>JAXQQM020086670.1:0-304323 GCA_034641835.2 Pinus albicaulis | reverse complement strand
AGCAGGAACAAAGGGTATGATCAAAATAGACCTCCTTGGCTAACTGTAAACAATGGTATTTCAAAGGGAGACTTCAAAAACAACTTTCAAGTGGTAGCAACAAGCAGGGAAAACCATAAATCATGTTGGAACCAACTTTTTGAACTATTAGAGAAATAAACAAGCATGAGGACTAAAGAGAAAGATTAAAGACTCTAAAATACCTCAGCAGAAGAAAACATAAAACAATGAAGGATAAACAAGTCTAAGGTGCTTCCAGGAGTCATTTCTTAGCCTAAAATTTTGATCCTACTATAGTAAGAATTTATGAAACATAATGAAAACAGGAAAAAACAATAGACAGTCCAGAATACATCACAAACAACCAAGCTCAGGGATCCAATGATAGAGCCTTCTCAAGAACAAGCATGTTAAAACATCATCAAGCTTCCAAGACTTCAATTTCTTCTTCAAACTTCAGATAGACTATGTATTATTTCAGAGAGTTTCAGTGTTACAACTAGTGACCAACCAACCAACCAAAAACTTCTCATCTTCTTCAAAAGTATTTATAGAAGAAATGAGGTGGTGGAAGTGTTTCAGGATTGAAGTGTAATTAATTTTACACTAAATGCAACTTCTAGCCTTGAAAACCATGCAAGGCATAAGGCAGGAAAGAATTCAATCTACAACTCTATCTTATTTACTCTGTTTCTATTTTTTAGGCTTAGTGGGTAAAAATATTGACTATAAGGCACTTTCTTATCTTTACAATAACTTTACTGATAGTTTAAAATTTTTTATTTTGTTTGAAATAAATGTTCAGCTATCTTTAGGAAAATATCTTCTATCTTGGCAATAACTATGCCTTCATTTGATTTATTGAGGCTGTAGGTGGCTCTTTGGTAGCTAAAAAAGATAATTGGCCTCTGATGTGGCAGTGGAGGCCTTTCGGACTGATATTTCTCTTTGTTTTTCCTTAAAACACCTTTAATTTGCTTTGGTCTGTGTTTAGGCCTAATTAGGCCTTGATCTTCATTTATTTGGGTCTTCATCCTTGCTGACTGTGGATTGGGCCTTTGTTTCTTGAATTTCTGCCTTAATCCCTTTAAACTCTGATTAAAATCTTTAATTCTTCACTTTATGCTTTCATCCTGTGTTTTTAATGTTGATACTCTTCAATTAATGAATTATGATTGTGTTTGCATGTTTGCAGGTGCACAGAGGGTTTCATGATATCACCAATGCTCATGAGGCATGGGTAGAATCATAGTTTGAACCCTGCAGATTCCCTTTCTTTCTGAATAATGGCCTGTGGATCGTCATCCATAGCCTTCGTTTCATTTTTAAAACTGTGGAAAAATCTGTATAACCTGCAAAAAACAAAAAAAAGTTATGAAATTCCTATGAAAATAGGTTTAACAGCTGCTATGGAGGTTTGGGCGCGAGGTTAAATCGGAGCCGTTAGTTTAGGATAATCAACGGTTGAGATTGTCCGATGAATTTTCCAGGGAGAATGGATGAAGGCAAATGAACTGGGGTCGTGATATAATGAGGCTCATTTGATTAGAATAATTAACGGTGGAGATTGCTTGATCAAGTTGTTTGGGAGAAGGTTTGGTGAAAAGTGAATGGGGCAAGATTAAAACAGGGCCGTCAGATCTCAGAGATCGACGGTCAGGATTAATGCCAAAAAGAATGTTGAGGAGAATAGTGGTAAGGCCGAAAATCGACAGTGGTTTTCATGCAAGCTCTAGGGGGGTAGGCGGTATTGTGCGAATGAACGCGATTCCACACAGCGTTTGACACCTGTCCCTGTCAATACCGCCCATTTCGCATATTTTTTCAACGCTAACGTTCAGGCGAAAATATTACGTGAGATATATCATCAACCATCAAATCGGTGGGCCCAGATCCGACGGTGCAGATCATACGCGATGGGTTAATTTGTGGGGTAAGTAGGGCAATCAAGGCACACAATGACGTGTGGTCTTTTGTCGTGGAAGGGGCGATCGTCGAGTGACTTTGGACAATCGGGAAAAGATCTTGGCCGTTGGATCTTAAGAATGAACAGTTGAGATTTAATAGATGGGGTGGGTTATTGATGGAGGAAAAGATAAGGCAGGATGAACCGGCAGAAGGATAAAGCGCGAGGGCCATTGATCTGTGTAGATCAACGGTCGATATTCATCCTAAAATCAAACTGTCGGGGTGGAAAAATAAAAGGGAAATAAGGTTTCAGAAAGGGTTTAAGGCCTTTTAAGCGCTCGACTACGGGGCTTAAGGTCGCATGAGGAAAGGGGTTTAAAGGAAATAAGCCCTCGGGAGCTTATGACCTATATAATGTAAAAAATGGTGTTTTTTAGGCTTAAAAGTAGGGTTTTAAAGCCAAACTAAGGGTTCCGATAGGCTAAAGGGAGGGTTTTAAAACCAAATAAACAGGAGATATAAGGTTTTAAAGGGGAGTTTGATGATTTTGAAAGTTAAAATGAAGGTTTATGTAGGATTTTTATGAAGGAAATGAGGATGAAAATGGGGTTTATTTATGAGTAAAGGAGGAGTGAAAATGATAAAAATGTAGTGGTTAAGCAGTCTTTCTCTTGACAAATAGCAGGTTCTCTAGGATTAAGAGGGAAATAGAAGTGAAGATTAATTCAAAGGGAAAAGACTTTCATAAGACTTTAAGAACTAACAATTTGGACATGAATTGTTTCTTAAAGGCTAAAAGAGATTTAGCCACCATTTGATATGGAAAATTTTATAGGTGGCTAACAGTGGCTCCACATGGGGATGGCATCTTCTTGAAGATGTCAAGAATATTTAGACAATTGATTTCTGGCTTTTAAATAAACTAGTGCCTTATCCTTTGGGCTGCAACCTTTCTTTCTTTTTCTGATCTTTCTTTTGATTTGATGATCTCTGCAGAAATCTGAAACAATGGAATTCTATCAAAACAACATTTCTAACTACCCATTCCTTATGATCCTAACATTTTTTCTTCTTTCAGAGTGCATTTGGACTAGAAAACTCTCTACATCAACAATTTATTCTTTTGAAAACAGGAAACTAATCTATTTTTACTCTTATTTCTCCATGAGTTCAGATTAAGCAGTTGAACTCATAAGTTTCTCTACCTATCTACTATCTGTCAGGATTAGACTGTCTGACAGACCTTTATTTTATAAATTCTAAAATAGAAATTTAAAAGCAACCAAGCCAAGATTAAGTAGTTTGAATTGTTGCAGATCTATGGCATAAAAAAAAGCTGCACATAGATTTTTATTTGCAGAAAATTAAAATAAAATGGTGAAGGCTTAAGATATTAAAAATAAAACATCCCTCATTATTTCTTTAGCTCTGTTTTTTATTTTTTTTGAGCTGTCTTCTTTTTCCTTTCTGGTTCAATATTTGAGCTTGTTTGAACCTTTGTCTTTTCTATCTTAATATACCCTACTGATAAGCCAAGATTGTGATGTTTGGCTGATCTAATTCACTAACATATCAGCAGTAAATTGAAAAGCTAATTATTCTTGATTAGGTTGTATGACTAACTATAAGTGTGTTTTTAGGAGTGGCGTTTGAGCTTGCACATTTTCAAATTTTGTTTCTCTTTTTTGGTATGGGGCTGTACCTTTCTTGTTTTACAATCTGCCCTCCTTTCCCTTTTCTATTGTTTTTGTATTTTATTTTTCTAACTTTGAATGAAATGTTCAAACAATGATAATTTACAATGGAAATTAAAAAACTTTGAAGCTCATGACTCTTGACAGAAGTAATGCTTGAGCATCCTGCCATTGATAGGACCTCCATATAAGTCTCCTCCATTCAATTATTTCAGGAAAAATGCATTGTGACCCCTCTCAGCATGAATAATATAGGGTCCTTTCCATAGGTTCTTAAACTTTCCATGTTTTCCCTTCTCTTCCCTTTGTGAATCCGATTTGAGAACCACATTTCCAACTTGGAAATTGTTTGCCTTAGTCCTTTTATCAAACAAGTTCTTGATATTTTCTTGGACTAGTTGTGTTCTCTCATAGACTTCTTCTCTGGACTGCTGTAAATGAATTTTTTGGTTGATCCTCTACATATCATTTTCTTCAGTTTGCACTTCTTGAAGGAGTTTCATGACTGGAACTCCTAATGATGTTGGGAAAATTTCATCCATGCCATAGACTAGCTGATAGGGGGACATATTTATTGACTTCTTTGTAGTTAATCTATCAGCCCATAAGGCATGAACCAACTTACTCTGCCATGATTTCTGATTCTGCTCCAACAAATTTTTGACGATATTGATGAGGCTTTTGTTGGAGAATTCAGCTAATCCATTTCCTTGGGGATAGTAGGCAGTAGAGTGACCCAAGGTGATGTGGTATATGTAACAGAAATCAACCATTCTTTTAAACTTGAAGGTAGCAACATTATCTGTTATGATTTTTCTAGGACAACCAAATCTAGATAGGATGTTTGTTTCAAGGAACTTGATAATGACAGAGTCAGTAGCATTCCTAGAGGGTATGGCTTCTATCCATTTGGTAAAATAGTGAGTGGCAGTGAGGATCCACTTATGTTGAGTTGATGATGATGGGTTAATTTCTCCAATGAAGTCCAAGCACCATTGTTGGAAGGGTGCCTCTACATTGATAGGATGTAAAGGTAAGGGAAGGAGTTTCCTTTTGCCATAAAAAAATTGACACTTATGGCAAGACATGACTAAATTTTGAGTGTCTGGGAAAAGGGTGGGCCAATAGTGACCAGATCTGAGGATTTTGTTTATTGTGGTATTCCAGTAGAGGTGTCCTCCACATTCTCCTTCATGTAGCTCATGCATGATTTTTCCTGCATCATCCTCAAGTAAACATTTAAGAAAAATTCCAACAACATTTTTCCAATATAATACCCCATATAATATGCAATAACTTAAAGCCCTTTGTTTAAAAAATATAGCTTTATTTTTAGACAAAGAAGGAGGGGCATTCAAATATAAAAGCACATAAATGATGTCAGCATACCAAGGAGAATTCAATAATGTTTCTTCAATGAAAGGAGCAGTGAATTATTCTATTTCTTCCAACACATCTACCATATTCATATCTAGTGCTTGGAAGTTTGACTCAGCCAAGAGTTTTGCTAATCCCTACCCTTTAATCAGATTGGTGGGCCTGATTTCTAAGTCATATTCAATAATAGTAGCAATCCATTTTCCCCTTTTACCATCAGGATCTTGACTTAGAATATCCTTGACAACAGTATGTGGAACAAAAGAAATTATGTGAGAGTGTAAAATGTAGACTCTAAAGTACTTTAATGCTTTCACTAATGCTAAGGCTTGCTTCTCCATGATGTTATATTTGAGAGGAGCATCTCTTAAGGCCCTACTAAAAAAGGATATTGGTTGTTCCGGTAAACTGATTTCCTCTTTGTTTTCCTTGTCTTGTTGAGTGATTTGATATTCATTTTATAGGTTAAAGGAATCTAAACTTGATTGAATGGAATAGATTAGATAATTGTTTGGTTTATCTATGTTACTCACCATTTATTTTATATGGGATTCCCTATATTTTTGGTTAAAAACTGGGATGGTGGCATAAGACATGTCCATTTGAAGGCTCCCCTAAATTTTGGCTCCCCATGATCTTGATAAAAGCATGCCATACTTTGGGGGAATATCAGCTACTACTATGTCCATAACTAGACTCTTGGCAGGGATCTGAGATAAGTTTACACATAAATATTTGATTAAACCCAACCATTTGACTCTGATTGAATCAAAAGAATATAGGTCCTTGTATGGTTTAGTAATTTCTAAGCCTAAGCTTTCCATTACTACTTTGGGCATAAGATTATGTGAAGCTCCAGAGTCTAACATGGCATTGTGTAATATCCTATCATCTATATTCAAACTGACATAGAAGGGAGGGACAACTCCTTCTTGGTATTTTCCTTCAACTTCTGGACCAAACAACAACTTAGGTTTGTCATTTGTCAAGTTCAATGTGTCAGTGTCACTTCCTAAGTTCAAAGCTTTCAAAACTTGGTTTTTTACACTTCTTGGGTTACTAATTCAGTTAGAGGTATGGTAATTTTTATCTTTTCAATCTCTCCCTCAAGGTTGAAAGGAACGATTGATTTTGTCATATTTACATATGTTTTTTCAATTGAATTCCTTTCAGTAATTTTGATCTGCTGAAATTTGTTTGGACTGCTATTTGGGACAATTTTGTTAGGGCCACTAGCTGAAGTGCTAGGGCTACTTTGTTTAAAATTTGGCTGGTTGCTTTTCTCTTTGTTTAAATCTATTTTCTTAGCCAAAATGTTGGGTTTCTCTACTGTTTTCTTAGGCTGATTTTCTGCATTTTTCCTAACATCAGTGCTAGTGTTTTTCTTATTTGAATCCTCTATGTTCCCTTTGCTCCTAAGATCATACTGTTTGTGCACCTCCATGATTTAATTCTCACACCCCAACCTATAATCTTCAGAATCTTGACAAGTGTTTGTATTTTGTTCTGAGGAGAAGAAACCTTGTTCTTCTTCAGTGAGGAAAACATCATCCTCACTGTCTGATCCAATTAAGTTTACATGATTTTCTCCTGATCTTTCAATCTCCCTTTCTTCCTCGTCTTGATCTACATAGTTTTGTTGGAAGGGAGGTATAATCTGTTGGTCATTTTCCCTTTGTCTATCTTGATTGTTGTCTCTTCTATAATTTTGGTTCCTATTTCTGTTTTGGGGGTTGTTTTGATTATCTCTTGGTTGTGCTCTCTGAGATATACTCATCTTTTTCATCATTTCTTCCATTTTTGAGCTAGATGTGGAGGGTGTAGATTCCTCCCTAAATGATACTTTCTTTTCATTCCTCATCCTGGCTCTTTTCTCAATCAGATTTACTTCCACAGCTAAAGCTCCTTTCTGCATATCTTCTAATGTTAAGGGATCCTTTTCTCCTAGCGGATAGGCCATTTCAGGATCAAATCCCTCAGGAAATTTGGCCAAAGCTAAGCCCTGTGGAGGTTTCAAATCTGGGGGAAGGACATTATAAACACTATTGAACCTCATGCAATAATCTTGAACTCTTTCTCCAGTGTTTCTTTTGAGATTGTTGTAATTTGAAAGTATTTGGAGAGGGTTTTTCTTGACTTCCCATTTGCTTAGGAATAATTGATGGAGGGCTTGGAGATCATTAATACTATTAGGGGTTAAGATTTTGAACCATTTTCTTGTTTCTCCCCCTAAAATTTGAGCAAATAACATAAGTTTGATAGTTTCATCATCAATGTCATTCTATCAAAATAGTCATTCATTCTGTCTACATGTTGTGAAGCAATAGTAGCACCACTGGCATCATACAAGGGTATCTTGGACTGATATTCTTGTGGCATATTTACTAGAGGTAAAGGAACGACTAGAGGGGCATACCATGTTGCCATGATAGGAAGGAAAGGTGGATTTACAAGGGGTGGATTAACAAGAGGGAAAGTAGACTAAAATGGAATGTTTTGGATAGTGGGTGTGTGAAGAACATATGTGGATGGACCAGCAAGAGATTGTTGAGCAGATCTAGGATGAGAGAAACCAAAATTATGAAGGAAATGTAAATCAAGTGGAGTAGTTTCTCTACTACTAGGATGTTCACCTCTATCTTGGGATGAGGATGGAGACTCTAAATCTATCTGATCTATGTCATCAAGTGACCTAGTTCTAAATGGGTTTCTTAAGTCAACTTGTAAACCTTGTAGAGCTATAAGGTTTTTAGGGATGAAATTAGCTCTATGAAGTGATCTAACAATAGTTGAAGCTTGAGCCTTAGGAGACTTCCTAAGTATGCTTTCAGGATTATCAACTATCTCAGGAGGGTTTGGGTTAGGATATGATCTAGTATGAACTCTTGTAGAAGCCACTATGCTATATTTGTAGACCCAACAACAAGAAAAGTTTAACCAAATATGACAGTCTTTAGTAGACTAACTGATCTTTAAGCAAGAAAACTTTAATCCTCAAAGTCTTCTTAACTGAGTTTGTATGATGTTATGATATTAATGGGTTTCTCAGTGGAGTATTTAGGTCTATTTAGGATTGTGGAGTCACCAGGTGGAAAATTTTTAGCTTTTTGTGAAGGTAAAATGTTTTATGGTTCCACCACCATTATTATGAAGCCAATCTGAAATATTTTTTGGAGTTTTTGAGTTTTTTCAGTCCTATGGATTATGAGAGTGTCCTAAATCTATTTCAACACTTAGCTAGGGTGATGAAACAAACAGAGTTTACTCTTATGGCTTAGCTAGTTGATTCTTTCAAGGTTTAATAAGGTTATATGAGAATCCTAAGGGTTACTTAGTTTGTCACTGATTCAAAATAAGTCCTATCATAATTACCATTATGCTTGGTAGTGCTTGAAGAAATCTACTTATATTGCACTGAAAAGTGAGTGTTTTGTTTTAAGGATTTTACTTAGTGTCCCACCGGATCGCCATTATGTTGGGGTCCTGTGTTTTGATGGATTGGCTTATCAAAAGACAAGGCAACATCGGAACCAATATTTAGAGTTCCAGGATCTAGTCCTCCTGTTCTCAGAGAGGGATCTCTCAAATTATATGTTTGCAAAGGTATATCTTTTTTTCTTTTAAATATTGATTTTAGACTAGTTATTAAGTGCAAGTGTTTATTTGGTTTGTTTGTTTGGTTGAATTGGCATATCACAACATAAAAGGTCTAAGTAGTATAGATAGAAAGAAGAAGTGTCAGTTTCATTGGGTAATGGAGCCAAGAAGAGGTTTAGGAAAAACTCATCAATGGATATGGGGTATCAAAGGGAAAATCTAACTTGGCCACAGGATCCTTTAGTTTTGTGAATGAGATGGACGTTAATGATTTGGAAAGAGAAATTTAATTCTCAACAAAGGGAACTTGAAAACATAACTTGAACAATAAAGAGGTATTTGATAGACATGGCTAACCATGAATACTACAAACCACACTTTAAGTAAATTATGACTTCAAGACAACTTTTGAAATGAAACCTAATATTCGGGAGCACATCCTATTTCCTCAAAGATTTTATTTCAAATGAATTTAGAAAACATGAAAGATTCACTGATAATTGTAGTCATAGAAGAGGGAACACCTAACACATCTATGATCACAATTATAAAGACATTTAAAATAATTGTTCAAGTAGGGACAAAGGGTATGATCAAAACATACCTCCTTGGCTAACTGTAAACAATGGTATTTCAAAGGGAGACTTCAAACACAGCTTTCAAGTGGCAACAGACAAGCATGGAAAACCATAAATCATGCTGGAAGAATTTTTTTGAAATATTAGAGAAATAAACAAGCATGAGGACTAAAAAGAAAGATTAAAGACTCTAATATACCTCAGCAGAAGAAAACATAAAACAGTGAAGGTTAAACAGGTCTAAGGTGCTTCTAGGAGTCATTTCTTATCCTAAACTTTTCATCCTATTGTAGTAAGAATTTATGAAACATAATGAAAACAAGAAAAAACAATAGACAATTCAGAATACATCACTAACAACCAAGCTCAGGGATCCAATGATAGGGCCTTCTCAAGAACAAGCATGTTAAAACATCATCAAGCTTCCAAGACTTCAATTTCTTCTTCAAAATTCAAACAGACTATGTATTATTTTAGAGAGTTTCAGTGTTACAACTAGTGACCAACCTACCTACCAACAACTTCTCATCTTCTTCAAAAGTTTTTATAGAAGAAATGAGGAGGTGGAAGAGTTTTAGGATTGAAGTGTAATTAATTTTACACTAAATGCAACTCCTAGCCTTGAAAACCATGCAAGGCATAAGGCAGGAAAGCATTCAATCTACAACTCTATCTTATTTACTCTGTTTATGTTTTTTAGGCTTAGTGGGTAAAAAAATTGACTATAAGGCACTCTCTTATCTTACAATAAAATTACTGACAGTTTAAAATTTACTCTTTTGTTTGAAATAACTGTTTAGCTATCTTTAGGCAAATATCTTCTATCTTGGCAATAACTATGCCTTCATTCAATTTATTGAGGTTGCAGGTGGCTCTTTGGTAGCTGAAAAGGATAATTGGCCTCTGATGTGGCAGTGGAGGCCTTTCAGACTGATATTTCTCTTTGTTTTTCCTTAAAACACCTTTAATCTGCTTTGGTCTATGTTTAGGCCTAATTAGGCCTTGGTCTTCATTTATTTGGGTCTTCATCCTTGCTAACTGTGGATTAGGCCTTTATTTCTTGAATTTCTGCCTTAATCCCTTTAAAATATGATTAAAATATTTAATTCTTGACTTTATTGTTTCATCCTCTGTTTTTAATGCTGATACTCTTTAATCAATGGATTCTTACTTTGTTTTCATGTTTGCAGGTGTGCGGAGGGTTTCATGATATCACCAATGCTCATGAGGCATGGGTAGAATCATAGTTTGAACTCTGCAGATTCCCTTTATTCATGGATAATGGCCTGTGGATTGTCATCCCTGGCCTTCGTTTCATTTTTAAAACTGTGGAAAAATCTATATAACCTGCAAAAAAAAACAAAAATTATGAAAATCCTGTGAAAATAGGTTTAACAACTGCTTTGGAGGTTTGGGCGCAATTTTAAATCAGAGCTGTTAGATTAGGATAATCAACGGTTGAGATCTTCTGGTGAATTTTCTAGGGAGAATGGATGAAGGAAAATGAACTGGGGTCGTGATATAATGAGGGTCGTTCAATTTGAATAATGAACGGTGGAGATTGCTCGATCAATTTGTTTGGGAGAAGGTTGGGTGAACAGTGAATGGGGCGAGATTAAAACAGGACCGTCCGATCTCAGAGATCGATGGTTAAGATTAAAGCTGAAAAGAACGTTGCAGAGAATAGTGGTAAGGCGAAAAACTGGTAGCAGTTTTCACGCGGGCTCTTGGGGGGTAGGTGGTATTGTGCAAACGAGCGTGATTCCACACAATGTTTAACACCCATCCCTCTCAATACCGCCCATTTCACGTAATTTTTTGTCGTTAACGTTCAAGCGCAAAGATTATGCGAAATAGATCATCAACCGTCTGATCGACAGGCCCAGATCCGACGGTGCAGATCATACACGACGGGGTAAGTTGTGGGGTAAGCAGGGCAAGCGGGGCCCATGGTGACATGTGGTCTTTTGTCGTGGAGCGGGCGATTTTCGAGTAAGTTTGGACGATCAGGAAAAGATCCTGGTCGTTGGATCTTAAGAATGAACGATTGAGATTTAACAGATGTGGCGGGTTATTGATGGAGGAAAAGATAAGGCAGGATGAACATGCATAAGGATAAAGCGCGATGGCCGTTGATCTGTGTAGATCAACGGTTGATATTCATCTTAAAATCAAACTGTCGAGGTGGAAAAATAAAAGGGAAATAAGGTTTCGAAAAGGGTTGAAGGCCTTTTAAGCACCCAATTGCGGGGCTGCGGGGCTTAAGGTCGCATGAGGAAAGGGGTTTAAAGGAAATAAGCCCTCGGGGGCTTATGACCTATATAATGTAAAAAATGGTGTTTTTTAGGCTTAAAAACAGGGTTTTTTAGCCAAACGGAGGGTTCCGATAGGCTAAAGGGAGGGTTTTAAAACCAAATAAAGGGGAGATATAAGGTTTTAAAGGGGGGTTTGATGATTTTGAAAGTTAAAATGAAGGTTTATGGAGGATTTTTATGAAGGAAATGAGGATGAAAATGGGGTTTATTTATGAGTAAAGGAGGAGTGAAAATGATAAAAATGGAGTGGTTAAGCAGTCTTTCTCTTGGCAAACAGCAGGTTCTTTAGGATTAAGAGGGAAACAACAGTGAAGATTAATTCAGAGGGAAAAGACCTTCATAAGACATTAAGAACTAACAATTTGGACATGAATTATTTCTTAAAGGCTAAAAGAGATTTAGCCACCATTTGATATGGAAAATTGTATAGGTGGCTAACACAACCATATTTCTTGTCCTCTTGGAATCCCTATTGCTGCTGCAATGGTCTCTGGTGTTATAGTGAGATTCAAAATTCCCACTTTTGTAGTTTTTCTATTGAAGTGTAGGGAAAATTATTTTGAAACTTGTACATGGCAACCTTGCAATCCTTGAAAAAACTGTAAACACCCTGTCCTTCTGAAAACTTATATAGCTGTTGGGTCTTCATTTATCGGGTTCATGTCTGATGGCTCATATCTAAGAGAGTGGCCACCTTTATTGGTCTTCCTCTTTGCAACCATGATTCTTTAATGTATTCTTAGCCTCGCTTGATCAGTGATACCTGCAAACCTTTGAACATACCAACCACAACTTGGGCTCAGTGAAATAATTCTCCAGAGTGCAATAACATGCAAAGAGTGTGTTATCAACCAAAAAAAAAAATGAAGCATGATTTGGCAAGGTTAGAAAGATTCATGTGTCAAAAAATTAGGTTCTAAGATTCATTTTTGTGCTTGGTTAAGGGAAATATTAAATTTTTCTTGGTTTAGGTTACCCTAAGGTCTAAACCCACCCATTTTCAAACTCCCTCATGTCACATCATGCATAATTTTATGACTGATTTCAATTTCCAAAGTTTTAGTACCGAAAGTGTGCAATTAGCCAAGAAACCACAGTTTTGTAGCGAAATTCACTGTGAAAAGTCACTTTTCGCGATGAAACTGTTGATAGTTTTGTAGCGAAAATAGTTAGATTAACACTTAAAATGCTACAAAAGCACGGTTTTCTTTCTATCTTGTCAGTATAGCTGTTAGGTGTCAGAAAATCGTTGGGAATGAGTAGGCTAGATGCTTTTTGAGTCATGGAGGGATAAATCCAAGGTACATGGTCAAGTTTGCCGTCATCATGATCAGTTTAGGTAATGTAGGAGTCATCATTGAGTCATGAGAAGACATGAAAATCTCAAATAATTTCCTAATTAATTTGTTCTCATTTCTAATTCCTCCTTGTGTAATATTTGAGCTCTGGAGAGCTGTACTAAGCCAAAGCTATGGCTGATTCTTTTAAAAGGTTTAATTTGAACATCCTCAAGCGAGGTTGTGCAAATCTTAGAGAAAACATGGCAGGGAAAAAAAGAACCAACAAGGGTGGTCAGTGCCTTCGATATGAACCTGCAGACATGAATTTAATCAATGAAGATCCAACAATAGTAGAAGCTTTCAGAAGAGCAGGTTGCCTACAGTTTTGTGAGAAATTGCAGTGCTCTCATACATAGGTATAGAAGGATTTTGCTTTGAATTTCAGTGGAATAGCCACTAATGTGGGAATGATAAATTTTTCCATCACACCAGAGGTTATTTCTACTACTACAGAGATTCCAAGAGGTCAAGAGAATTGGTTCAAAGGTTTGAATTTTAATATGGAGCAGTGCAAAGAGTTCATGAAGCCAGAGAATTTTGAAATGGACCTCACAAATGCTATTCCAAGAAATTACATAAAAGAAAACTACTCGAAACTGTTGCTCATCATCCAAAAGTACTTTACTTATGAAGGGAGATACCACAAAGTCTATTAATACCATTTCAAATTGCTTCTGCACTTTACTGGTAAGACTTCCATTTGTCTGCCTTTCTATTTGCATATAATTTTGTCAAAAATGGCAGATAAGGTCCAAGCAAAGTGTGAGGGGAGTGAGACTTCTTTATTTCATCATGGTTTAATGAAATTATTAGTCTTATATGAACTTCAAAGGTTTGGTAGAGATTGGTCCTCATTCTTGTTTGTTAGTGGTTTTGAGCTAGATGCTCTTACTCCTTCAAGAACTCCTAAGTTTAGGATAATTCCATCACCATTAGCAACAAAATAGAGGGAGTCATTAAGAGCAGAGCCTAGTTAACCTGAAAGAGCAGAACCAAGTGAAAAAATTAGGAAGTAGCCAGAGAAAATGCAGAGCCTTGACACACCAAATGTCCCACCTGCAAAACAGAAGTCAAAGGTGGTCAAACTTGCAAAATAGAAACAAATTGTTAGTAAACAAGGAACCAAAAGAATGACTAGGAGCCAAACAATGGTTTTAGAAGAGAAGACAGTGGCTGTAGAAGACAGAGCATAAGATAAGGGAAATATAGAAGATATTTTACATGCCATTGACATAGAGGAAACTCTTAGTGTTCAAGCTGAGTTCATTGAGGAAGGTGGGCAGAAGTTAAAGAAGGCTAAATCTCCAAAGAGATTAGAATTTGAGGGAGAAGATGTAGGTTTCATGTTCCAAGTAAGAAAGCCTATGAAAAGGCATGCTAGGAAGCTATTAGAAAGCAATAAAGAAGTTCAATGACTCACTTACACAGCTCAGCCACCTCAAGAGGTTATTTACCTATCATCACCTACAGATAAATATACAGTCAACAAATCAAAGAAGGGAAAAGAGAAGGTGATGGAAAAAACAGAGTTACATCTCCTTGAAGAAAAATTGAAATTATCCAATCTTGAAATTTCTATCATGAAAAAAGAGGCAAGAAAAAACACTGTAGAGAAGACTCAATTTGAAAAAATGAAGGAAATTTGGGAAGAACAAGTGGACACTGTCTCTAAGACTTTGGACAACACACATCAGCTCATCAAATGGAATTTTCCAGGAAGGAAAGAAGCCAAACATGTCAGGAGGATGAACACATAGTTGAAAGGCACCAATAGAATATTGAAAGACCAGGTAAAAGGCCTTCAAGAGCAACTTGAACTGATTCAAGAAGAGTTAGAGAAAAAAGGGCTTAAAATGACTGTGATTAAGGAGCCAATAGCTGAACTAATTGTAAATGAGGAATAAATGCCTCGAGGAGCATAAGGTGAGTATATTTATGGTTGTTTAAGGTTAATGACATAATTAGAGACAATATTTTGGCACTTACAGGGTTCAATTTTCGAAATTACACAAAAAATGCATTTTCAGCACTTTTCAGTAGTTTTGTAGCATGTCTTGGCTTGAAGGGCAGCAAAATGCTACGAAACCACTGTATGTGCTCTTTTTACTTTTTGAACCAGTTTTGGATCAAATAAAGAGGTAGAATTGGTGTCTAAGATGTCTTTAATGATGATGAACAGTATGCCAAAAGAAAGAATCAAGAATTTTGAGGTTAAATGCATGTTTTGTAGCGCTACAAAAGTACGCTACGAAACTGACTTACTTTTGTAGCGTGCTGTATTTTAGCCCTTTTAGAAATTTTTGGAGCATCTTTGGACATCTAGAGATTTCTGAAGGATTAAATAACATGACAAGCAATTAATTAGCACTCAAGGACTATGAATTGAAGATAAACTAACAACCAAAGTATTTGTGGAGGAAGAAGACTTTTTTCCTAAAAAACAGAGTTTTTGTTTCCCAATTTTGAGGAGGTCAGTTAAGTGGTCATAAAGTGATGAATCCCATCACCTAAATTCGAACACATGAAAGCTTACTTGTCAAATAATTTAATTTCTTTAGTTGATAAGGTTGCTAAAAGAAATAATGAGTAGTTTGAGTCCTATTAGGAAAAGGACTATCAAGTAGGATAGGTGTCTATTTGTCATTAAGTTGATGTTTTATGGTTATGCAAGGTGTCATTAGGAAAAATTTGATGAATATAGCCAGGAGGAAGATCATCAGATGATGTAACAAGTCTATTAAAGGCCATTGAGTCGAATTTGTCAAGGGTTGGAGATTTTTGGCTAAATTTCAGCTTATTGTAAATTGACTATTTGAGCAATACAAAGATTTGTTACTTGACCAACCTGAGATTCTGAATGAGTTTTTAGTGTTTGCCTATCTTATCTATACCTTTTTGTGTATCTCATTGTAGTGGTTTTCAATTACGATGCAGAATTCATTCTTGCAATGTTTGGAGTTCCTTTATAGATCAATTGACTGTGTATTTTCCTATTTCATGTGTGTGTGACCTACTACTAAAAAATCTGACTTGCCTCAATTTCCATGTCAAGTAAACTCACTGAATCACTGAAAGTGTTGAATCCATAAGCCCAATGTTTACTTACTGATATTATTTTCAACCTACACTCATCATAAGAAATTTATTTCCTAAATAGAGCTAGCCATCTATATCCTTATTCAGTATCATTAATCCTTGAAAGAGCCCTCTAAGGCTAAGGAGGCTAAGCCTCAGTCATAAGATTGGTTTGAAATAGTTGCATGATATTGACTGATTATCAGCCTATCAGAAACAATTTTTTGATAATAGAGGGACTGGATAATGACAAATGACTCAATTTGGAAATATTTTGAATTTCGATGACAACTTATAGCATAATGATGACTCATACATGCTTAAAATGGTGATGATGACTTCAGCCATGATCATTGTACCTTGATCCTAACCCTAACTAACTCAAATGGCATTTTTTAGAGTCCCGTAATTTGGCAGATTGGTAAACCAAATCACAGGGTAACATCATACCAAGCTTTGGAGCCCTAGGACCTAGCCTTCCTAGACTCACAGAGGGCTCTCTCTAGGATGTAAAGTTGTTTGCTTTCGTATATTTGATTTTAGGCTAGTTTTTAAGTACATTTGTTTTTTTTTGTGTTTGGAGGTGAAAAATAATTAAATAGGCATCAATGAAATATAATTTATCAAATCAACAGGGCTATGGGGTAAAATTAAAGCCAAGGATGCCTAGACCACAGACAAGGTGTGTGGCAGGGCCAATTTAGTATAGTCAATGGATCTTTTGGGTAGTTTGTGAAGTGAAATGAACATCAAGTTGTGTAAGACAAATATATTTTAGGCATAAATAGTTTAAAAGCAAAGCATTCATGTGGTAGGGCTAACCATTAATCACTATGAATGAAACTCAAACTGATAAATGCAGAAAATAAACAGTCAGATGATGCATAGAAGTATAAGACCCTCTAACTTTGGGAAAATCACCTTCAGTGGTTGAGAACACATGTAAGACAAACCAATAGCTCAAAATGTGGAAAGGGAACTCCTAAACAACACATTCAAACTGATGAGAACTTTGAAATAATTCTGCAAGTGTAGGCAGAGGGCAAGATCAAAACAAGACCTCTTTGATTTAAACTAGACAGTCAGTACTTCAAAGGAGATTTCATTAACGAGGTTTAAATAGCTATGAGTAAGCAAGGCATACCATGAATCAAACAAGATGTCGTATTAATCATTAAGTAAATAAACAACAAGTTCTTAGTGGACCAAAGGGCAGTGAATAATCCTTTAACATAACCAAGAAAGATGAAAACATAGAAGCTGCAATGAATCAGGAAATTTGATGTGCCTCCATGGGCATACCTCAAACTTATTCTTTACTTACCTATAGCAAGAAAGAAGCATGAAAACATATATGAGAAACTAAGAAAACATAAGAGATAAGAGACACAATATCATTTACCAAGCCATGGAATCCTGCACACAAAGCCTCTCCATCATCTAGACAAGTAAGCAAATCATCCACTTCATAAACAAGTTTATTCTTCAAAGCTCATAACCATGTATTTATCTTCAAAATTTCAAGTTCTGCTTCTAAAACCTCCAACAGTTTACAATGAGTCTTCATAAGTTATATAGGAAATGAGTAGATAAGCTCACAAGAGCATCTTAGAAGCTCATTGTCCTAATACAAATATCTGATTTTGTCCTTGAGGCCTCACAAGGCCCAAGGCACAAAATATCTTTAAAAAATATCTATTTAAGCTAAAAATAGTAAGAAAATTTAATTTTAATCTCTGACATAGAGTTAAAAATATCTTAACGCACATTTGGATGGCATCTTCAGAAAACTGCCTTTTTCAGCCAAAGTGCTACAAGAGCGTAGTAGCAGAAGAAAGTGTTGTTTTGTAGATGACTTTTGAGGGACTTCCCGATGTCAAAACAGGGCCTGTGATGGCTTGTTGGAAAGCCCTGGATGTCTAGTTTCCGGAACTACTTGATTTTTCATAAAATGATCCCCAGAATTCTGTCAAAAATTGGACTGGGTGAAAAAACCCAGGAGGGTCTCACCTGCTGATATTTGAGACAGAAAGGTAAAATTTGACTATTTTTTGCCTCTTTGGGGGACCAAAACACCTTATTTTGATCTAAAAATTTGTGAGTAGATGTCCTCAAATTTAATACATCCAAAAAAATAACTTTCATGAGCTGAGGATCCTCCTAGAAAACATGGCAATTCCTAGAAAATGTGCAATTAGGCCTAAAAATCACAAAAAACAAGATCATGTCAAAAATTGCTCAATTTTGGTGAGAAAACCCCTTATGGGTTTCTAGAAGCATGAAAGGAAGCTGAAGCCAATATTCCAAACCTATATATGTATTTTTCCCCTTTTTTCACCAGGCGCCTCCTTTGGGCAGTTTTGAGCTTTTCTTGGGTAATCTTAAGTTTTCTTCCAGCAAATTGATTCAATTTCTTATAATGCCCAATCATCTTCCTTTGCAAACCAAAGTCTTTGTTTGCCTTGTCTAATTTTTCCTCCAAATGCTTGTTTTCTCTTTCAAGCCATCATTCTTTATCATTTTCTATCTCTTGGACAAGCAGCTGTGTGAGAGGATACTGTTGAGCAAGGGCTACTTCTTCTTCCCTTTATTTCTCCAAATCTTTCCTCAAACCCATAGTCCTAGGACTTTTCCTTACTGGTTGCTCTTCTTCCTCAACATCATCAAATTCTCCCATATACTCTTCAAGTTTGAATTGTGCTTTGTATGCTTCCCTTTGGTATTTGAATGCCCGGGCCTCATAGATTGCCATTTTTTTGCTCATTTGTCTATTTTGTAGCTATAGGAAGTGAATGAGGTCTTTAGATCTCCCTAAATCTACTTCTAAATCATCAATTTGAGATTATTTATTTTGTAGAAGAGAGTTTAGAATTATGATTTGGTCATCTTCGGCATCACTATCCACTTGGATTATGTAAAACTCTTTCTCTTGTTCATGGCTGCTCTCATGCTACTCTACTTTTTCCTTAGCTTTGCTTTGAATGGGATTCTTTTCCCTTGTCTTCTTTGGCACTTCAATGATAGACTGCTTGGGAAACTTCCCTCTACTCCGGAGTGCTCTAATAAAATTTGGAGTTACAGCTTGAAAAGTCTTCTTCTTTGTAGATTTAGTGGTTTTAGGCTTCACCACCTCTGAAGAAAAAGTCATGGCCCCTTGCCTAGGAGAGGCAGCTAGCACATGCTTTTGAGAACTCTCTTCATGCTCTATGTTTTTATTGTCTTCTTTTGATCCATCATTACTTGTTTCATTGTCCTTGATTTGCTCTTGGCTACCCTTAGGACTATTTTGCTCTTTTTGTTTCATGCTGTCACCCTTGGAATGTTCCCTATCTTGTGTTTGCTTGCCATCATTGAGGGTGTTTTCATCATGAATGCTTTCTTCTTGAGTGTTTTCTTTATCTTGCTGCAAGTTACCACTGTCTCTTTCTTCAATTGAGTGATGGATGTCTTTCTGATCCTACTTGTTGTCTTTTTGAAGATTATCTTCACTAGCTGTTTGGGAGCTTTCATCATGCTTATTGCTCTGCTGAGTATCATTTTGTTCATGTTCACCATCACTTCCTTCTTCCTCACTCTTTAGCTGATTACCACTATGATTGCTTTGTTGAGGATTGTCTTGTTCTTCCCTATCACTGCTTTCTTCATGACTGTTATGCTGACTGCCACTATGATCATCATCACTAGTACCTTCTCCATCACTGTTATGTTGACTGCCACTTTGTTCTTCATTATCATTGCTTTGATTAGACTCTTCCTTTCCACTCTCAAATATAGGGAATTTTTTCTTTTGAGGGTTAGATTGACTAGAAGAAGGGGAGACATAGTGAGTGGATGGTGAGGAAGGGGCATGAGATGGACAGTGGGATGAAAAGGCAGTGGTGAAATCAGGATGGGAAATGAAGGATTCCCAAGGAACTCCTTTTTGTTCAAGTTGATGGAGGATGAGGATTTTATGAGGGAATGATGAAATAAGCTAGCCTTTTGTTGAGCAGGTGGTCTCTTTCAGACAAATGAAGCCATTTTGTTAATGCTTATGCAGAGGAAGAAAGGGAGGTTCAATAGTTGGGTCCGAGTGAAGTGCATCAACATTCAGACATGATATGAATAGACTCGTGAAAATCTCCCTTCACATGTAAAGTATTTCATGATGACCTTCATTAGGCGCGCATAATTGTTCAATAGATGAGAAAAGGGGAAGGTCGCCTTGCATTCATTTTGGTAAGTTGGTTTCAAGAATGGCTTGTAGTTGTCTAGGTCCAAATAGGCTTGTTTGAACCATTTCTCACCAAGATAGGGGATCTTGGTTGCTTTTGACACTGATCTAGGGGTGAGAAAAAAATCAAGGCCTGCTATGTGAATATGTTCCCCTTGCAGCCTCAGGGAAAACAAATGTGTCAAGGAAGAGTAGTTGGTGACTTCTTGGACTCTTTGGCAAAAATCAAGGCACCCTACCTCATGAAAATTCAAAAGGACCAAAGGTGAATCATTTATCTCCTGAGTTGTAATGGGCTCAAACAGGTTATGATACCCACCTTTGCTGACCTTCCTTGGAGGCATGTTTGTTTTAGGTTTCTTTCACTGGCTTAAACAAAACAATTCTTCAAATGCACTGAAAATAGATCTCTTCTTTAACTACTATTTCGCTTCCTTAGTTGGCAAACAAGTTCTTGATAAATGAAAACAAATTTACTTCTTAAGAACTATGTTCTTTCCTTGTGACTGAGCAAGGAAGGCCTTCAATATGATCTATGCCTTTGAAAACAAGTTTCTTTTCTTTTTAGCACTACAACGCTTTTCCTCTGTGTAGGACTGTGCTTCTCTTTTAACCACTTAACTAAAACAAGTTTTTCTGAACTAACAGTGGTCTTTCCTTTTCAATCACTGTTTCACCATTTTTATTTAGCAACAGGGGACCTTTGAAAACACACTTTACCACTATCCCTAAAAACACTATTTTCCCTTTTATGTCTGATCAAACAGGTTCTTTTTCTCCTAATTAACTATGAATTTCTCTTTGAACACCACTGTTTCTTCTTCCTCCTTAAATTATCTCTTCAAAAACAAGTATTTTAAGACCATAAAAAGATGTAAGAGAAGGTGAAATACCTCTTAAAAAACTCCTTTGCAGCTTTGAAAAAACAATTTTTATGCATTCATTTGAAATTTTGCATTTCTTGAGGGCTTGAGCAAGGTGCGACCTTCTTGTGCATAGGTGCGTCACGTGTGCAAATTGCCTGGGCGCCCGAGCGCCTCCTACATGCCTGGCCAGGTAGAATGGTTATGGGTTGTGCAGAACTTTCAGGTGTGCAGAGGTAGTATGGGTCGATTGAATGCCTATGGAAAAAGGTTAAAACCAGATGTGATTTCTCATGCAAACCAGGACAATGGCCCGTGCAAAGCTTTCTGCAATTGGGCGAGGGTGCCGTGGCATGGATTGGGAAGAGGCCTGTGCAAAAGTGATGAATGGAGTTTGAATTTTTGTGCAGACCAAGTCATGGGCTGGGAAGAGTTCTTGCAAATGGGCAACGGTGCCGTAGCACGGGCCATGCAGAATTTGGGTGCCCCGGCGCTGCTTGTCGGGCCAAGGCACAGGTGCATCACGCCCTGTATAATTTTCTTCGGAGGGGCGCTACAGGTGCTTCGCGCCTTCAAAACAGCAGGTGGGCGCTTGAAACTTGTCTCCTTTCCCCTTGTCAAACTTTTCAAACCAAGAATTTTGAAATGTCAAATGCTTTGGCTGAGTCTTTTATGCCTTGGGAGGGTTCGAGAAACCCCTTTTTCCCTTCTTTTTGTATTTGAAAATCCACCTTTTTTTCCTTTGTATTTGTGATGAAAATTAGCCTTATCCTTTTGTTGAGGGCTTGCCTTATTTTCTACCAACTGCAGGTGGGTGCTTGAAACTTGTCTCCTTATTTTCTTTATCCCTGCTACATCATTTGAGCATGGTCCTTTATCAAAGGCCTCTAATCTTGTTTCTTTGATTTGAAAATATGTCTTTGGAAACAGAATTTCCATGGGCCCTTTCATTTCTTTGATTTGGTTAATGTAAACCTGTTTTCCTAGGCCTCTCCTCTCATTATGGAGGAGGCTATTAAAAAACTATGTTGTTTCCCCTTTGTATCAATTTGCAAAACTTTCTCTAAAAAGAACCCTGCTCATATTATTTGATGGAGGTCTCCCAAATACATCTGCTTGTTATCTTGGTTTATTACTTTCAAAAGAGTTTATTTCATGTAAAACATAACTCTTGGTGCTTGCCCTCTGCTCATCTTTTGGAGGAGGCGATTTTGATAAACTGTAATTTTTGCCTAGTTTATAAGAGTGTCCTAAACCTGGTTCATCACTTAGCTAAGGTGTTGAAACAATAAGAGTTTACTCTAAATGATTTTATAGCATGTTTGTCTGATTTTAATTTTGAAGGACTAATGAGTCTACAAGAGATTGCTAAACTATTATGCACTCAGTATGTCCCACCGTGATCGCCATTATGTTAGTGTCCCATGATTTGGAAGATTGGCGAGCCAAATGACAGGGTAACATCAGACCAAACTTTGGAGTCCTAGGACCTAGCCTTCCTGAACTCAGAGAGGGCTCTCTCTATGAAGTGAAGGATGTGAGATTGTTCGCTTAGTATATTTGATTTTAGGCTAGTTGTTAAGTATGTTTGTTTGTTTTTGTGTTTGGAGGTGAAAACTGATTAAATAGGCATCAATGAAAGATAAGTATCAAATCAACAGGGCTATGGGGTCAAATGAAAGCCAAGGATGCCTAGACCACATACAAGGTGTGTGGCAGGGCCGATTTAGTATAGTCAATGGATCTTTTGGGTGGTTTGTGAAGTGAAATGAACATCAAGTTGTGCAAGACAAAGAGATTTTAGCCCTAAATATTTTAAAAGCAAAGCATTCATGTGGTAGGGTTAACCATTAATCACTATGAATGAAACTCAAACTGATAAATGCAGAAAATAAACAATCAAGTGATGCAAAGAAGTATAAGACCCTCTAACTTTGGGGAAATCACCTTCAGTGGTTGAGGCCACATGTAAGACAAACCAACAGCTCAAAATGTGGAAAGGAAACTCCTAAAAAACACATTCAAACTGATGAGAACTTTGAAATAATTCTGCAAGTGTAGGCAGAGGGCAAGATCAAAACAATACCTCTCTGATTTAAACTAGACAGTCAATACTTCAAAGGAGATTTCATTAATGAGGTTTAAACAGCTATGAGTAAGCAGGGCATACCATGAATCAAACAAGATAGCATGTCATAGTAATCATTAAGGAAATAAACAACAAGTTCTTAGTGGACTAAAGGGAAATTAAGAATCCTTTAACATAACCAAGAAAGATGAAAACATAGAAGCTGCAATGAATCAGGAAATTTGATGTGCCTCCATGGGCATACCTCAAACTTATTCTTTATTGACCTACAGCAAGCAAGAAGAATGAAAAAATATATTAGAAACTAAGTAAAAATAAGAGATAAGAGACACAATACCATTTACCAAGCCATGGAATCCTGCACACAAAGCCTCTCCATCATCTAGACAAGTAAGCAAATCATCCACTTCATAAACAAGTTTATTCTTCAAAGCTCATAACCATGTATTGCTATTCAAAATTTCAAGTTCTGCTTCTAAAACCTCCAACAATTTACAATGAGTCTTCATAATTTATATAAGAAATGATTAGATAAGCTCGCAAGAGCATCTTAGAAGCTCATTGGCTAATACAAATATTTGATTTTGTCCTTGAGGCCTCACAAGGCCCAAGGCACAAAATATCTTCAAAAAATATCTATTTAAGCTAAAAATAGTAAGAAATTTGACTTTTAATCTCTAACATTGAGTTAAAAATATCTTAACGCACATTTGGACGGCATCTTCAGAAAACTGCCTTTTTCATCCAAAGTGCTACAGGAGCGTAGCAGCAGAAGAAAGTCTGTTTTCCAGATGACTTTTGAGGGACTTCCTGATGTCGAAATGAGGCTTGTGATGGCTTGTTGGAAATATCTAGATGTATAGTTTCTAGAACTACTAGATTTTTCTCAAACGGATCACTAGAAGTCTATCAAAAATTGGATTGAGTGAAAAAACCCAGGAGGGTTTCACCTGCTGATATTTGAGGCAGAAAGGTAAAATTTGACTATTTTTTGCCTCTTTGGGGGACCAAAACACCTTCTTTTGATCTGAAAATTTGTGAGTAGATGCCCCCAAATTTAATACATCCAAAAAAATAACTTTCATGAGCTAAGGATGCTCCTAGAAAACATGGAAGTGCCTAGAAAAATGTGCAATTAGGCCTAAAAATCACAAAAAACAAGATTATGTCAAAAATTGCTCAATTGTGGTGAGAAAACCCCTTATGGGTTTCTAGAAGCATGCAAGGAAGCTGAAGCCAAGATTCCAAGCCTAGATATTTCCCCTTTATTCACCGGGCACCTCCTTTGGGTAGTTTTGAGCTTTTCTTGGGCAATCTTGAGTTTTCTTCGGGAAAATTGATTCAATTTCTTGTAATGCTCAGTCATCTTCCTTTGCAAACCCAAGTCTTTGTTTTCCTTGTCTAATTTGTCTTCGAAATGCTTGTTTTCTCTTTCAAGCCATGATTCTTTATCTTTTTCTATCTCTTGGGAAAGAAGATATGTGAGAGGATATTGTTGAGCAAGGGCTGCTTCTTCTTCCCTTTGTTTCTCCAAAGCTTTCCTAAGACCCATAGTCCGAGGCCTTTTCCTTACCGGTTTCTCTTCTTCCTCAACATCATCAAATTCGCCCATATACTCTTCAAGTTTGACTTGTGCTTTGTATGGTTCCCTTTGGTATTTTAATGCCTGGGCCTCATAGATTGCCATTTGCCCGCTCATTTGTCTATTTTGCAGCTGTAGGAAGTGAATGAGGTCTTTAGATCTCCCTAAATCTGCTTCTAAATCTTCAACTTGAGATTCTCTGTTTTGTAGAAGAGACTTTAGAATTCTGATTTGGTCATCTTCGGCATCACTATCCACTTGGATTATGTCAAAATATTTCTCTTGCTCATTTTTGCTCTCATGCTGCTCTACTTTTTCATTACGTTTGCTTTGAATGGGCTTCTTTTCCCTTGTCTTCTTTGGCACTTCAATGATAGGCTACTTGGGCAACTTGCCTCTACTCCGGAGTGCTCTAGTAACATTTGGAGTTACAGCTTGAAAAGTCTTCTTCTTTGTAGATTTAGTGTTTTTAGGCTTCACCACTTCTGGAGAAAAAGTCATGGCCCCTTGCTTAGGAGAGGCATCTAGCACATGCTTTTGAGAACTCTCTTCATGCTCTATGTTTTTACTGTCTTATTTTGATCCATCATTACTTGTTTCATTGTCCTTTATTTGGTCTTGGCTGGCCTTAGGACTATTTTTCTCTTTTTGTTTCATGCTGTCACCCTTGGAATGTTCCCTGTTTTATGTTTGCTTGCCATCACTGTGGGTGTCTTCATCATGAATGCCTTATTCTTGAGTGTTTTCTTTATCTTGCTGCAAGTTACCACTATCTCTTTCTTCAATTGAGTGATGACTGTCTTTCTGATCCTGCTTGTTGTCTTTTTGAAGATTATCTTTGCTAGCTATTTGGGAGCTTTCATCATGCTTACTGCTCTGCTGAGTATCATTTTTTTCATGTTCACCATCACTTCCTTCTAACTCACTGTTTAGCTGATTACCATTATGATTTCTTTGTTGAGGACTATCTTGTTCTTCCCTATCACTGCTTTCTTCATGACTCTTATGCTGACTTCCACTTTGTTCTTCATTATCACTGCTTTGATTAGACTCTTCCTTTCCACTCTCAATTATAGGGGATTTTTGCATTTGAGGGGTAGATTGACTAGAAGAAGGAGAGACATAGTGATTGGATGGTGAGGAAGGAGCATGAGATGGACCATGGGATGAAAAGGCAGTGGTGAAATCAGGATGGGAAATGAAGGACTCTCAAGGAACTCCTTTTTGTTCAAGTTGATGGAGGATGAGGATTTTTATGAGGGAATGATGAAATAAGCTAGCCTTTTGTTGAGCAAGGGGTCTCTTTCAGAAAAATGAAGCCATTTTTTCAATGCTTCTGCAGAGGAAGAAAGGGAGGTTCAATAGCTGGGTCCGAGTGAAGTGCATCAACATTCAAACATGATATGAATAGACTCGTGAAAATCTCCCTTCACATGTAAAGTATTTCATGATGACCTTCATTAGGGGCGCATAACTGTTCAATAGATGAGAAAAGGAGAAGGTCGCCTTGCATTCATTTTGGTAAGCTGGTTTCAAGAATGGCTTGTAGTGGTCTAGGTCCAAATAGGCTTGTTTGAACCATTTCTCACCAAGATAAGGGATCTTGGTTGCTTTTGACACTGATCTAGGGGTGAGCATAAAATCAAGGCCTACTATGTGAATATGTTCACCTTGTAGCCTCAGGGCAAACAATTGTGTCAAGGGAGGGTAGTTGGTGACTTCTTGGACTCTTTGGCAAAAATAAAGGCACCCTACCTCATGAAAATTCAAAAGGACTGAAGGTGAATCATTTATCTCCTGAGTTGTAATGGGCTCAAACTGGTTGTGATACCCACCTTTGCTGACCTTCCTTGGAGGCATGTTTGTTTTAGGTTTCTTTCACTGACTTAAAAAAAACAGTTCTTTCAAATGCACTGAAAATAGATCTCTTCTTTAACTACTGTTTCTCTTCTTTAGTTGGCAAACAAGTTCTTGATAAATGAAAACAAATTTACTTCTTAAGCACTATGTTCTTTCCTTGTGACAGAGCAAGGAAGGCCTTCAATATGATCTATGTCTTTGAAAACAGGTTTCTTTACTTTTTAGCACTACAACTCTTTTCCTCTGTGTAGGGTTGTGCTTCTGTTTTAACCACTTAACTAAAACAAGTTTTTTTGAACTGACAATGGTCTTTCCTTTTCAATCACTATTTCACCCTTTTTATTTAGTAACAGGGGACCTTTGAAAACAAACTTTACCACTCTCCCTAAAAACACTATTTTCCCTTTTATTACTGATCAAACAGGTTCTTTCTCTCCTAATGAACTATGACTTTCTCTTTGAACACCATTGTTTCTTCTTCCTCCTTAAATTATCTCTTCAAAAACAAGTATTTTAAGACCATTAAAAGATGTAAGAGAAGGTGAAATACCTCTTAACAAACTCCTTTGCAGCTTAGAAAAAACAATTCTTATGCATTAATTTGAAATTTTTCGTTTCTGGAGGGCTTGAGCAAGGTGCGACCTTCCTGTGCACAGGTGTGTTGTGTGTGCAAACTGCCTGGGCACCTGGGCACGTCCTGCATGCCGGGCCGGGAAAAAGGGTTATGGGCCGTGCAGAACTTTCGGGTGTGCAGAGGTAGTATGGGTCGGGCGAATGCCTATGGAAAAAGGTTAAAACCAGATGTGATTTCTCATGCAGACTAGGGCAATGGCCCATGCAAAGCCTTCTGCAAATGGGCAAGGGCATCGTGGCATGGGCTAGGCAGAGGCCTGTGTAAAAGTGATAAATGGAATTCGAATTTTCATGCTAACCAGGGCATGGGCCGGGCAGATTTCTTGCAAATGGGCGAGGGCACTGTAGCATGGGCCGGGTAGAATTTGGGTGCCCAGGCGCTGCTTGTCAGGCCAAGGCATAGGTGCGTTGCGCCTCTCTACAGGTGCGTCGCGTCCTGTATAATTTTCTTCGGAGGCACGCTACAGGTGCGTTGCACCTTCAAAACAGCAGGTGGGTGCTTGAAACTTGTCTCCTTTCCCCTTGTTAAACTTTGCAAACCAAGAATTTTGAAATGTGAAATTCTTTGGCCGAGTCTTTTATGCCTTGGGAGGGTTTGAGAAACCCCTTTTCCCTTCTTTTTGTATTTGAAAATCCACCTCTTTTGCCTTTGTATTTGTGATGAAAAGCGGCCTTCTCCTTTTGTTGAGGGCTTGCCTTCTTTTCTACCAACTACTTTATCCCTTTTAAAATGTCCTTCTTGAAAACATGTTGTATTTATCCCTGCTACATCATTTGAGCATGGTCCTTTATCAAAGGCCTCTAATCTTGTTTCTTTGATTTGAAAACATGTCTTTGGAAACAGAATTTCCATGGGCCCTTTCATTTCTTTGATTTGGTTAATGTAAACCTGTTTTCTTTGGCCTCTCCTCTCATGATGGAGGAGGCTATTAAAAAACTGTGTTGTTGCCCCTTTGTATCAATTTCCAAAACTTCCTCTAAACAGAACCCTGCTCATATTATTTGATGGAGGTCTCCCAAATACATCTGCTTGTTATCTTGGTTTATTACTTTCAAAAGAGTTTATTTCATGTAAAACATAACTCTTGGTGCTTGCCCTCTGCTCATCTTTTGGAGGAGGCGATTTTGATAAACTGTAATGTTTACCCCCTGTGTAATGATTTGAAGGAGGCTTCTTGATAACTAGTGCTTTTTTGCCTTCTTCTTTTTGATTGGAGGAGGCACTGTAAACCAAAGTTTTCTATCATATCTGATACATGATTTAGAGATTTTATTTTGAACAAGTTGTCTACATGTGCTATGTCTTTTTCTCAGACATTTGGGGGAAAATGTCACCAAACTGTTTTTAGCCTTGGTTTATCATTAAATGAAAATCCTTTAAACACACTATCTCTCAAATATTTCTATCAATGACAACTTTTCTCAAACATAGTGTTAACACTTGGATATTTGACCCTCTATTTATCATGAAGGAGGTCATGCCAATGTAACCACTCAGGTCATTCAAAACCACTGTTGAGCCCTTTTCTTGTTATGAATGAGGTCATCCTAAAACAAAAAAAATATTCTTTCATCTAAAACTGTGCCTTCTCTCTGTTTATTGAAAAATATTAATGGAAACAAATTGTGAACCTCTCCACTTATCACTGGTGAAGCCCCTTAAAACCACTGTCATTTTCCTATGTGAAACCTTGTCTATAATATATGTCTTTTTTGCACCATATTACTGTGAAACTTAGAAGTAAATAGTGCATTTATGAATGGTAAATGCTCACTGTGTCCATCATTGAAATAACTCCTCTCCATTGACTGTATCTTCATTGGTGCAGAAAATTATCTTTAAATGCTTTTCAGAGTCTAGGTTTAAGATAAGATATAAAAAGCAGTTTTCCTTCTTATATCTTCATAATGATTCCTAATTACTCTGAGACTCTGTTCTGTCAAAGACTGTATTTCTTGCTTGAACAAGAGTGATTTGCAGGGCTTTGGTCACATGTTTGAGAACTTATGTAGCAATGCTCTTTGAGTTAGCATGGAGCGCTGAAGTTAGACATCATCTAATCTTTGTATTCATTTGTCATGATGTAGGACCTTTGTCTTTTGGCATTTTTGGATTTGAAACCTGTATGTCTTCTTTCTTCAATAACTGCACTTTATCTGATTTATGATGGCAAACTACTACAGCATGAGAACCTTGTTTTAATTTGCTCCTTTGCTCCCATTTAGCATACTATCATCGCTCAATACACCTGTACATAGATGCATTTGGTAGATGTCTATGATTTCTAGAGAGCTTTTTGATGTGTCATAAAATCATGCTTGAACTGATCACTTTCTTCATTCATGAAACTTTAGAATTCTGCTCTTTTCTCGAAATGAGTATTTCTGAGCTTTGCTAAAATGAAACAAAGCAACCATTTAGTGGTGTATGACCTAAGGGTAGACCAGGGTGTTATTTTGCAGGATGGGAAGAAAATGATGGCTGAATGATGCTGAAAACAGGGTTTTTGGCTTAAGACAGTTTTGTCCAGGAATTTTCCCTAAACACCACCACCTAGACCTACAGATTTTGTCATATATTCTGAATAGTTTCTTAGGCATGAGTAGGCTATCATATGACAAAATGATCAGTGAGAAAGGGGTAGACACTTTCTATAATGTTGGACAGTGAGTTATATGAAACATGGGGATTTTGATAGCAGAGAAACAAAGCTTATGACAGCTATAGATAGGGAGGCTTGCTGTTTTAAACCAGGACTCTAAACTGAAGACCACTTTCATTACAGTATGAAAGTTAGGAGGTAGGAAGACAAAAATTGTTTGAGGTGTTTTCTAGATGAAAAATTGACTGATTGAGATTGGTTTCTAGAAAACTTAGCCAAGGAATCTAGTCATCAAAACAGGTAAAAAATACTGATGACTAACACGTCATACTTTCCTTGCCAAAGGTTCTTGATACAGGATTAAGAAGTCAATGTTTTGCTGCCAAATTTCGATACAGGGTCACAAGGAAGGGGCTGCAAGAAATCCTCTTGTTCCCTCATGCCCAAGGAAGATTTAGTTAGGATCCCCAGATGTCACCTGCATTGACCAATTAAAAGCCCAATTTTGAAATACATTGCATCACAGTGGGAGCTGATTGCAATATCAACCTTAGACAACTATGGTCGTGGAAGAAGCGACGTTTCATAAAATGTGTATCTGTAACATGATTGTAATTATTACAAATGCATTTTCGGTTGTGTAACAAAAGACAGTGGAAAATGTAAAGATATACCTCCTCTATATGGCCATTCGATTATTTTTTGGAGCAAGTCATTTGGTGGACTTAACATGCAAATTATGTGCACTAAGCCCTCAATGAAGTGTGAGAAGCAGTTCCGTGTCTGTACCTGCATTTTTATAAATTCATTTCTATATGGGGCGATGTTTAGAGGGGATGAAGGGGCATCATGTCTCATCAACCGAGCCACCCGTATGAAGTAACAGCTACCAAAACAAGTTAAACTACAGATCTGCATTTGGCACTCAGCCCATAGTGATACCAACGGAAATTACGTTGATTGAAGAGGCACAGGGAAAGCCTACGTGAGCCATTCACTTTGATGACATAGTGGCACAACACTCGACCACATAGGGGTCTAAATTTATCATTTTCACTCTTACAATTAGTTAAATAAGCCTTTGGCATTATTATTATTCGATCATAAAGATATGTAACCTATGCTATGTGATTGCAGGTGGAAGCTTTGTTGCATGAAGATCCAGAGTCCTTCCTAGTAATCAAAGAGGTCCTTTGCAGAGCAAGTGGATTCTCACGAATCCATGAGACACTCACTTTAAGCTCAAAGGCACCTGGTCACGAGACATAGATGAAGGAAGAGAAATCTCGCTGCGAAACCCAGAGATCACCAAAAGAAGGTCGCAAACTTTCTCAACGTCGCAGGTCGCAGACTTGCTCAAGGTTGCAGATCACAGATTTGCTCAAGGTCGCAGGTCACGGATTGCCTGAGGTCACAGGTCATGGATTTCCTGAGGTTGCAGGTCATGAATTTCCCAGATTCACAGGTCGCGAATGGCCCAAGTCGCAAACCAACCCAACAGTCGGGAAGACCAAGAGTCAAGGGGGAAACTCAAGAGTCATCTCAGACTATATGTACAACTTCGAGAAAAGCCACCAGGACTTTTAGCTCGACAATGAAAATCAGTATGGCAGAGGAATTGTTGCAAGAGATCTAAAGGCACTCAGCTCTTGGTATCAATTAGAGAGAGAGGTAGAGAGGCTAGGGTTTTGTATCATGCATTGAGATGAATAGCCCATGTTCCACTATTGGGTTTCGACAAGTTGTAAACATGTATTTGACGTTGCAGTAGCATTAATAATATATTCTCATTTTCGACACTGATTCACATGCTTGTTTGTGGTGATATTATTAGCTGTCCAATATTTCATTATGTTGTATGTTTGCTATCATGCATGTCATCGGTTATGAACTATTTCTCAATGGTTGTATGTTTGTCTGCTTTTGGATTAGTGTTTATTTGTCCTTGCGATGACGGTAATCTATTGTGAACTACTTTGCAGTTAACTTCTGGCATGTTTTCTTTCATATATGTTTGATTGGTTTCTTGGCTCACTGATCCCAGTTACGGCATATCTCCATTTTATTTTGCTGCTGAGACTTGCTTCTATCTTTTTCATGGTTTGTTAATATTGGGCTGATTTTGTTTCACTGATTGGTCATTTCATCTTTGCCTTTGCTCCATCATATTCTCATCCGGTGTAATGTTCCTTTTTCGGGAATTTCTGCAATATGGTCCTCAAGGACGTTGTATAAGGAATTCAATGTAAAAATAAGCTGAAAGGGGAATGGGATCCCCTTGTTAAATCATTGAAAACTCCTCTACCAGAAGTTGAGCCCAAAGAAATGACTCTAGATGGGTTATTTAGATCTCCCCAAACTAGATCTCTTAGAAAATGCTCAATGAGAGAGCTTACAACAGTACATGAACATAACCATTAAAATCTAAAAATTTTAATGCAATATAAGAGGAAAAATTCATGCAGCCATATCTATATTACTATATCAGCAACAATACACAATAAAATCATGAGGAACAAGCCACTCAAGCTATGAGAACCAATCTCCAATGATCAAGCAATAAAATACAGGAGTTGCCGCAATTACACAGAATGCTGGAAAGCAGTGAATGCGCTATCTCTATGAGAGTAGCAGCTACTAAATGCATAAAAAATGGTAATGTGGCTAAAGGATACAAATAAATTCCCGCAAATGGAAAGGTGGGCTTCAATACAAAATCTCTAGCCAATCCAAGAGGGATTGCTAGAAATGCTGGATAAAATACAATGTGAAAATTAACTTCTAGGGTTAATATGTCACTACAACAATGAATACATATGATGAGGCTATGGCACATCTGAAATACGAATTTCCCTCCTCCAATGATGCTCTTTAGTAGAATGCTGATCCCTCTACTCAAGAACAATCCTCTCGATGAGCTCTATGAACTCTCGCAACACTTCCTGCATGAAAATAATGCAGTTTCAGCCCTAGATTGCGCTGTGAGAGATGGTGAATGATTGGCCTAGTGCCAAAGATATGAAATGATTCCTGGGAGTCTCCCCTGCTACTCCTCCAAAGAATATACAAGATCTCCACTAAAGAACAAGCCAAAGAATGACTCTATGAGTTCCTCTGTTGCTGCCCCCAGCAACTCAACATTTTCTACCCAACAGAATAATGCTATAGCTAAAGGAGTAAGCTTGGCCCAATGCCGGAATGAGGAAATGGAGCTCAAAACCCTCTCCTTCCTTGAGGATGAGGTAGGGAGTCCCAACCGGGAACACCCTAGTGCTCAAGAACACTACAACCCTGCTAAACAGCCTGGGGATGCAAGTCTTAGCAGACCCAACGAAAATAACAAGCTATTGCATAATGAAAAATGGGCTGCCATCTCCTCCTTATAAATTAAATGAACTCCTCCCAAAATGGGTCCCATTCACACTTGCCACCTAGCTCATGCAAGTGGAGCCTCCTCTAAAACTGCGCTACCTTGTCATGGAGATTCCCTCTCTTGGACAACGCTGTTGACTTAGTCAAAGATGACTAAATCAAAGTGATCCCGATCATATTCACACCCTTAGGTGCTTAATCTAGCTTCTTATTCATCCTCCTTTCACACAAGGAGTGTTATTTCTCCATCTAAGGGGGTTAAGGGGTATCCTTACTCATTTTATTCAACAAAATAAAAATATGCAAACTATAATGTTCATCTTAGCTTGAGGCTAAAATTTGGGAACATTACAGTCCTCCCCTCCCATATGTTCCTTGTCCTCAAGCAACTACATAGAGAGAACAAAATTTCTCCCCCTTTTTCTTGTGGCCTCCTCATCAACAATCTCCACCATTGCTCAAGATATCCTGCAACAAATTTTTCCTCCAATGCTTCCTCCCAAGTATGCAAACCGGAATGGTGCACATCATGGAAAGATAGAAGGTGTAGGTGGAAACCTTCTTGCTATGTTATGGTCTCCTCAAGGTAGGAGTGATGACATTCATGGGAAAAATTTGTCCCCAATGAAGATCCTCTCATCCATGCTATCCTCCAAATGAAAATCTCAACCCCTGGTTCATGCAATGTGTTGGGGCTGAATGGAGAGGTGGGCTTTTGTTTCCCAAGATGTCTCTCTCTCCATTTTTGGTACATATGGGGCTGCCTCCTTTCTTGGGCTGAAATAGTATGGTCTCCAAGAATGGCTGAAGCTTCCCCATCAAGAAAATCAGCCATGATATGCCCTCTCAAATTCTCCAAGTGGTTTTTCCCACAAGAAGAGAAAAGTAGTACTGTGGCAATCATGGTTTTCCCATGGTGTCTCCTGCAATATAAGACATGTACAATGGGGAGAATCATACTCCCAATGGGCTATCCCAATACCTCCAATGCTCTCCAAGTAGTGCTCCCTATAAATGTACAACCATTAGAAACACAAGGAAGCAACATGTAATGGAAACAAGCTGTCATGAGACAACTAGAGAGTGGGTCACTACTCCACTCATGGGGCCAAAACAGTGAGCCTCTTGCCTGCATCAGAACTAAAAAGAAAAATTACTTTCCTAGCCACTTGTTTGCTGCCACAAACATCTCATAAGGTGAAAACATGAAAGTACAAATTGGTGCCAATGATGCACACCAAGAAATATGTGGCTTCCCCCACAAACCATCATGAAAATAGCCACTCCCTTTGCTGCAATGGGCCACAAGTACATCATAATAAGGAGCATAAGGAGATGTGATTATCCTTAGCTCATCAAGCTGCTCATATAAAGTAAAGAAAGGTAAATAAAAAATGAGAGTATATACCTCCTTTACCATGTACTCCAGTCCTTGAGCTGAAATGGCTCATCTAAATGCTCTCCCTCACCTCCAATGAGTAGGGAAATGGTTGTGCCAACCTCTCCAAAATCATCTGGGCTATGCATATCTCCATATGCTGATATAGATCATGCAGTATGCCCTCCCAAGCGAACTCCTCTAGCAAATCAAAATATGCATCAAAGCGCATAGCTAGAAAGTCCTCATGTGCTGCATGTAACAGTTTCTCCTTGAGACTAGAAGCCCTAGTCAAGAAGATTTTGTCATAATAATAGATGACCATATCATCCACCATGTATCTGCCATCTCTCTCCGGGTCATCAAGAAAAATGCATGCACCTATATCCTTGGATTACTCTATCAAGAGTTGAGACCTCCAATCCGAATCTATCCTCCTTAGAGACAGTGCCGATGATCTGCAATGTGGTGCTCCCCTCATGCTATTGTTTGCTACTTTGACATCCCCTATGCCAAATTCATCCTCCAATACATTCACCTCCTTTGAATCTAAGAGTGTTGAAACCCAAAATAAGATGCCTCTCATCAATGCCGGATCCGGTGGCCTCCCAAGTGGAATGCCTCCCTGTAGTGAGACATCAAAATAGGAAGTAGACTGTATATATGAGAGGAATGGATGGTCCCTCTCTCTACTGCTAGTGTAGTCTCTCTCCTATGTGAAGAAACTCTCCCCAAAATATGAGGGTGAATGCTCATTCCCTCCGAATGCCGATCCTTCATATCTTCTTCCCCATCCATCTCACAATCCTCGAATGCTACTATATGCTACTCCAGATTTGTGACTAGGTCTCCACATGTAATAAATTTTTAAATCCCTTGCATAGACACAAGGAATCCTCCAATGGAAGTAGTGGATCCCCTCTCATCTCCATCTGGTGATCGATCTTCCTCCAACGATACAGCGTTGTGGGTTCTTCTATGCACATGCTCTTCACCAACATGTGAGTATGCCTCCCCTTCAATGAGAGATAATAGATTTCGGTCTTCCTTTGAAAGAAGGATCTTCATACCATTACAAATGGAAGAGTGCCCTTCATACAATGGGGGTCTTTCCTCTAGCAAGTCATCATCCCGGCTCTCTCCCCCTTTAGAAATATGGAGTGGAGTTTGTCTCATGCTTTCCTGCAACTCATGCAAGGTGTTTGATCTCTCAAGTTTTACACATGATAATTCACATTGGGTTTTATCAAATCTCTTCACCAATGCCTTAGTGAATTCATCATAGGTTTCTATACTTACATGATAACATGAAACATAAATTTTAAACCACCAATCATGGTCCATACGTCTGAGATGCAGCGCTGCTATAGTGATGTCCTCCTTGGCTGCAACTTGGTGTAGCTGAAAATATGCACTAAGCTCCTCCACCCAAGCTGTGGCTCTACACCTTGTTGATCCATCGAAAGTAGGTAGAAAGAATATATCTCTCTTGCTCCTTTTTTGGTTGTTGGATCTTGCTCCCTTGATTATGCAAAACTCTTGGAAGTCTAAGTGCACTTCAAATCTCCATGATTGAGATTCATACCACAAATGAAAATCACTCAAGGTCTCCTCCCTTGGTGACTCACCTTCCTCCATTCTCCTTGCAGTAGATGTGGGAAATGTACTGCGCTGTGGATCTGCATGTGTGGATAAATTATCACACCCAATGTGGTTATAACTAGGGCTTGCTTCATCCACAAACCCTTTCAGAAAATCTCTCCAATTTTCCCTTTCTATTTCCTCAAGATCTTCAATGATTCATTCAATGGTGTGGAAAAGAAGAAGGGAGACCTCCTCTTCCGTCATTCCTCTTTTCTTGTTTCCACTATAAATCTCCTCTCCTTGGAGAGAAGCTCCTATTTCTGATAGCATTAAATCTTGTGCACAGGCTGAGCAAAGATTGATGCTCTGATACCACTGTAATATTCCTTTTTCGGGAATTTCTGCAATATGGTCCTCAAGGACGTTGTATAAGGAATCCAATGTAAAAATAAGCTGAAAGGGGGCTGGGATACCCATGTTAACTCATTAAAAACCCCTCTACCAGAAGTTGAGCCCAAAGAAATGACTCTATATGGGTTATTCAGATCTCCCCAAACTAGATCTCTTAGAAAATGCTCAATGAGAGAACTTACAGCAGTACATGAACATAACCATTAAAATATGCAATTATGAATGAAACATAAGAGGGAAAAGTCATGCAAACATAATTATATTACTATATCAGCAATAATACACAATAAAATCATGAGGGAAAAGCCACTCAAGCTATGAGAACCAATCTCCAATGATCAAGCAATAAAATACAGGAGTTGTTGCAATTGCACAAAATCCCAGAAAGCAGTGATTGCACTGTCTCTCTGAGAGTAGCAGATTTTGAATGCATAAAAAATGGTAATGTGGCTGAAGGATACAAATAAATGCTAGAAAATGGAAAGATGGGCTTCAATACAAAATCTCTAGCCAATCCAGGAGGGATTGCTAGAAATGCTGGATAAAATACAATGTGACAATTAATTGCTAGGGTTAATATGTCACCGCAACACTGAATACATATGATGAGGCTATGGCAGATCTGAAATATGGATTTCCCTCCTCTAATGATGCTCTTTAGTAGAAGTATGATCCCTCTACTCAAGAACAATCCTCCCGATGAGCTCTATGAACTCTACCAAAACCGCCTGCATGGCAATAACGCAGTTTCAGCCCTAGACTGCACTATGATAGATGGTGAATGATTGGCCTGGTGCCAAAGATCTTAAATGATGCTCGGGAGTCTCCCCTATTGCTCCTCCAAAGAATATACAAGATCTCCACTAAAGAACAAGCCAAAGAATGACTCTATGAGTTCTCTATTGCTGCCCCCAGCAACTCAACATTTTCTACCCAACATAATAACATTGTAGCTAAAGGAGTAAGCTTGGCCCAATGCCAAAATGAGGAAATGGAGCTAAAAACACTCTCCTTCCTTGAGGATGAGGTAGGGATTCCCGACCAAGAACACCCTAGTGCTCAAGAACACTACAAACTTGCTAAACAGCTCGGGGATGCAAGTCTTAGCACACCCAATGAAAATAAAAAGCTAATTCATAATGAAAAATGGGCTTCCATCTCCTCCTTATAAAGAAAATGAACTCCTCTCACCATGGGTCCCATTCACACTTGCCACCTAGCTCATGCAAGTGGAGCCTCCTCTAAAATTGCGCTGCCTTGTCATGGAGATTCCCTCTCTTGGATAGCGCTATTGACTTAGTCAAATATGACTAAATCAAAGTGATCTCGATCATATTCACACCCTTAGGTGCTTAATCCAGCTGCTTGTTCATCCTCCTTTCACAGAAGGAGTTTTATTTATCCATATAAGCGGGTTAAGGGGTATCCTTACTCATTTTATTCAACAAAATAAAAATATGAAAACTATAATGTTCATTTTAGCTTGAGGCTAAAATTTGGGAACATTACATCCAGCAACCAAGAGTGGAAATGATCATCATGGCAACCGGGCCCACATACCAGATGGGGCTCCTATCCCAAACGATGTGAGGTATAATTAGGACCTTTCACTGGGGAGACCCCCCTTGTTGTCGGCAGTACATTTTTGCCCGTCAACAAAACCTTTTTTACCTACAACATGAGGTAAAACACCTATTTGTCAACAAGCCTACATTCTCAAAATACACAGAGGCAGATGAAATATTTAGAAGGATGGTGAAAATTAAGTTACCAGAGGCAGAACTTTGGGAGAAATTGACTGATTTATTATGAAGATCAAAGCATTCAAACAAGGCAGTCAAACAAGAAACATATCAGTCAGGAAAAGATAAAATAGAGCATGCAGTTTACAGTGACAGTTTTACAATTACTGAACAACAGTAACTGTGAAAACATGACAGTGAAAGAGTATCAGAGTTTAAAGTGTATTAGTTGAAAATCAGAGTGAAAATCAAAACAGAGTTGAAAGTTAAAGTGAGATAGCGTGAAAGACACTCAACTGCAACCTTCTTTGAGAAACAATCAGAGACAAATCAACAACAAAATATCAACAACTGAACAAAAAAACAATAAAAGCAGGGACATCTTGCATTAGTTAGATAGTTGTCTCTATCTTCTTGCATGAAGATATTTCTTTTTCCTTGAATAATTCCTAAGTTTGTTTTAGGATATTTTTAAAGATTTTTTCTATAAATACTTCACATTTCGAAGTATTGAGTGTGGATGAATTGTGAACATTTCTATAGTTGTACTATTCTAGAACCTAAGGGTGATTGTACCAATTTCAAGTCAGCAGACTGGATTAAAGCAATAAAGAGATTATATTATAGAATTCATGTGTTGGGCCATTACAGTGAAGTACTTTCTACTTGTTCAATTGTTTCTTTCTGAAGTTTTCACAAATACTTGTATGTTTTTCTAAATCTAAATGATATATCAGGAATGTTATTTCAAAATATGTTTAATTGCACTCTATCTTGAACTATTTATCATTTACATGCTTTCCACTGATATCCAGATTAGGGAATTTGTAATTGTTCCCTAGTTTCGATTGACCTCTATCTTTTCATTCATTATCCGGATTTGAGAACCCTTAATTGCTCTCTTACCCTGATTGAAACCATTTTCATCATCAACCTAAGGATTTGAAGTGACTCAACTATCTTTCCCTGTGAATACTTCTCTTTAAAACCTTGATCCGGCTTCTATTGCTTGACACTTTGACTCCATTAGCCCAATGGTAAGGAGACCTACATCTATCCATTTGATTAAGTTATTCCATCACCAAACCAAATCAAAATCCAAAACCAAGTAATCCTACATAACTAGCCTAAAAACAGTTAAAATTAGCAAAGATAAATCATATAGAGAGAGCCCTCTTTGTGCATTCGGAAGGCTAGATCCTAAGGCTTAAAAGTAGGTTTTTGGTTACCTCTAATATTCTTTAAACCAAAAAATATACACAACCCTTTGATAATTATTGGAGTGATAACATTCTCGCGACCACACTGGGGAATTAACCAGTCCTCAGTGTTTAAAATTAATCTTAAAGGAAATTCTTTTACTTATCTTTTCACCTTAAGATTGTTTTAAAGGGTTGTTGAGTAAACTTTTCATTTAAAACTAAAATTCTGGCTTCCAGAAGAATTTACTATACCAGGTCTAATCTAGATCCAAAACCTTTTGTGATAGTAGATAATACTGGCAACATTTTAAAGAAAAACAAAAAAATAGAAAGCTTAGGAAATAAAACTTCATTGATCAAAGAAAATTCTCTTCCCAATAAATTATCAAGTTTAAAAGACATTGAATTTGATTTAACTTTTGAGCAATATTTGTTTAGAACTAAATCAAAAAGTGACATACATAATAGTGTAATAGATCTTGATTTCATTTCATTCATTGAAAGTAAGAAGGAAACAGTTTCACTAGATTCAGATGAAAAAGCCTTAGAATTTTATGATAAACTTGATGCTTTAACTGCAACTTTGATTAAGGAAATTGATGAAACTTATTTCCAACATTCAGTTGAATTGACTACTTTATCTACCTATAACCCTAAGCCTTCTACCAGTGATTTAGAATCTATAGTTTCATCCTTGTTTACTACCACCTCATCTATTGCTTCCACCACACTTCATTCCACAGATTCATTCTTTCCCAAGCTTCCACTTCAACTTAGAATTTTATTTCCATCTCCTAATACCTCAAGTTCATCCCCTAGTATTTCTACTACTTTTTCTAGTACTTCATTCTTATTTCCAAGCACCTCTTCTAGCATCCCAACTACATCTTCTAGTGTACCAACTTCATCTGCAAGTACCTCAACCTCATCAGCAAGCACTTCAAACTTACCTCCTAGCCAAGCTAGAATCCAAGCCATGGCTGCCAGATATGCCCCATTGGTACTACAAGCTCCTTCTACATTCCATGCCCGAAGATTACCTAAGCAAAATCTTTCAATTTGATGGTACTAGTCACTACACTGCCCAAAAACATGTTAAAAAAATGACATACTACTTTGAACTGCATGAAATAGATGAAGTAGATGTTCAAATGAAAATTTTTGCTCAAACTTGAGCTGGTGATGTAAAGAATTGGTTTAAAGGTTTTCCTGTTGGTAGTATTGCTGATTTAGTTGCTTTCCATAGGATTTTTATTAATATATGGGAGAGAAAGAAGAATCCATTACAAAAAAATTCTGAATTTGAAAACATAAAAAGAGTACCTAATGAAACAGTTCAGGACTATTGTGCAAGATATAAAAATATTTACAATGCAATCCCTGCCAATCTTAAACCTGCTCCAGACTCTACCCTGATGGATTTGATACAGATATGGCTTACAAACTTAGAGAGAGAAACCCAAAAACCTTAGAGCAGATGCAAATTAATTTTGTAAGTGTAGAAGCAAATTTGTTAGCCAAGAAAACTAGATTGAGAAATGAAAGAAGAATGACAATAAAGGAAACATCAACCTTAGACCTTAAAATAGATAGCTTAGCAAAAAAATTAGAAGGAATGATGGATAGATTAGATAATATGGAAAGGAAGCTATAGTGGGATAACCAACAACAAGGTCCTCAAATAAGAAATCCAAATTTCAGGAAAAACACCAACACTGGTAAATCTAGAGAATCAACACCTGATCAAACAATAAGACCACCTTTCCAAGAGAATTATGCTTAAATTTCTCACCAAAATGAAGATGTTGAAGACACTCAGATCAATCTAATGGGCATTAATGATGATAATACCATTTTTCTTACACAAGAAGAACAAGAATTATATGAATTACAACAGTTGCAATTCTAATCTGGTGAGTCTTTTGATTACGAGCAAGGTTATGAGTTTTCCATTAATGAAGTTCATAAGAAATATAACCTTAAGAGTAAGGAGAATGTAGAATCCCCTACTAAGAAATCTACTCAAACCAAAACAAAGAAAACAATAGAAGCTCCTACAACCAAACTACTACAAATCCTCCGTAGGAAAACCTAGCAAAACTCTAGTTCAAATAAGAAAATTTCTAGTCCTAAAATTACACCCAGTCCTAAAATTATTGACATTATAGATGTTGAAATTTGGTACCGAAGGACAGGTGGTTCCCTAAGGCTTTGATCTTTGGCCTAGGGAAAAGTGTCCAAAAGAATTTAATTTTTCTCCTAAAGTAACTTTATAATTTTTATAAAGTTAAATCTAATTTAAAAGTGACTTAAGTGATAAAGTTACTAAAGTGACTTTATAAAGTTATAAAGTCAAATCTAATTTTAAAGTGACTTTAAGTGATAAAGTTAATAAAGTTAAAGTGACTTTAAATAAAGTCAATATAAAATTAGAAAGGAAAAAGTGACTTTGGAAATAAAAGACTAAGTGGGTCTTTATTAAAGTGGGGTGAATTAAAAATGAAAAGTGAGATTTAAATGAGCATTTAATCTCAGCCCTAGATCTCAATCTATCTCAGCCATTGGATTTAGGGATTCCCCAAAAGTCACTTAGGGTTAGGTTAAAGGAGGAAAAGGTCATTCATTCTTTCAGGAGAAGGAGAGCAAGGGAGATTTCTGAGCAGAGAGGAGAAAGAGAGCAGCTGATAGAAACTTCGGCAAAGTCCGTACAGCAGCAAGGAGGCACGGGTTCCAAGGCAAAAATCCGTACAGCAAGTGTTGGGCACATTTTTCGAGGGAGAGAGGCACAGTTTTCAAGGAGAACCGTACAGCAGCTTCAGCATTTAATTCTGGGCAGATTCTGGGCACAGAAATCGAGGAGAGAGACTGATGCTTGGTGGTACAGATTTCTGGAAATCCGTACAGCAGCCGTACAGTCAGTTTCGGCACAGATTTCGAGGCAAAGGAGCGCAGATTTTGAGGAGAAGCAACAGCTGGGTTTTCCGTACAGTCCGTACAGCAGTACGGCCGTACAGCTGGGCACAAAAATCGAGAAGCTCATTCAGCATTTAATGCTGTCATAAATGCTGTAAAATTTCTGTTTTGGGTTTTTCCTGTTTTGCACGTTTTCCAAGGCGGAGTGAATGCACGGAAATCGAGATAAGTACTGTTGTTTAGTTGCTGAAATTTTTGCTGTAATTTCTGCCTCTCTGTAAAAAGCATTTTTTTCAGAAATAAGAAGGAGCTCTCAAGACTGGTTTTCCCCAAGAGTTGTAGGGGGTTTTTCCAGGGTCACCTTGACCAAAAATACTGAGTTTTGATGTGTTGAATGACTGTTTGTTACTGCTGTTATTTTATTTCTGCATTTACAGCATTCTGAAAAATTTCCAGAATTTGTGTTTTCAGCAAAATTTATTTTTCCAGTTGTTGAATGTATGGTTATGGGAAAGGGCATTTAACTATTTTGGAGTAATAAGGCGAAAACTGAAAACCGGGGTGGGAAACAGAATTTTCTACATGGTATCGGAGCTTGAGTGCTGAAGGGCAGTTTGGGACAGCAAGGAAGAAAATTACAGCTTGCTAATTTTTCACTCAGAAAATTCCAGCAAGCTAATTTTTCACAAACAGCAGATTTTTATCTTTACCACAGCAGTGCTATTTTTCAGTTTTAGGACAGCAGGATGTCATTGGGACTGTGGGTGGAGGATAGGTTGGATGGGCATTCCAACTACAACATTTGGAAGGAGAGAATGCAGAGTATCTTTGAGGAGGCAGAAGTCTGGGACATTATGGTACATACCACACAGAACCCTGTGAATGTGCCTACTGATGCTACTTAGTTGGCAACATATAATAAAAGGAACAACAAGGGTAAGAGGTTGATTCTAGACGGAATCAAAGACCATTGCATTCCTCATGTGAGAGGAAAGAGAAATGTTCATGAGATGTGGACAGCATTGTCCAATCTCTACCAGAGTACCAATGAGAACCGGAAAATGGTCCTGAAGGAGAAGATGAAGACCATTAAGATGGGCAATGATAGTGCAGCTCGATATCTCACAAAGATTACTAATGTGAGAGATGAGTTGGCAGCGATTGGAGAGGCCATTCCACCCACTGAGTTGGTGCGGATTGCAGTGAATGGCCTCCCCCGTTCATGGATGAACTTTGCTGATGGAGTTTGTGCACGTGAGACCCTTCCCACATGGGAGAGGTTTTGGGATGATTGCATTCAGACAGAGATCAGGAAAGGTCAGCTTGGGGCAGCCAAGCCAGTTGAGCAGGATGAGGATGTAGCACTGTTGGCAGGACGCAAGAAAGGCAAAGGGAAGAAGCAGGCTTCCACAAGAAATGGTGGGGGCAAAGGCAAAGGTAAAGGTAAACAGGATAACTCACAGAAGGACTATTCCAAAGTGAAGTGTTGGAATTGTCAGAAGATGGGACACTATGCAGTTGTGTGTCCCGAGAAGAAGAAGAAGAAGGGGAAGAACCAGAGCATGGCAGCTTCAGCAGAGGTTGAGGACTTTGCAGATCGCTTTGACCGGGAGTTTGGGTTCATTGCGTGTGAGTCTTCTAGTGCAGGATTATCTGCCATAGAGGTTCATAGGGAGCATGCATTTCCCTCGATTAGCGGAGCATCTTCGGGTATCTGGTATGTGGACAGTGGGGCTTCACGTCACATGACAGGAGTCCGTGAGTACTTCTCAGAGCTTTCAGAGAGTGGCACCGATGTAGAGGTAGTACTCGGTGATGACAGAGTTGTTAGAGCAGTCGGTGTGGGAACATTGACATTTCAGAGGGAGTCCAAACCTCCCTTGAAGGTGTCAGATGTTCTTTATGTGCCAGGGATGAGGAAGAACCTCATATTCGTCTCAGCTTTGGAGGACAGAGGATATGAGATACTATTCAGGGGAGGACATGTATTGATGTATCCCAGGGGCACTCCAGCTGATTCAGCTAGAGTGATAGGTGTACGCCATGCAAAGGTGTACAAGTTTGCATTTCAGTCCCTTTTGGCATTGAGCAGTAGTACCGACAGCAGAGCTAGCAGTTCTGAGCTGTGTGAGATTTGGCACCGCAGGATGGGGCACATACATCATGGAGCCTTGAGGACTTTGCGGGAGATCACTACAGGTGTGCCAGAGTTCAGTACTGATCACTTTGATACTTGCAGAGGATGTGCGATGGGCAAGTTTTCCAAATCCCCTTTTCCCAGCAGTGACAACAGAGCGACTGGGATACTTGATTTGATTCATTCCGATGTGAGCGGTCGGATGTCTCATGTTTCCTTGAGTGGATATGAGTACTATGTGTTATTCATTGATGATCACTCCAGGAGGACCTGGATTTATTTCTTCAAGACCAAGAGTGAGGTCTTCAAGCGGTTTCAGGAGTTCAGAGCTCTTGTGGAGACACAGACAGGTCGGAAGATCAAGTCCCTGAGGTCGGACAATGGAGGAGAGTACACCCTTGGAGAGTTTGTTGACTATTGTGCGGAGGCAGGTATTAGGAGGGAGCTCACTGTTCCTTACAACCCCCAGCAGAACGGGGTTGCGGAGAGGAAGAACAGATCCATCGGAGGGGCTGCCAAAGCCATGTTACATGATCAGGGGTTTCCATTGTTTTTGTGGGCAGAGGCCTGCAACACAGCTGTTTATTTGCAGAACAGGAGTCCGCATCGTGCCTTGGGGCACATGACTCCGGAGGAGGCTTTTTCTGGGAAGAAGCCTGATATTGGTCATCTTCGTATCTTTGGGTGCATCACATACTCCTACATACCCAAGGAGAAGAGGACAAAACTAGAGCCCACCGCAGAGAAGGGTATCTTTGTGGGCTACAGTGAGACCTCCAAGGCCTTTCGGATTTACATTCCTGCGCAGAGGAAAGTTGTTGTCAGGCGGGATGTGAAGTTCGAGGAGGACATGGCCTTTAGGAGGTCACGGGAGTTAGAGTATCTGGATCAGCCAGACCCTCAGCAGCAGTTGAGTCAGTCGCAGGGATCCAGTGGGCAGGGATCAGGAGGATCCGAAGGTACATCTATGACGATGTCAGGTCCGTCAGTGGGGAGTGGCTCGCAGAGTCAGAGGGGTGGAGCTATGGGCAGCACGCAGAGCAGTCCACAGAGCAGTTCACTGGGGAGTCCACTGATGGACAGTTCACACGGTACCTCAGCATCTACAGGTTCAGGTGCAGGCAGGAGGACAGCAGACAGACAGTCAGGAGTTCAGGCTCCCGATGTTGAGGAGGAGGAGTTTTATTCTCCGGCGGGAGAAGTGTGCTCAGGGAAGAGGAAGCCCAAGTGGCTTCAGGACACCTTGAGAGATGCCACATCTGTTGCTGAGCCTAAGAGGCCGGTCAGAGAGAGCAGACCACCTGAGAGGTTTTGTAGCTATATGGCAATGGCTACCAGCATCCTTGACTCTGAGCCCTCTAGCTATGAGGAGGCAGCTAGCCAGCAGGTCTGGAGAGAGGCCATGCAGGAGGAGTATTCTTCTATCATGAAGAATGATGTTTGGGAGGTGGTGCCGAGGCCTGAGGGCAAATCCGTGGTTACTTCCTGATGGCTTTACAAGGTAAAGCATGCTGCAGATGGCAGCATTGAGAAATTCAAAGCGAGGTTTGTGGCTAGAGGGTTCTCCCAGGTAGAGGGAGTTGATTATGAGGAGACCTTCGCTCCCGTGGCTCGATATACTTTGATCCGCTCCATTATATCGATAACAGCAGAGATGGGTTGGAAGATCCACCAGATGGATGTGAAGACCGCATTTCTCAATGGCTTCATACAGGAGGAGGTGTACATTGAGCAGCCACAGGGCTTTGAGGTGCATGGGAAGGAGTCCCATGTGTGCAGACCGAAGAAGGCCCTTTATGGCCTGAAGCAAGCTCCCAGAGCTTGGTACTCCAGGATAGATACTTACTTGCAGAAGATGGGTTTCACAAAGAGTGAGGCAGATTCGAACCTTTACTATATTGTGATAGGTGAGGAGCCTCTCATTCTGGTGCTGTATGTGGATGACTTAGTCATTACAGGTGCAGAGAGACTCATAGAGCACTGCAAGAGAGATCTTACGGCGGAGTTTGAGATGAAGGACATCGGCTTGATGCATTACTTTTTGGGTTTGGAGGTGTGGCAGGAGGAGGGGCATTTCTTCCTGGGACAGGGGAAGTATGTTGTGGACATCCTTGGCAGATTCCACATGGAGGATTGTAGACCCATGTCGACATCGATGATCACCAACTGGAAGAAGCTTCATGCTTTGGATTCCGAGTTGGTGGATCCCACATTGTACAGACAGCTGATTGGTTCCTTGATGTATTTGGTCAACACTAGACCAGATATTTGTTTTGCAGTCAACACGATGAGTCAGTTTATGTGTGAGCCTAGGAAGGTTCATTGGGTGGCTGCAAAACACATTTTGTGATACTTGCAGGGGACAGTGGATTATGGTCTGGACTACAGGCAGGGGGATGGAGTGAGATTGGCAGGTTACACTGATTCTGATTGGGCAGGTTGTGCTTCTGATAGGAAGAGCACTTCAGGGTGCTGTTTTGGGCTGGGTTCGGCAGTTGTGTCATGGTTCAGCCGAAAGCAGCAGTCAGTAGCATTGAGTTCAGCGGAAGCAGAGTATATGGCAGCCAGTCTAGCTAGTTGTGAGGCCATCTGGCTTCGCAAGATGTTGTTTGGCTTATTTGGTCACCCGTTGAGACCTTCAGTGATTTACTGTGATAATCAGAGTTGCATTAAACTCACGGAGAATCCAGTATTTCATGACAGGTCAAAGCATATCGGGATCAAATATCACTTCATCAGAGACTATGTTCAGAAAGGAGCTGTGAAGCTTGAGTATATTCCCACTGATGAGCAGGTTGTAGATATTCTTACCAAAGCCTTACCATGGGGCAAGCATGTCTACTTCAGAGACAAGATGGGAGTGGTGAGGAACACCTTCCTCGGTAAGAGGGAGTGTTGAAATTTGGTACCGAAGGACAGGTGGTTCCCTAAGGCTTTGATCTTTGGCCTAGGGAAAAGTGTCCAAAAGAATTTAATTTTTCTCCGAAAGTAACTTTACAATTTTTTATAAAGTTAAATCTAATTTAAAAGTGACTTAAGTGATAAAGTTACTAAAGTGACTTTATAAAGTTATAAAGTCAAATCTAATTTTAAAGTGACTTTAAGTGATAAAGTTACTAAAGTTAAAGTGACTTTAAATAAAGTCAATATAAAATTAGAAAGGAAAAAGTGACTTTGGTAATAAAAGACTAAGTGGGTCTTTATTAAAGTGGGGTGAATTAAAAAATGAAAAGTGAGATTTAAATGAGCATTTAATCTCAGCCCTAGATCTCAATCTATCTCAGCCATTGGATTTAGGGATTCCCAAAAAGTCACTTAGGGTTAGGTTAAAGGAGGAAAAGGAGGAAAAGGTCATTCATTCTTTCATGAGCAGATTGAGAGAGCAGGAGAAGGAGAGCAAGGGAGATTTCTGAGCAGAGAGGAGAAAGAGAGCAGCTGATAGAAACTTCAGCAAAGTCCGTACAGCAGCAAGGAGGCACGGATTCCAAGGCAGAAATCCGTACAACAAGTGTTGGGCACATTTTTCGAGGGAGAGAGGCACAGTTTTCAAGGAGAACCGTACAGCAGCTTCAGAATTTAATTCTGGGCAGATTCTGGGCACAAAAATCGAGGAGAGAGACTGCTGCTTGGTGGTACAAATTTCTGGAAATCCGTACAGCAGCCGTACAGTCAGTTTCGGCACAGATTTCGAGGCAAAGGAGCGCAGATTTTGAGGAGAAGCAGAAGCTGGGTTTTCCGTACAGTCCGTACAGCAGTACCGCCGTATAGTTGGGCACAAAAATCGAGAAGCTCATTCAGCATTTAATGCTGTCATAAATGCTGTAAAATTTCTGTTTTGGGTTTTTCCTGTTTTGCACGTTTTCCAAGGCAGAGTGAATGCACGGAAATCGAGATAAGTACTGTTGTTTAGTTGCCGAAATTTTTATTGCATTTCGCCCGTAAAAAGCATTTTTCCAGAAATAAGAAGGAGCTTTCGAACTGGTTTTCCCCAAGAGTTGTAGGGGTTTTTCCAGGGTCACCTTGACCAAAAATTATTGTGTTATGATGTGTTGAATGGCTGTTTGTTACTGCTGTTTTTTATTTCTGCATTTTCCAGCATTCTGAAAAATTTCCAGAATTTGTGTTTTCAGCAAAATTTATTTTTTCCAGTTGTTGAATGTATGGTTATGGGAAAGGGCATTTAACTATTTTGGAGTAATAAGGCGAAAACTGAAAACCGGGGTGGGAAACAGAATTTTCTACAATAGAAACTGATTTTCAAACTTCAGCTGATCCTCAAAAATCTACTACTTCTAAGACAATAATTTATGATCCAAACACATCTATTGCTGATCCAAAATCAGTTGATCATAAAACAACTGCTGCCAAAACAGTTGTTGAAACTTCCAAAACTACCAAAGTTACCACTGCAACTCAAACTGTACCTGAAAAGAAAATAAAAAACAATAAAACAGTGGAAACACAAACAAAAAATGAAAAATCAATTGTAGAAAAAGAAGAGAAACACACTCAAACTACATTTAAAAAAGAAGAAATAATTCAGTTAGGAAAATCAAAAGCACCATTCAACATCCAAATTGAAATTTCCAAACTGAAGATACCAATTCCTTTAACAGAGTTGGTCAAGCATGATTTATAAAAAACATAGATCACTGACACATTAAACATGAATGAAGGAGAAGACTCTGTTAATTTGAGTGATGACCAACCAGAACTTATATTTGGTCCCGAGGTAAATGGAAAACACCAAGAAGGAGGATTTCCTTCTTTCTACATTAGCTTGATTCTTCATGATAAAATTTTACATAATGCTATGCTAGATTCAAGAGCCTTACATAATTTAATGCCAAAAGCCAATATGGAAAATTTGAATTTAGACATCACTAGGACTTATAAATATCTCTTCTCATTTGATTCTAGCAAAGTGAAATGTCTAGGCTTAATCAAAGATTTATGTGTCACTTTAGTCCAATAGCCTGGAAAAAGCATAGTCATGGATATTGTATTAGTTTATATCCCTCCTAAGTATGGAATGTTGTTATCTCACTCATGGGGAGCAAAACTGCAGTGATCTCTACAATTAGACATGTCTTATGCCACTATTTTAGTATTTGGTCAACCCAAGAAACTTTACAGAGAGACATTAATGAAGTACATGGTTAGTAGTGTAGAAAGATCTCGAAACTATCTTATTTATTCTACACCTACTGATATGGACTCTTTCATTTTAGGTAATTCTGATTCAGGTATAAAGAACAACACAAAATTAAGACAAGAAACGGAATACCCAGACATTGAAAACATATTTCATGAATCAATGTGGCATTTAGATTTTGATGGATCGGTGAATAAATTAGGAGCAGGAGCAGGAATTAGGATTCATAACATGGGAAAAAACCATTATGAAGGTCATGCCTTTAGATTAAACTTCAAATGTACAAACAACATGGCAGAGTATGAAGCTATGATTTTAGGACTGCAGATTGTTAGAAATTTAAGAGGAAAAAGAGTTTCGATCATGGGAGACTCTAATTTGATTGTAAAACATATTGGAGGATAATATTCTGTGTATAATCCTAGATTAGGCAAATATAGACAAACAATTTTAGATCTGATCAAAGAATTGCTTGAATGTGACTTTGTTGTACTTCCTAGAAAATAGAATATACAGGCACACATTTTAGCAACTTTTGCTAGTACATGCAATATGCCTTTCAACCAAATCATCAATATACAACAGAATTTAACACAAGCTTACTATACCAGATAATCTAAAATATTGGCAGATATTTTCACAGGATGAACAAATCTATCATTTCATGAATGCGGGGAGAATTTGAAATTGTAACATAGATACGAGGATTGTACGACGGATGATTAAATAGAAAGTGAAGTAGATGTACATAATTTCGTTCCCTTAAAACAACTAAATTCGAGTCAAGTAGAAATAGATAATTTAGAAAAGGTAGAAATAGAAGAATTAGCAGATGATGATTCGACATTTTAAACCTTAGAATAACTTTTTACCTAAGGGATTGCCCCATTAGAAGATCTTTTTGATTCAAATGACATTGCAAGAAAACCAATGATGGAACCATTAAGATCAGATATAGAAGAATGCAATATAGGAACAGAACAAAGGCCTAAACTCATCAAACTTTCAAAAGCCTTACCTCAAGAAGAAAAACGCGAAAAATATAGCTCTACTTAAAGAATTTCAGGATGTATTTACATGGAGTTATGAGGACTTAAAATCTTATGACACTAGCATAATACAACACAAAATACCCATAAAAAAAGATCAAAAACCTTTCAAGTAGAATCTTAGAAGAATCAATCTTGTTCTTTTACCTTTGATTGAAAAAGAGGTTAAGAGGATGTATGAAGCTCAGATCGTTGCACCTATCAAATATTCTGATTGGGTTTCAAACTTAGTTCCCACTATGAAAAAGATAGGGGAAATCAAACTTTATGTTGATTTTAAATTTAAATAGGAATTGTCTAAAAGATAACTACCCTCTCCCAAGATGGATCATATTTTACGAGAGGGTGTTTGGTTCATCCGAGTTTCATTGTGATGGATTCTCTTGGATACAACTAGATTTTAGTTCAAAAGAAGACCAACCAAAGACTGCATTTACTACTCCATGAGGTACTTTCATGTATGTGAAAATGCCTTTTGGATTAATGAATGCAGGAGCCACTTTCAAGAGAGTTATGGAAATAGATTTTGCCAAAGAAATTCATGATTTTCTTTTGATTTATCTAGATGATATTACTGTATTTTCAAAAAATATGTGATGAACATCTAGATCATACGAGACAAGTGTTTATTAAATGCGGGAAATTTGGTATTTCTTTGAACCCAAAAGACTCTCTTTGGACTTGAATAAGGTAAAATATTAGGGCCATATCTGTATCAAAAGAGAATTAGGATGAGCCAGTAGAATAGAGGTCATTTTAAACATAAGTCATCCTAGAAATATTAAGGAATTGTAGGATTTCTTAGGTACAATCAATTTTCTCAGAACATTCATTTCAAATTTAGCAGAATTAATTAGAGAACTCGATAAAATGTTGAAGAAAGACTCGTCACTTAAATGGATAGTAGAGGCCAAACAATCCTTTGAATCAATTAAGCAAACCCTTAGAAAAACACCCGGTCCGGTAAATTTAGATTTCGAAAAATATTTCATTATTTTTTTATTTTGTAGGTATACCTTTTTGCAGTCTTACTACAGAAGAATGATCAGGGCTATGAGCAGCCCATTTCTTTTTTCAACAAATCACTAAGAGATGATACTCTAAAATATAACATAATGGTAAAGCAAGCACTAGCTTTAGTGAAGGCCATCAAAGACTTTAGAGTTTACATCTTGTATTCACACATCATAGTTTATGTTCCAAATTCAGTAGTGAAGGACATTCTAACTCAGAATGGGCCTGATGGTAAAAGAGGCAAGTGTATTGCCACCATTTTAGAATATGACATGGAAATTAAGCCCATACAAACTCATTAAAGGCAAAGTTTTAGCCAAACTCACGGCTGAATCAAACTTCCGGAGCCTTAGATATAAATTTCTGCACGATTAACGATGAAGCGGAAGAGATGGCAACTCAACGGATGGTCGCAAGCCTTTTCAGATTCACCATGGTATGTAGATATCATATTTGTATTACTTAATTTACAAGATCCTCCTCGATTATGAAGAACTAAAGCTAGATTTTTAAAGTTAAAGGCAATGAAATTTGTATCATAGATAATGCTCTGTTTTGGAAAGATCATGGTGGCATTTTATTGAATTCTTTACTTAAATATGAAGTTGATAAAGCTATGGAAGAGTTTCATGCAGGTGACTATGGAGGAAAACTTTACTGGAAGTCAACTGCAGATAAAATCTTAAGGGCTCATTTTTACTGGCCTACACTCTTTGCAGATGTAAGAAAGTATGTGACCTCTGCCACGAATGCCAAAACTTTGAAGGGAAGAAAAATTTGTTACCTCTACCCCTTATTATCTCAAAAATGCCTTTTCAACAATGGGGTCTTGACTTCATTGGTGGAAATTCACCCTCCTTCCTGTTTAACACAAATGGTTTGATATGCACATAATATTTCACCAAGTGGATAGAAGCCATTCCTTCTAGGTATTGCCCAATCGTCATAATCTCATTCCTAGAAAACAATATACTGTCTAGATTTGGATGCCCCCAAAATCTCATTATTGATAATGTGGTTGCTTTCAAGTCTAAGGCAATGATTGATTTCTGTAATAAATACCACATTACCCTTGGCCATTCCACAAGTTATTACCCTCAAGGTAATGGTGTTTTTGAATCCTCCAATAAAAGCCTTGTTAATATCATCATGAAACTACTAGAAGACAATAAAATGACCTGGAAAAAAAGTTTAGTTAATGCCTTATGGGCAGACAGACTCACCACAAATAATTCCATTGGTACATCCCCTTATCAACTTGCTTATGGGATGGATGCTATTTTTCCATCCCCTTTAGGAGTACCAGTAATGAAGATGATCCAAGAACTACAGGTAGAAACCAAACTAGGTAGTATCAGACTATACACTTGCAGCAAACCAGGGAAGAAGTCTATGTCAACTCTCAAGTTATCTAAGATAATATTAAAAATATATTTCACGGGAATACTAAGGAAGATGATTTTTACATAGGTGACAAAGTTCTTAAGTGGGATTCCAAAAGAGAAGAGAAAGGTAAACATGGTAAACTTGATTTCCTATGGAAAGGCCCTTATGTCATTTATGGTTACAGAGGTAACAATACATTCTTTTTGAAGGAATTGGATGGATCAGATCTGCCAGGTGGACCTATCAATGGTAGAATGTTGAAGCATTATTATTCCCCATAATAACGGTAGTTCGCTTTGTTTATTTTTCTCATTGTACACAAAATTGTAGAGTTTAGATTCGATTGGATGTTTCTCTTGCAAAGTTGAAGCCCAGAGAGAAGGCCCTAAGCTTTGAAAGATAAAATATCATAAGTATGAATAATGTAGAGCTCAAAAAATAGTTTCAAGGCAAGCACAGTCAAAATTCAAAGGCAATTGATCTTAAAGTTCTTGACATTTCACCAGGAAATGTTATCCCCATGTGGAGCCACTGTTAGGGTCCTATAATATTAGCATTCATAATTTTGAATCGACTTTGATTATTCTTCTAATATGTACATACTTTTATTTCTACAAAATTATTTTCCCATATTAAAAATTAAAAAAAATGTAAAGAGGGTAGAAGTCCTAAAAGAAAAATGAAAGGACTTGAAAGAAAAAAAGATAAAAATAATATAAAAAATGAACCCCAAACAAAAAGAGATAAGAATAGATCATGAAAGTGATGAAAATTAAAATGCCACTACTTGATATTTTACTGCAAAATAATATTGTGTGAAACTTGTTAAAAATGCCGCAATCCATGAAAGTCAAACTGCTCAATCTTGACCTTTCATGTTTTAAATTTCATGTTGATAGATAGAGAATAAAGATCTAGCCAAACTGTTTAATCTTGGCACATCAGTAGTTGGGTAGAGAATAAAAATGAGCTCAACAGTTTAATCTAATCCCTTGGAAGTAATAAGGATAGAATGAGATAGGTTTTTATTAAAAGAAAATTGAATAAAAAATTACGCAAGCTCAAATGCACCCACTAAAATGAAGAAAAAATGTTAAGGTAGCTGATGGGTAGGTAAAATCCGTTTTACAAGGCATGGATAGCAGAAAATTGGTCATTTCATTTACTAACTTCCTTCAAAATCATTTCATTTGTAAGAATACCCCTTCCCCTTCATTATTATTATTTCCCCTTACTTCACCCTTTTTCCTTACAAAAACCCTTTTCCTAAGTTAAAATGAAAATTTTACTTTGGAAAAGTAAAAAAACCTTTACTAATTTCCTTTTATTCATAAAGCCCCTAAAATACACTTATCCTAAGTCTAAATGATTAAAATAATAAGTCGGACGCTATTGTAGAACTCTTGGAAATATTATTTTAAATTCCTTCCTTAGTGTATTTTTACATTCCCCTTGTATTTTACAATCCCACACTTATTTCACATTTTAGTGTATATTATTAACATTTAAATTATTTTATTAACCCTCGTTATACCTTTATCCCATATATATTAAATCTTTATTATAAAGTCCTGACCCTTATGTTAATTAAACATATAATGTTATTATATTACCCCGCCTATATACTGGTCCCACTTTCCCTAACCCCATTGGCTATAACCCTAACCATATCGCTTATATCACATAACCACATAGCTTAAAGTACCGGCCCCCATGCCTATCCAATCCAGATGCATACATCACATCCTCCCAACCGTCAGATCTTAATCGATCAGATCCGATGGCCCTTATCGCCTATTGCACATCCAAAGGCCCGATCCTTAACAAACCTGAGACCTTGAGAAATGCGTGGTTTTCAGAGCTTCGCCGCTAGCTAAGTGGTCAAATTCTATTTTATCTCATCCATCCAAAATTTACCTCCTACCACCTTTCTCTCATGTGAAAACCGCTCAGTAGGTTTTCCTTCCTGTCACGGAAACCACTCTGTTATTTGAGTTAACCCTACGCTTTAAATGCTAATCACTGTTGGTTAAAAAGGCCATATAACCACCCTTTGCATCCTTTCCACCATTTATGTTACAAATTCGTGTAGAAGGAGCTTTGTCGACCTAAATAATTGCTGCTGACCTCATTTTAAGCCTTTTTTACCATAAATCAACACCACTTATTGCTACAAGACACTACATAATTCATCCGAAGCATTATAAATACCCCTGAAGCTTCAAAGAAACTTCTGCGCTTCAGAAACACTCTGCAAACTTAAAAATATTCTTTTTCTCCAGGTATTCTTCAATGTTTAGGCCTTTTCCTAAAGCAATAAAGAAAGTAATCAGTAATTGAATTAAAATAGAAGCCTTTACAGACCAGAAGAAAGCCTTCTTTCCTTACAATCAGCACACGTAGACCCTAGGAATCCTTTTGCAGAATTCTGAGGTCCTGAGATTGATTTTGTCACAAAGAGTATAGTTTGATCAATTGAACAATTTTAAACCTTTTTTCCAACCATAGATAAACCCTTGTTTCATCCTGAATCAGTCTGCAGACTGTAATTATTTTTCTGAGGTGCTCCTAAAGGCCTAAATCTATTTCGTGAGTCAAAAGATTAATCAATTGATAAATTTAACAAAACAATGGCTTCCAAAGTAATAGTAACTATCAATCCTCTACAACCTCTAGTTTTAGATGTTGAACAACTCCCTTCGTTGATAAGGAATTTAAAATTAATGACATAGTCACTGAATTTAATCTTCTTGAGCTCCACTGCTGGAGCCATGACAAATCCATAGATCAGGCTGATGAAGTTTTTATTTGGGAGTCTAATTTTCCAAAGTATGTTGTCCCACAAAATTTACAATGCCCATAAGTGATCATACTCTATCAATCTTGCTATTTCCCTGACCAGAGAGCCATAATAAACCCTGAAAAGGAAATTATGTTTACTATTATAGCTAAGTCAATCAACCAGATGCTGCAGATACAACCTAGGGTAGATTAAATCCCTTTTTCCATTGAGGCTCTTACACAGTTATACCTAAGTCTAGACTTCTCCAACAGGTTCAAGTTATTCCAAAATTTCATGCCTTCATCTGTAGAAACTCCCAAGACAAATCCTCCTTACCCATCTGCAATATTTTCTGAAAGGACTAGACACATCATCACTATGTTGTCCGACGTACGGGTTATTTTTTACGGATGAAAATGTTGATCTTGCCGGTCTTAGGTTTCTGTCCACTTGCTACTTGGTCGGCCTCACGCTACCATTTTCAATTTTTCCCAATACATGAGAGGGGATCATATGAAGTTCAGCGAGATGATCTTCATCCTATTGATCAAATAAAATTTCACAAACAAAGTGGTGAAATTCTTTATTCAACATGAAAAAAAAAGACATGAGTGTACAAAAGTACAAAACACTCTTGAAACATCAAAGAATCAGATCAAGTTAGAAAAGGCATCTTCATGAGCTGAGATAATAGAATCCAAACGATTATGGAAGATTTGGTTATTGAAGCAGGATACAGTCCTGTGTAAAAGTTGCGGATGAATTGTTGAAGAAGAATGCGGAGACATTGTTGCATTAGCTTGAGCAACTAAAACCACCTCCTACGGAACATCCTGGGCAAAGGAAGTGTTATAGGATGCAAATCGAAGAGATGAGATGATGAGTCTCATTCTTCGGTTGACTTCTGATAAAAGAAATGAAGATAGAAATGGACAAGTTGGTCCAAGAGAAAGGCCGGAAGCGAGAAGAAGTTCACATCACTATCATTCCTGTAGTCACTACTATTCTTTCCTTCCACATTAGCAGAATCATTGGCCCCCATAGTCCCAATGGATACAACACTTCTCTGTCACCTCTCTGCTACTTCAGCCACGAGTCATCTACATCAACTTAGCAATTATTAGTGATGAAGCAAGTAAGTTAATTAAAGCAGTAGGAATATGTCTGATGTACAAATGAAATTAACAAACTTAAAAGGCAGCTCAAAATTTTTGAAGATGAAAATAAAGATGCTAAGATAATGCACAAGAATGAAGAACATAAAGAAAATAGATTTAAATGAGCAATTGAAAGTTAGAAAGATCTAACATTAAAAGAACCATGGAACAAGCCAAGTAGAAGCTATGGGCTAATATCATTGAATCTCGATGATATTTGGCCATCTAATTGTTATGAACAAAAAGATTTAGTCAAGCGGCATGAGAAGCCATCAAAAGATAAAAGAAGAACTTGGTAAGAAACCTGAAGAGGCAAATGAGATCATAAAATTTCTTAATTCCAAAAATAGGCGAGAATTAGAGGAAATTGGAATTAGTGACGAGGACAAAAACTATTCTTGAAGTCATGAAGGTTATTTCTAAAAGGAATATGATGATACAACTGAAGAAAAATGTTAAAACATGGATGGTTGCCATCACAAGGTTCATGATGAAGTTTGACACTCTTAGATAAAAAGGCCTTCCAAATCCACTAGTTATTCATGATAAGTGTAAAGAAGCGGATGATTAGGATAAGAAAATGAGAGAAGTTGCCAAGGGATCGGGTTAATATTCCTTCTTCACAAGGAATTCCAATAGGGGAAATTTCTTTACAAAATATTTGCGAACCTTTTTTTACCTCGAACATGAGGTAAAACACCTATTTTTCAACAAAAGCCTACATTCTCAAAATACAAAGGCATATGAAATACTTAGAAGGATGGTGAAAATTAAGTTACTAGAAGGTAGAAATTGGAGAAATTGATTGATTTATTATGAAGATCAAAGCGATCAAACGAGGAAGTAAAATAAGAAACATATTAGTCGGGGAAAAAGATAAAACGAGTATGCGAGTTTACGGTGACCATTGCAATTCTTGGTAATGAGTAACAATGAAAACATGACAATGAAAGATTATTAGAGTTTAAAGTGTATCGATTGAAAATTGGAGTGAAAATCAAAACGAGTTGAAAGTTAAAGTGAGACGGTGTGAAAGACACTCAGAAAGTTTTGCAACCTTCATTGAGCAATCGAGAGACAAGTCGGCGGCAAAATATCGACGGGTGAAAAACAAATCAATAAAAGTAGGGATAGCTTGCATTAGTTAAGATAGCTATCTTTATCTTTTTCCACGAAGATATTTCTTTTTCCTTGAATAATTCCTATTTTGTTTTACGATATTTTTGTAAGATTTTTCTATGAATACTTCACATTTCAAAGTATTAAGTGTGGATGAATTGTGAACATTTCTATAATTGTACTATTACGGAACTTGAGGTGATTGTACCAATTTCAAGTCGATGAAATTTGGATTAAAGCAATAAATATATTATATTATAGGATTCATGTGTTTGGCCATTACGAGTGAAGTAATTTCTACTTGTTCAATTGTTTCTTTTGAAGTTTTCCTGATACTTATCTGTTTTTCTAAATCTAAATGATATATTAGGAATTTTATTTAGAATATGTTTAATTACACTTTCTGTCTTGGTAATTTATCATTTACATGTTTTCCTTGTTATCCAGTTAGGGAATTCTTAATTTCTCCCCTAGTTTCGATTGACCTCTTGTCTTTTCATTCATTATCCCAATTTGAGAACCCTTAATTGCTCTCTTACCCCAATTGAAACCATTTTCATCATTAACTGAGATCTGAAGTGACTCAACTATCTTTCCCTATGAATACTTCCCTTTAGAACCTTGATCCCTCTTTTGTTGCTTGACACTTTGAATCCATTAGCCCAATGGTAAGCGAGACCTACATCTATCCATACGAGTAAGTGATTCCACCATCGAGCCAAATCAAAATACAAAACCATGTAATCCTAAATAACTAGCCTAAAAATAGTTAAAATCAAAAAATATAAATCGGATAGAGAGCCCTCTTTGAGCATTGGAGAAGCTAGATCCTAAGGCTTAAAAGTAGGTTTGTAAGCTAAGGGGAACGAAAGTTTGCCAAAAAGTTGAGGATAAAATACTAACATAAGCAACTTCATCTATATTTGTACGGTGCACATTCTTACCACAAGCCTTCACAATGATTTGAAAAGGGATGGAGGAAGGAAGATGAGTTCTATCGGTATGCTCGATCGAAAGGAAAAAACCTCGGTACTTGGAGGTTCTATAGGAACAAGTGAAATTCCCACGGCATAGAAGTATCGATGTAGCAAAGCTTTCGAAGCGGTGTGAATTTCACTCTCTACAAGGAGAGTGGGATTGGCTGAATGTGAAAATCAAGTCGACCACTTGATAAGCTAATGGATCATCAACTTTGAGTGATATGATTTTCACTCTTCAGGGAAAGAGTAGGATTATTTGTACTTGTAATTAGATCAATCCTTCGTGAGTTGATAGTAGGCTAGGAGAAAGTTTACCGTAACTAATTGGAAGTTTTTTTGTGGAACGGTAAGGTTTTCCAACAATTTTGGGCTTATTCATGTCGGGGAAAATGTGAGTTTGATGACTCCCTTTGCATAACCTATAAGGAAACCCTAACTTTACCCTTTTTCTAGGAACTTGAACGGTCTGGTTGATGGATCAATGGTTAGTTGGTGAGAATTTTCTAACCATACTTCCAAGACCTTAGGAATTCCGGAGACGATTGATAAGGAAGTGGTAACCCTTAAAAATCTTGCAAGTGTATTTGGGTATGCGATGCATGTTGGAGGTTTCCCTCCAACATTACTAACCCTTATTGTGGTTGGTTTGTTGAATTCTTTCATATCTTGATTCTTCTTCTTCTTCCCTTTCTTCTTCTTAGCCACTGGTTACTAGCATCAAGGTTTTACCAGCGAATAAGAAGAAAGGGAGGAAGGCATGTTGGGCGAAGAGGTAAAGGGTGAACATGAGGTTGGTGATGTTGAGATGGTGAAATGTTTGTTGAGGTAGGAAACATCCAATTGAGGTGGAACAACTTGAGTATTAAAATCCAACAAAGTTGAAAATAACTATCTGCAGATTAAACTGTGGTAAATCCGGAGTAATGACAATGTGGCCATATAAGGAGGACCAACATTTCCAAAGCAAGGAAAGCTATAACTGATTCTCGTTAAGAGGTTCCTTGGTTGGTAAATTCTAGAACAATTTCCATTGATTCCTTCGATGAATTTTATTAACAATTCAAATTCACAATTCACACTAAGGTCTCTAAAAAGTAAAAACAAACAAAACTGTTTATGCTATCAAATCTAGGAGTCAAAGCCACACACAAACAATTTGTTTTCACGACGTAAGTACTAGTTGGTGATGAAATCCAATGTCGCAAATATCAATGTGAAAGAAAAACTGGTGGTGGGAACAATTACCAAACAAAAACGTAGAAAAGGCCAAGTTACAGGAAGTACCTCCACTGTGCCATCTTGAAGTGAAGTGCACCTTTTGGAAAGTTCAAGTGATTCTAGCCAACATCTTCTCTAGGTACGGTGGGACCTTCCCTCCGTCACCTTGGGAAAATACCTAAATATTATGGCCACTAAGGTCACCAAGGCGAGACAACTTGCACAGAGGGAACGTTACGATCTGATATACACGCAGGCGGCCCAGTTATCCAAGCTCATTCCCCTTGAAAGCTCCTCGACACCCAGTAGAATTTGACATTTGCTAACAAGTGACCCGGAGCTCCTTGAAAATGGCTAATATGAGGTTTACCATTTTTAGCCATTACATGCACTTCTATCTTTTCCGATGAGATAGTTACGATTACCTCCTTTGGGTCAAACATGATCTCATGCTTAACTCTTTAATAAGAGCTTCCCATAGCACAATTGCAACGGAGTTGGAATTTTTCCCTACCGCGAATGCTATTTTTTGTTTAATACACTTTGTAACTTTAACTAAAACCTATTCCAAAGCATAGCCTAAGCTAGATTGGTGGAAAGAGCCCTAGAAAACGTAAAAATTTCTGAATGAATTTATTTAGCGTTGTGTTATTTGAGATGTTATTACTCAAAGGCTAAATGGATACGAAACCAATAGTGTTATGACACATTAGAAACTAAATGTAATCGAATATGATAATGTAATCTTTTCAATTCAATGAATCCTAACTAGTAAAAGGAGAGAGGTTCCATTCACTTCCAACAATGAAAAAATTGATAAATAAGAGAAAATATAACAAAATTCTCTAATGCACTAATTTTATCAAAGAAAAACTAATGCTTATCAATTCAATTTTATTTTATGTTCTTAAAACAAGCATAAAAACAAGTGAATTCAAATCAAAGAAAGCTGATCTAAATCTACGATTAATTTTCCAAAATGTAAACTATGAAGTTGTAATCTACACAATTCACTTGAAAACTATGCGAATGTAATCTATGCATATTTTCCATTCATATTAAGAAAATGAGATTCTAACTATGCAAATGTAATCTATGCAAGAGAATTCTCATACACGAATGATTCCAAATAGCGAAAGAACAAGAAGACTATTATCCTTCACTAATGTAATCAAGGAACCAATCAAGTGTAAGTAAAGAAAATTGGGTTAGAATTTCAAAGTTCAAAAGTAAAAACACTCAAGGCGATTAACAACGAGACACGAAAAGCAAAAAGATGCAAAATTGTTATGAGGCTGAGACAAACCTGAAGTAATGACAAAAATAAAAATCAGGTAAAATTTCTCAAAAACTCAAAACACAATTAACTTAACGAGTCGATGAGACTATAAATGGATCAAGGAAAACTTGAAGAAATCGGGTTATGCGAAAACAAAGAAAAGGGTACAATTTTTTCAAAAAAAATTCCAAGGGTTCATGGAGTTTCTAATGGAAAAGAAGCGGATTCTGTATTTTAAATTAAAAGTTGTGGAGGTTACTCAACATTTTTACACTTTAAAAAACACGGAGGCGAGGAAAAAAATTGAAAATAAATAAATAATCGACTTTTATTTTTAAGGGATTCTTAAAAGTTATCTTCCAAAACTTGAAACTTAGATAATTCAAAATTAGAAAACTTGAAATTCAAAGTGAAAATAAATAAAGAAAACTAAGTTCTATTCCCTATTTGAGTCGCCATTTTGTTATGTGATAATCCCTCTTGTGGACAAAGCGATCTCCCTAGTATTCAACGAATAGCTAGAAACAAACATCCATTTGAAAACCTTTTTCTCTAGACTAATTTCATTTCGAATTAATATAAGAAATTAAAGAGGACATTCCCTACCTTGAAATCCAACGTTCGATGCGAGTCTTTTATCCAAACGTTCTAAAGAGGCTTCTCCGATAAGTAGAACACCGCAATCAAAGACACGACAAAATAATCAAACCATACAACATATAATAATCAAGAAAATCTAATGCAACTTAGTGATCAAGGGTCTAAGTATTGATGTTATTCAAATAAGCATAAGAAAAACTCAATGAGAAAAAGAGATCCATATGTATTATCTTGAATGAAAAGAGTAATCTTCTGACACGATGCCTTGATGTCATACATATTTCTCACGGGGTCTGAAAAATAGTTCCTCCTTTAGTTTGACAAGCCTTCCTCTACGACTACACGACGCAGAGTTATGGACACAAGGGTGTGATCATTCTTATGCCAACAACATTTCACTAGTGTAGAAAGTATGCACTCGTGGGGAATTCTCTTTACAGAAATTACCTTTCTGATCTATTTAACATCTACAATCTACCGATACCCTTGAGACTAAAACTTGAGCTCAATTTATAATGAAACGGTAGTTTCGGCTCCATGAAAAGGGGGATGGATTCCTCTCATGAAGGGATTTGAGCTCCATGGAACAAGGGATAAGCTCCATGAGTAGAGGATAAAGCTCGAACTAATCGCACCTACGAAGCTTCTAGTTGGGAAATATTCAACAGTGGAGGCTTCTAGAATTTACTTTTTCTTTTATTATTACTATTTTTTATTCCCGGCGGTGCGCAACGATGGTGTTACCAAATATATCTTTTACAATACCCGGTTTGGTACCTCATTCCCCCTCTTTGAGATGATCCACACACATCATCGCCCCGGAGGGTTAAAGCCTAAGTCTAGAGGAGGCCCCCCATTCAAGAAACTATCGAAAACATCCTGTCGAGAAATTCCCATTACGAGATCAATGATTGCGGCTACGAAAGCGAGAGAGGAAAGGGTGGAGACTCTCACCACACAATAAGAGATACGAGGTTGCACCATATGTGACATAGTAGGTCACCCTCTGAGCATACGCGAGGAGGCCCGGGACGAATTAAAACCACTCCTTAGCTGCGAGGCGGACACCCCTACGGGCTACCACGTTCCGCGTAAGGAACACATACCAAAGTAAAGGCTATTGCATACCAATCATGCATGCACTATGCAACGACAATTATCGGCACTATACCCATAATTTCCCGGAAATCGTTGATATAGGGGCGCATACATATAATAAACGATCTATAAGAGATCCCTCACTGGTGTCATGGACAGACAACACGCATGGGCTGGCCAACACGGGGGAGGGCGCATGCCGGAAAAGACTCCCACGACCATGACCCCCTTCCCGCCAGTGTTGTGCACACTGCGCGATGGCTCTATCATTTTCATCATTAATTTCCTAACTTTGGAAATGTTCCAACGATGTTGCCAGGTTCATGTAGTATATCGCACTAACATGGGCAATCGATATTCATGTCGAGATATGTGGTGGAAACCGTCACCGTGCACCATTGCCACTACATTCCTAGATTTCGCGTAGCACTAGATTGTATGCGATCAACCATAGTCCACCTCTCCCAAGAAGATGGCATGGGCGAGAATCTCACAAACGGCTCAAAAACCCAAGAAGGTTGTGAAACGGATCCATGCTCTTCTGTTGGGCGACGACCAATCGGGGAACCTTTGGTTTCCCCAGCACTTCTGTAGAGAAGACCAACATGTGCATTATGTAAAACACCTAATCATGTGGTCACCAATTTCCCTAATTTAGTAGCGTTATGACGGCTGATGCCCCACTAGGCCATCAACTATGCATGATGGGAACCCCATATCTGAGGTATTTTTCCCGAGTTTGTCGAGGAAATCACTTTGTGGACATCGTTGTACCTATATCTCGCAAGTTCATCCTCTAATCGATAAGATTCACACACATTATAGAGAAAGAGGATGATCTCCTCAAACGGTATAAGTATATCACCCCCAAGCCGGCAACCCCACACCCACATCGGCGTGATGGGAAAATTAGGAAGGCACACCAACCAAGCATGACCCGGAGTCCAACCTAGGATAAAATGCGGACTGTGCGACCCTCGTGGCCACCGGTCGTGGTGCAATATTGGAACCACCTCGCAAGCAGTTTTCACCAGTCTCTCCTCTCCCACAGAGTGACTTCTCTCTCTGTAAGAAGATGCGCATACTTATTTTTGTATTTGTTCACACTCTCATCATACGATTAAATGTGAGCATCTCCGAGGTAAGAGTGGAAAGAGAAACGTGGTCTACACTCCCCGAAAATTTAGACACACCAGAAGCCAATGACACGGAAATGGAAGAAGAGGACCTCGTCTTCTACCATGGAGATCCTTTGCCAAGCATCAACATGCAGGGCAGGTGAGTAGTGTTGATTCCCACACAATCTACTCGGTTGGCACGGTGGTACCATGCACCATTTGCCTTGGACGGAGACAACGAACAGGAGGCATGCCCACTAATGGAAACATTCGAGCATATCACTAGGCACAATTTCCACCAACATCTAATTGACCATCATAACGGGGACCCAACCTTGCGCTTACACAAACTCCCATCACGGAGATTATTCTACCACCCGAACCATAGATGACACGATACACCATATACTATTTGTATCATCATGTATCGGAACTATGACTCGATCTTTTTACTCATCTACCATAGGTGTTGAGTCAGCTACAACTACAAAAGTAGTTGTGCCTATGATAGTGCGAGACCCCATCCATCTACACTCTGTCGACTATGTACGGTTCCACTTTGCATTGACAATGGAATCCTTCTCATGTCTATCGACTGGCTACATGCGATTAGACCTCTTCGCCACCACCCTTACGTAGGATCAATCACCTTTAAGTCCCTGTTTCATTCATATGAGGACATCCTAAAAGCCATGACGGAGACGGATTATCCATGGGATACGATGCATCACCATTTGCTTTTTCTCCCCAAGAAAATGTCTATTCTTGACAAGACGGAAGAACAAGAGATCTATGTGATCGAATCAACATATTTCCTCCCATCGGGGAAAGTCGATTGGTTCCAGGAGCCTATCGACGCGATCTGTTCGAGGAAGGAAATATGTCAAATATATCACCTACCATCAAGGCCCGAACATATCCCAAAAACCCTTGTAAGATCAAAGAAATCTCACTAGGGGCAACATGCTCTCGAGAAGAAATAGCCTCTTATACCCTAATTGATATAGGAGTATCGAGATATCTTCATGGGACTACTCATAAATGCCTAGGCTTAGTCCCACTATCGTAGAGCACCATATTGACACTTGGTATGACGATACCTCCGGTGCACCGAAGCTTGACGTCAACTACACCCATCAAAGACGAACGATAAAATGAGAAATCGACAAGCTTCACGAGCGAGGTTTATCTACGCTATTCCTTATGCATCTTGGGTTTCCAACCACATTCCGTCATGAAAAAATAGGGCACCATACATGTTTGCACGGAATTTTCGGGATTTTAGAAAAACTTGTCCCAAGGACAATTGTCCACGATTCATTGACCGGGTCATCGATTCTTGTCAGTCCTGAGGCTCTCTCCTTTATGGATGGATTCTCTGGATACAACCAAATTCAAATCCACCCTTTCCGCCATTCAAACCGTTCTCACCACCCCCTAGGGCACATTCCCATACAAGGTAATTCCATTTGGCCTAAAAAATGTCGGAGACTTGCAACTACAGGGGCCATGAGCTATATATTTCATGACTTGGCACACCTTATCCTCACCTACTTGGGCAGGCGACCATGCGCTCCAAGAAGTGCTCGAGACCATCTTGAGGATCTGCGATTGGTATTCCAATGACATCTTCAATACAACCTGGTTGAACTCCCTCAAGTGTGTCTTCTATGTCCATGACAAGTAGACTCTTAGGTTTTGTCATGTCCCGGTAAGGGATTTGCGTGGACCCCTCAAGGTCCAAGCCATCAGTACCTCCACCTCTAACCCTCGAAACAACTGCAAAGCCTACATGGGAAGGCCAATTTTAGAGATTCTTCATCCCAAATTATGCCACTTGTATAAAGGGTTCCTATGCCTCCTTTGCAGACATCCCATTCAAATGGGATGAATGGAGTCCAACAAGCGTTCAATGGTGGAAAAGAAAAATTATCTTGACACCATTCATTCGTCCCCCGGACTATGAAAAATATTATGTCATGTATCTGTCCGACCTACGATGCCTTGGCTGGAGTTTTGATCCGGGAAGTCCCGGATGGGAAGGAGATACGAGATTCACATCTATTTAGAAAATATTTGTGTGCAAAAATATTGAGCGGGGAAAATTTGACTACATTACATTCACATGTACCAAGGTCAAAACCCAAACTATTTGATCGTATAGCTAACAATATTCTAAACTAGAATACATCTTCTAATAAACCATCATGCATAAAAAAAAAAACAATGAAAACATAGATATCCATCAAGCATAACATAATCCATAAAGCATAAATAGAGGCACACCATGTAGCCGCAAAAATATCTCTCATAGATATATATATATATATATATATATATCAAAATGTATGTGTGTCGACACAAAATTGTGTCTCTAACCCATTAGTTAGCCCAAAAGACGGAGAAGTATAAGTCATCAAAAATGAGAAGCATCCTCACATAATGGGTGCTTTCCTCGTGTACAAAATGATTTTAGGGTGGTGCTCTCCCGAGGGCGAGCACCTAGACCCTACCGCACCTAGCACCACTACGGAGCCGGCTGACCCAATACGGGGCCCCTTGCCCAGAAGCGTCGGCCCGGCCAATAGTCCTCTCCCAGGGCCATCGAGGTCTCAAAATCTCATACCTCCTTCGAGGTCATCTAAAAAGCCTCCAAGTTGGCATCCCTAAGGTCGAGCGATCCACCAGATCCCGAGGTATCCTCCAAAATTGACACTCGCTCGGTCAACTCGGCAACACGAGCCTCTGTCATATCGGCACGATCTCCTCGGTGCCCCGGTCTTGGCAACAATCGATGCACTACCCTCCCTCGAGGGCAACCCCCACTACCACCTTGAGGTTGTGCGGGAACTTCTCTGGCCCCCCCGAGAGCTCCCAAGTGTCTTCGAATAGGATCATGCACAACCAATCGAGCCATAGGGCGACCAACCTCACCAACATATACGAAGTAACCAAAGCTATGTCGATTAATAAATACGCAATACACATATAAACATAAATACTCAAATAAATGTAGAAAACACAAAAACATACCTGTGGCCCCCGACATATCCGGGAGGAAGACCCATGTGCGGATCCCCTCGGAAGTCCATCCACCGCATAAGGGAAGAGAACGGAAACATCTCGGGCGTTGGCCTCGAGCAATGCCTCGCGTGGTCGGGTGCAGTAATGCCCCACCCTACCCCCACCTCCTCGAGGCATCACGGGGAGCCATCTCCTCATACGAGGCTTCGTGCCCCCTGCGCAAGCATCGCCGGCCACCGGTCTCGGTAACACCACCCACTCATACGTAATGTTGCATAAAATGCTAGCATAGGAAAACAAATTTGATCCATCTCGGACGTTATAAGGCTTGTGCCAACATCCCATCATAACGGCGAGAAATGGGCAAAGTCGAAAAATGCCCGGCCCTCGGTGGCGCGGAGACACGGAGCTATGGATCGATGCTCGATGTGGAGAAGATGACCTGTCGGTCACACAATAATTTGCCAAAGCACACCTTTTGGCCAGAATTTGTCCTTGAGCAATAGCAATGCACCCATTCGTAAGGCGCCCGCCACGGTGATGCACATCACAGGCAGCTAAAAATCCACCCTCCCCGAGAAGGAAGTGGATGCGAAGCGCCTCACCACAGAGCGACATGATCACAAAGTAGATATCTATCTCGGGGATGGATAGCAGGTCACCTCTCGCCAGCATAAACACCTTGTGCCGCTGTTCTAACACTTTCGATCTCGGTGCTTGTAGCGTCGATCTGTCGTCGAAGAAGGTCCACATTGTCAACAAATTGCAGGAGACCCCATCATGCCAAATCTTGGCATGCCCCTGTCTTCGGTCGATGCAAGAAGTGCGAGCTCGGGCCAATCCCGCTCCATCCACAACATCTGTCAGCAAACGATGACATCAACGACGCAAAAACATCAAAAAACGGGAAAAATTTCCAAAACTTTTGCGTCGGCTCTCCATACATCGCTCGGACAATTGCAAGGAAAGCACATGTATCTCTCATATGCGCGCGAAGGCATGCCCGATGATAGGGAAAGTACGTATAATGCACGCAAAACCCTATATTTGCATGCGAAAGGCACGCCCTTACCTTGATCGCCCACCGATCTCGGGTAAAGCGCTTAAGTCCATAGAAACCAATATTGCACGGACCCGAGCCCACCACTGAAAAAATTAAAATGCAAGACATCACTGAGTCTACCTAGCCATAAAATTTCTAATCCCTAGTGCTCGAGGCTGACCATATTGGCAAGAACTGCTGCGGAGAAACCTCGGCACTCTAAATACTCAAAGACACAAATGAATTGAATTAGGGCCATATTCGCTTATATCGCCCTTTTAGGAACTTTTGGAGGACCATAACAAGAGCTCGGAAAATTACCATACGAAAGAAACAACACAGTCAACACTCCATAACGCCCAAAGGTAGTGCCACACATTCGCACTCCCGAAAAATAATTTTCGACGGCAAGGCGATTTCCTATCTCATCTTCTTTTTAAAGCACATGTATTTCAATACTATTTGGATAAAGAAGATGCTTTCCACTTAGTTAGTTGTTTTTGCGGTAGTATGCAAACCAACCACAACTCCATCCTTTGAAAGTTCCAAAGTAGGTATCATTCTACCCCCGACATGATAGAGTCCTAGAAAAATCTACGCATATCCTAACATCATTTCTCCATCGAGAAATAATCCATAGGTTCCACACATTCGTCATGTTTATCATCACCTCACCTTTCACTTGATAAGAATCCTCGTTGGTCGATAGAGCCTCCCCCATGGCACTCGTTACCCACGGTAGACCATATATCACAAAAATCCTGACGCCATGGCCATACCATTGTAGTCAGGGGAAGCACCTCATACTGTTCACTCGCCATGCATAACTTCAAGTTTTACCATATGAAATAAGACCCATTTCCCGGACTGACCCCGGAGTTGTACAAGCGAGATAAAAGCGCACCACCGCGCCTCACATTTGGCCTACCATGCCTCCACCAACATAACCCATACGTGACATTTTTTCATCTACTTCATCAACCTCACATATGATACCAACCAATGGGGCTCCCACCCTCGGAAAAACACCTTCCTCACATCATCGACGAGCAAACATTTTCATGTTTTAGGGCACCCATCTCTGTGTTTTGTACAAACAAAACCCGTTATTTTATTCTTTTGGTAAGTGTAAAAAATACATAAAATGATGCACTATGTCCTCCACCCACTCATTTATTTTTTCTCCCTTCAAACATTACGGTCACCCTTGGTCGGAGTATCACACACCCTCATGCAAAATCCACCATGACATTCATAGCCACTTGATACCCACCTAGAAGTCCTAGAAGCTCGGGGAATTTCCCCATCGAGAAATAGTTATGAAGTACAATTGCCAAGCTACTTTTTCTACTCCAACCTTGGGCCTTGAATCCCCATCATAAATTTTAGTACGACCCTCACCAACATTCACATGTTAAACCCATCTGCAAGAGGATCATGATCCCCGACATTAGTGACCCTCTTGTTCGGTTGAGGCTTCCTTTTTTCTCGACTTCAACACCTCTTTCCAAAAGGAAAGCGATTGCAGCAGCATCACCCTCTCCATAAAAAAGGGCATCCTTGGGTGGCAACGTAGAATAGAGAATTTCTCATAGATGTCATTGATCCTCCTAACATTCAACTACAACACAAGCTCTCATGTCAAGATGGTATCGTACCTTACAACCATTGCACTTTGATCAAATTCGTCGAAACTATGCCTTGATAATCATCTCTTTCAACAGTTGCCGCAGGAAGATCCTAACCAACGCCCATGTGTACAATGAGTATTTATATGCCATACCAAGTTTACGCATATGGGTACCATTTCTATTGTCAAAGAAAAAATGCCCCTGGGGGCGTTAGCGATCGTCATCATCAACCAACAAATCACTACCATATTAGTGACACGGACATAATCACCTTGTCACATCAAATAGATTTGTTTAACTAGCCAAAGCATCATGAGCATGTGACATGCTCGCCTCGTAAAAAACATTGTATATATTGTATTATACCATTGCTTGTAGGGATCCCACGGTACATCGTCCCTCTTGACCGGTGCGGGATGTCTCCAATTTCTAGCTACACACGAGTCTCTCTCTCTCTCTCTCTCTCTACACACAATATACGGAAAACATACTATAATGTATTTCGGCTATACGGTTCTTTGTAGACCTCACACGTTAGGGGAGCACGGCGGCCTCATTTTGGAAAATCGTACGAAAGGTGACATTATTTAATGTCGGGCGAGGGAAAAGTTGGGAGGGTACAGAAGACATTAGAGAATTATGAAAGTATTTAAAAATCTCTAAGGTATGAAAGGAAAAATCAAATTGCATATAAGAAGAACTATTCAAATGTTCCTTTGCGCGCAAAAAGTATTCGATAAACTCTCCCTTATGTGCCTTTTGCCCCAAAAAGTGCACAATACTTGGAGTAGGAAAAAGTCACTTTTCAGAGACACAATTTACACTCTAGGACATTGATTCCACGCTTGAAATAGCCTGGGGCAGTGCACAATCTCCTTAGGACATCGAGGAGCACCTGATGGAATAAATGTGGCACACGATGGAATCACCCTCCTATCTTGGGTCACTATCCACAAAGTACCAAGATAGGGAAGGAGAATTTGAATTCTCTGGAAGCCACCAAGAGATGAACAACATGAGAGCACATTGTTATGATGGCCAAAATTTCCCCAATAATCACCGGCGAGTGTGTGATCGGAGCGAGAGATAGAGGGGACTCGGTTGTTGGCCATCCCGACAACTCCAGCCCACCATAGTAGGGAACGAGAGGATTTGTGCAGGCGGCTCGGAGGTAAAGACATCCTTGCATCGAGGACTTGGAATCCCTAGTTCTAAGGGCCCCTTGGCAAGTGGTTAAAGTTTCATCCTCATTTCCTACCGGCACTCAATAAGAGGGGACGTAAGAGCCATCATTTGGATTATTGAAGTTGTTTGACTCTATTTAGAGATTTTTTTTTATTAGCGTTTAGTTTTATGTTTGAATATGTATGATATTTCTCTATCTAGTATGTTTATGTTTTAGCATGTTCCACCAACTTGTGACTCCATCTATTTTACGCATGGGTGTGATTTCGTACCTACGTGCACCAAACACACTAACACAAAGGCAAATAACTATGTTTTAAAGGTTGTAGCATGAACAAATTAGTGACTAAGGAAACTCCTAAATATTTAACCATGGGATTAGATGACCATGAAATATATCAATATAGAACAAGTATATCATCATTAGGTTCCCTTGGTAGAATGTCCTCTACTCCAACTATAAGGACATTAGACGAGAAAAGATAGTTGGAGTGACTAAAAGTTCACAGCCGCATGGATCAACAAACTAGTAGATGTAGGGGTTTGAGAAAGGAAAATAGTGATAAGGAGGTTGGGAGTAATGATGATGACAAATAAGAGACATATCCTATTCAAAATCCAAATATACCAAATGACTTAGTGTTTCACAATGCATCAACCTCTTTGACAACAAGCAAAAGGAACAACAAAGATGTTTGTGGGTTACAAAATGCTATTATCTAAGAGTGGCGTGCCATACCGGGGATTTCAATACTTTCAAGTGGAACTAATGACGTGAGTGTAGAGATTCCCCCCCATTGTGCAAAACAATGAAAATTGTTGATTCCAATTCATCATGTCTTAGTAGTCAAACGCATAATTGCATTAGAAAATAGTGTTTAGGAATCATTCAATGAAAGGGATTAGGGGGTAAATTCAAGAGTCAATTATTCACAATAAATTACACTACTAGCTAAAAACTAAAGAATGGTATAGGAAATAAAATATGTGTATTTATGCTTCTTGTATCCTCCCAAGGTGAGTGGACATTATCTTTGCATGGAGTATCACTTCATATTATTAAAAATCCTCTTATAACCATCGAATACAAATCCAATAGTAACATATACTCTAAATAATAAGCACCCAATATTATTAAGTACTTTTCAACGACTATGTAAATAACTAGCAATTTCCCCTAAAGGTGCAAAGGCACAACAAAGGAATTAAATATTTTGGGATGATCATCTTGAAAAATTAAATCACTAAATAGAAAAAATCTTTATTTTTATCGAAGTAAATAGGAAATTACTTAAATAATATTTGAAATTATTTTTTCCAAAGAATATTTTCATTGTTTATTTATTAATGAAATGCGAAATAAATAATAAGGTATATTATTTTGTAAATTGCAAGTATAAGTACAATTTATGAAACATTAAATTATCTTAATTTAGGAAATGTATTGAAATTATTTTCCCGATCAATTGTTTCCATGATGATAACTTTTATGTCATAACAAAGGTCACATATCAACAATATTTTTCATTGTAAAATTAAAGGACCAACTTTTGTTTGAATGTAGGATGGAATAATTGTGGTGTTTAGGTTGCAAAGGAACTCAAAGCGGCTTTTTTCCTTCACAAGGAAGAGAGCAAAAGAACGATGCATCAACACTATTAAGATTTTATCTTAACTTTGGTGCTATGATTCAATGGCTTATCCTTAAACATGGATTTGGAACATAGGAAATCTGATGGAGAAGGTAAGTCAAGTTGATAGCTAGCCAAAGAAGAATCGAGCAAGGAGAAGAAGAGTAAGGAGAGGATGGAGGTCTTGTATTTCTTAATGGTGGCCTCACTTCCACCTATTTTTTTTTTGAATGAATTAGGAATATCCCTCCCACAAGACATCTCAAGAGGTTAAAGATGAGAAGTCGTCCTCGTACGCCTCGGAGAGATTCAAAAAGTGAAAATTGAAGAATATTTTTGGTTAAATATGCCGGCCAAAGCCCACGGAGGAATACACCTTTGGTGTAAATACATCACATCTAGCCTTTCTATTCAACTTCTCTTTCTTAGTAAATACTTTACTTCCTTAAAAGTTTGCATTTTCTATTCAAATTTTCTATTTTAATACATTAATTTCTCAAAATTTGATACTCACATCTTGTCATTTGTAGATTCTCTTTTAATACATATTTTTCTCTCTCGCGAGAAAACACCTTTGCCTTATCCTATAATTCATCCCATACCAATATATGGATGGAACAACGAGGAGCGCGGATTAGTAGGAAATAGCTATGTGGATATTATTCCTCTAGAAAACCATGTCATTATTTCAATTATAAATAATTATTTTTTTCTCAATATAATGTGTGTGTGTGTGTGTATTACTTAATACGTATCTACTACATTTCATGAGGTTGATTTCATTGGAAGATCCATTAAAAAAGGTGTCGGTAGGAATTTGGGATACGATCTTGGTGGGATGGTACAAATCCTGAAAAACATACTCACTCATATTCGAATAAAATTTCACCATTGGTATGCACGAACCACGGGCTTTCATATTTCCCACATCGTGAGTCATCCCTCACATCTTTAGATACTATAAATTTACAATACTTATTAACATCCATATAAACAATTTAGTTACCAGGTGGAAGTAATACAAGTGAGGTTATGGAGCCATAATATGGTATGAATTTGGGATTGTGAATATAGTTAGATAGAGGCCATATGTATTACAAACAACATATTTGAGTGGGTAGATTCACGGGGCCGAGATTGCACGAGATTTTGTGGAAACATTGAATTTGACATCCAAATCATTCTCCACAATCAAGTCTCTTGTTTTCTCATTATTTTGCATTGGGTTGGACTACCTTATGGCTCCAACACCCCTAAAACAAGTCTTTGTGCTCTCAAATTGCATATTCTTTTCATATATGATATATAAAATAATGGAGCTCATGAGGGAAGTAGAAAAATATATATATGACATGCAATCCTGTAAATGCTAAAATATTCACCTAAAATATTACTGGAAATGTAATGGATAGTTCATTTCTTAATAAGAAATTTATAAGCCAATTTAATTCCATTTACTAAAAATAATGGGCATACTAAAAATAACTTACCATCTCTTTATAGTACCAATAACATTGTGACCCTTGCAACCACATAATTCTCAAGAAAACTCTAAATAAAGGAAAAGTGGTTCAGGCTGCATTCAAGGTAAACACATGCTTAAAATTAAATCAATTCTCGGCCCTCATTTCCTAATAGCCTTGTTAAAACTTTGATTTTCTTTAAAGCCAACCTTTTTCCACACGCGGACATGTATAAACAAAACTAAGCCTCACAATATGAGAATTTCTTTAGGTCATGCCAATAATAGTTGGTCAACCTAGGGAAATAGTTTTGCTACATGAAATTAGTGGTAGTTGTGCTTTTAATCTAAATTAATCGATAAATAACTCCATAAATTAAATTAAAGTTTTGCAATCTAGAACAAGAAACGAGAGAAAACCATCAACGGAAAAACATTCCCTTGTAAACTTTAAAAGGAGTTTCTTTAGTGTATAAACAAAAAAGAAAAATCTATTCAATATTACATAGTAATGGTGTGAAGATTAGTAAGATGCGAATAGTAAAATACAAGAAATTATCTTATCCATTTTGAGTGCATTGACTTACTATGTAAACATATAAAGTCTAGTCGGCTTATTACATGAAAATTGAGATCATTACACCATAGATAGTATTACAAGCAATTATCTTTCCAAACATAGAAAGGTTTATATCATGCCAAGTTATTACTATACCTAATGAGATGGATCAGAAGTATCAACAACTAAATACATCATATGAAGAAAATTTGCTTTCGATGAATAGTGAATATCCAAGATGCGAAGGAGACCAAATATATCCTAAACCTGCTGAAAATTTATGAAATTTTTGGAAAAACATGAAGATTGCATGCCATAAATTAGAAATGAGAATAGCTTTGACATTACCTAGTTGAAATAATAAGCGGGTTGCTTGAAAGGGAAAATGATTGGGTTTCCGGAATACGTTTGAATTTACCACTAGAAAAAAAAAATGAAACATGATGACAAAGTGTTGTGAAGTCTCCAATCGCATTGCAAAATGATTTACAAAATAGAGCTCCAAAGATCAAGAGAGTGTACATTCCTTACAAGTCAATAAATACTCACAAGTACAATATTCTAAATACGAGAGGATTTCAAAATTCTGAGGTGTAAGGCTTGTAGGAGGGAATCAAGTCACAAGATTGATATTCATACTTTTTTAAAAGGAATGTGAAAGAAGCCGGTGTGTAGTATGGTGAAGTAACGTGTCCTTTTTGTTGAAACAAGCCAATAAAACTATAACTATGTAGCGTGCATTAGGTGGCGAGGATTGAAGGTCACCCAAACGGATGGCCACCATTAAAGTAGTCAATTAGGACTCTACCCAGAGACCTGAGCAAGGGAACCTTCCAAGTGCACATTCCTGCCAACGATAATCCCAAACTCCATATATCTACGGGCATCCACCATACTTTCCAACTGTCTGCAGGATGGATTGAACCTTTCAAGTTTCATATAAGCACAAGTTCTGGGAAGGAATTACACTAGGCCATAGTATGAGTGAAAACAATGCTAAAATCAAAATCGACAACCTTAGAATTCTCTTCTCTTATTGATGAGGAAATTAGAGGGCTTTATATGATGGTGAACAATTCTCATTCCACCTAGAGGATAGAGTAATGAGATGGATCCCGGCGGGTCTATTACATTTCCCAACCTCATTTGGAGTCGACACGGAGTGCGAACCATGGATGAAATGAATATGTTGATTGAGCTCTTTGAGGGAGAAGGGTGTATTTGGTTTCGAGCGGTAATGGTGGTGTTATATAGGAGAACTTGAGGAATCGACGGACACTGGCTTTCGGATGGCGTTCATTACCAACAAAGCGACATCCTAAATGCGATGATTTCATCCCAAGTGGTCAAAAATTGTTAGAGGAAGGAACACAAAAACGAAGTTCTTTGATTGGTTGGATACGAACCAAACCCATCATAGGAACACCTTGTGATGTAAAAATAATATGTAACATTAACTTGTCTTTATGCATATTTTTATTTCATAACATCACTTCTCAAAATTATCCAAATATATTTTCACTAATGTTTAAACATTTCTTTTTGTAAGAATATAGTTTTACACTAACCTAATTTCATATAATAAAATATTTTTTTCCAAATTTATTTAATTTATATATAGAAAGTTGAATTCAATTTAAATAATTTTAAATAAATTATATATATATATATATTCTTTTAAAACCATTCTATACCACTTAAATTTCATAAAATCATTACATCCATCCATTCTATGTTTTGCATTAAAGAATGTAAATACCAAATTCATTATTCTTTTCAAAAAAATAATATTTATGTACACTTGATTAAAAAAAAATTACAAAATTTATTATTCTTATAATTTAATTTTTAATTAATTATAATTTTAAATTTTAATACACACTTTCATTATTATAATAAAATTTCATTATATTAATAAAAAAATACTTAATTAGTTTAATTTAGTTTTAAATTATATTTTTAAAATAAAAATAATTTAATTATTAAAAAATATTTGTATCAAATTTAATATTACTTTCATTAAAATAATATCTATATATAACCTAAAAAACAAACAAAATTACATAAAAGTTATCATATAATATTAATTAAAATAATATCTCTATATAACCTAAAAGACGAAAAAATTGCATAAAAGTTATCATAAAATTTTAATAAATTTATAATATTTGTTACATCAATTTTATTGATATAGACTTTAGATTTTTTATATAAAATTGGATGACTTTATCAAATATATTCTCTATATATATATTTTTATATTAAATTTCTTATTAATTAAATTAAATTTTACATTGTATTTTAAAACCAAAATAATGAAACACATCCATTTTCAAATAGTATTTATTCATCTTCAAACAATATTTAACACTAATTCTATACATGATATACTTTTTTATATAATAGGTAAAGAAAATTAATTCTATATATATATTGATTTTATTCTTATTTTGAAATTTAACTTATTTTTCATTAATATATTTTAACTATTTTTTCATTAATATATTTTAACTTTCAAAGGGAATTTATTCATTCATGGAGAATTTTATTATTAAAATCAATTTTCATAATAAAATGTTCCTTTTTAAAAATTTAAATTTCATCTTCCAATTTATTTTTTAATATTTTATCATAAAATTAAACAAATAATACATGTTAAGAATATATATGTGAAATTAGCTTTCCATAATTTTTTTTTACATTAAACTAAATCTATTTAAACTAATTAATATATATATATATATATATATATATATATATATATAGCTCAGAAGCCCTTTTTGCCACGAAAATCGGTTATTTTGAAGTGAAATTCTAAAATAATGATTTTTTGTAAATCTAGGTTATAGTAACGAGAATTTAATATTTTGGGTGTCCTTTTAAGGTTTTGATGATGCTGAATCCATTTCCACCATCAAAAACATGATTTAATCTTTGCTACTGTACAGAGATTTCTTAAAAAAAAAATTGCCACATTAGATACTTTTAATTGTTAAGCCAGTTCCTGCCTCCATAAACAACTCCTTGTTGGAAATATTGTCATTGATGGCAAGGGAACGAAGGAGGAGCACCGAATTATCATTGAGAACAAAGGAGAAAATCGAGGATCATTTGGAGTATAAAGGAGCAATAAGGCAAAGAAGGCAAAAGTTAAGTAGAGAAGCATAAAGAGAGGCGAGGAGGAGAAAAATTAGAGAGCGAGGCTGGGTAGAGGTAGAAAAGAGGCATGGATCAACACTAGAATTATCATTAAGGCATAGGAGTAGGAGAGGAGCCATAAAAAAGCAAGGAGAAACATTATAATCTTTATCGAGCAAAGAGCAACAAAGCGGCAAAAGCTGACATGTTTGGGTCGATTAAGTGCTATTTTAAGTTTAGAAAAAGCTCGAAGTCAGACTATTGAATACATTCAAAATAGTGCACGAATCGGGGTCGAGTCATGCAAATATCCATATAGGATAGTCTTCGGAGGGCTTCCATAGCAAATCACAATTGCAACGGAAACGGCCCACAAATCGCAAATAAATCATAATATGCATGTTGAGATGGATAGTCGGAATATTATCGCAAAAATAAAGGTTGAGGGATGGATGGTTAAGATCTCATCGGAGAGTAAATTGTGAAAATGTCGAAGTAGACACGTGTTGGGTGGAGGTCCTTGTGCATATCACATAGCACATGCAATATGGTATATGAGTTAACGGTAGAGATGTAAACTTGTGAATTTGCAATAATGTGCAGAGTTTGCACGATCGCATATCGTTATCGGTGTTTTTTATTATATATTTATATGTTAAGTTATCTAAGTTAATTTTTTTAAGTTGTGATGTGATAAGATTTTACGAAATTGCAAAATGTGAAGTGCAAGAGATGACATGGTAGTGACATGGTGATGATGTGGAAGTGACATGGTGATGACGTGGCGATTATATGTGGAGATAGTAGCTGTAACATGGTGATAAACATGGTTGTGACATGGAAATGATGTGGCAATGATGTGTGGTAAGTGGCAAGGTGATGTGGCACGATGACATAGAGATGACATGGACTGACATATATCCTTACATCGCAAGCTCGAAGGATAAGCACTCAAGAATCATGTTAAAATCTGAAGTGAAAAATGTGATAAGAGTATTATTGGATGCAATATGCTTCAAAGCCTAAAATTACAGAGGATTTAAAGTCAGTGACAGGACCCATTCGCATACTACACATCGCTATCGGTGATTCTTATATTTATATGTTATGTCATCGCAAGTTAATTGTTTTAACTTGCGATACGATAAGTGCGGTTTGTGATGCGATGTGATGTATATATCGCATATGATAAGAGGAAACTTGTTATTTATATGAGCTAAATATTGTAACATGCGATAAGGGGTGGATGTGATGTAGCTTTAGAGTTAAATTGCAAAGGATTTCAAATATGGATAAGGCCTTTTTGTGAAAATCGCATCGGAAGAAAATGAGGATTATAACATAAAAACTATGGAATTTAGAAATGCGATAGATGTGACCAAACACGATATCGTTTAGAGGTAAATATTAATATATATCAGATCCAAGGTTCTGCATGGATACGCCTATTTTACGAAGAAAAGATTGAATGCGGGCAAAAGACTCGGGCGTATAAAGAAAAATGAACGGGAGTAGACTCGGGGTAAGACCCAACTCTAAGTGCATAATGGTGTTATGCGGTTGCGGCGGTGAGTTAAAAGGAAAGGTTGAACATGTTGTATCTCAAGAAACAATCCCTTAGCTATGGTAAGGAATCGGTTCTTAAGACATTTTGTAAACGTATGCCATAATTATAACATAAAATGGCCTCTACTTAACACTGCTGGAATCTAAATTTAATACACTCAATAATCTAATATAATTAAAGCCTTCACAATGCCATAAGTAACGATATATGAATGAAATGAAAAGAATAACTATAAATGAAACTTGAAGTGATATGCGAGAAGCAAAAGTCTATCACTTTTAAGTTTCATAGAAAATCATGGAGAGAAACTCGAAATAATGTTGCGCAAACACGGAATCTGTTACTTTAAAGTTTCCTTAGGGGTACACCGAAAAAAAGAAGAGATGATTTGAGGGAGTGAAAATTAGGGTTTTTAACTCTTACTCACGAGATGTAATTAAGAAGTGGATGCTACATTACTTCACTTCATTCAAAGAGGAATAAACATAGAGTGAAATTGGAAAGACATATCAACATCAACGAGTTATAGGAAAATTGATCTTCTTTCATTTATTTAAAAGGAAAATTCATTTCCAAATTAATCCTCCGGAGGTCAAAAACTTAGAACCCCTTTTCTTTATTTCCATATACTTAAATACATCATAGTGGATCGTAACTCCGAGACTTTTTGAAACTATTTGACTACCTAAATTTTTAAGATTATGCCAATCATACATGAAAAACAAATTAAAACTAGAAATATTGTTTGTTTTGTTGAACACGATGTTTTGATGCGTCCTCCGAAGTGCCAAGGTGTTCTTTACGGTTATGATGCGGTGGATGCACTTACGCTCTGTAACGACGCCTCGGTGCTCGACTTGACCCAACTTTCATGCTCCCAATAAGGCCGTTTATACGCTCATACTGCCTAACTATGCTTATGACCCTATGCTTCAAATGTTGTCAATCATACCACCTGCTCTTTGACTACTGCCTCTTCTCCTTTGATACGTGTCATGTCACTTGGGATTCTGTTTGCATTCTACCTATTTCTTCATAAAATGGCGCATAAACGCATAAGCTAGGACTTTAAATCCTATAGATTCCATCTTAGAGTCCACATCGTGTCCATTACCAACATCGCACTTCGTATTTAAGCAGAGCTTTAACTTTTCCTTAGCATTTATATTTTAAAACTTGTAATGTGCGTTTATGCGATTGGGTCCCGCAATCACATGACGCACTTTGGCGACGTTATCACTTACCTCCCGCACCTATCCTTTGGAAAAAACGATTTTGGTTTGCGGTTTAATCTCCCATAGTATATCTCTCCAGCTCCGGTTCTGCACTTTAATCCGGAGCCATACATTTTCCCTTTGTGCCTCCTCCAAAACTCTTAAGTGTTTAACGTAAATGCGCCTTTCTCTTGCCTTTGGAAATTAGTTTTTTTTGCTTGCTTGTGTAACCCTCCTAAGCTTATACGGTGTTACGCCGCCACTCGTCCCTCTGAACTTGCGAATGAGCACGACTGCGACCCTGGTCGGCCATGCAGTGTTTTGAACACCTTGTCGATCGACTCTTGAGTTGTACATGAATAAGCCCGACTCGACCCACCCTCACATATCATCATATAATGTTAATGTAACCTATAAATCAAAATTATTTTATGACACACAAAATTTACATTTCTATCATATGTCTTTTGGTATTTTGAAAAATATTTAAAGGTAAATGAAAATGAGCCACAACATCGGGCTCACCTAGGGATAATGCTGATTTTCCCATGGAAGCACTAAGAACGCGATTAGTGCCTTATTCATTGGGCATGAGTCAAATATTTCAGTGACATAAAACGATGATAACAAATCGTATTTACAATGGTGGAATGTTGGAAATAATCGCCAGGATACGCAGTTCACGGGCGGTTGTATTGTCTCTCCATCTAGACCTTCCAAAATGAATGTGTTATTTGACCTTGCCAGAGGTCTTATGGACCATACCCGAAAGAGGGTCGAATTTACCATGCTTCCCCTTTTCTTCTCCATACGAGTGTCCGGAAGTCTTAGTACCAAATCTCATGCTTGAAAGATAAACTTCTTTTAATTTTTCGCTCACATATAGACTTCATCTTTCACGATAAGCTAATCAAGTTATCTTATTTGTGTTTCTATTTTCACTTGATTCAATTATTTTGTTCAATCTTCTTACTTTATAATTCGGTTCTTCTTGAGCTTCTTGAAGGAAATAAATCACGGGTTTGGCTAGGCAGGTAGGAAAGAGTGATTGATTTCCATAAACCGATTCAAAGGAGACTTTGATGAATCTCTTAGTAGTGACTCGGGAACTAACCGGAGAAACCTCAACTATCCCAATCCTTACGATTCTCAGAGTGATTGTTTTCTTGAATTCGACGATGTCTTATTTGAAGACTATGCCAATCCATTCCCTTGGGGATGATACACTATGGAATGTGATAAAATCACATTATATGTTTCTCATAAATTAATGAAACGAGAAGAAGGTTAGATACTTGAGCATTATCGGTCATAATTTTGGTGGACATTTGAATACGCGAAAATGTTTTCCTCCGAAACTTCATCACCACTTGGTCATTCACCTTCTTAGTGGGTATTGCTTCAACCGAGTTTTTAAAATAATCGGTGGTAGTCAAAATCTACTTGAGCGCATCGCTTGATGGCGGATTGATCTCACCAATAAAATCCAATCCCCATTGCACGAAAGGTTCTTCAATAAATATTGGGATGAGAGGTAATGGAGAAAGTTTTTTTCTTTTATTGAACGAGGTGACACACTTCGACAACTTCGGCCGGTCCTATAAACATCTACAAACAATGACCTTAGAAGCACACCCAAGAATTTTGAGCAACTGACCTTCTAGCTATAGTGTCCTCCACACAAACTTTCATGATATTGTTTGGTGAATTCAATGAATTCTCCTTCGGTCAAACATAACAACAAAATACTAGCGAGGATCTTTCCGGTATAGCTTCACTTCTACGATAACATATGGCTAGGACTTGAGCTTGAGAGCTGCCTTAATTTTTTCTATTCGGTGAATTTGCACGGAAAAGAAACACATGAGTAATGCACAATATCTTTATACCAGTCATATCCACCAAAAATTTGTATTGGATACTTGTTTTGAACTTGCTTTGACCCTCTTCATTTACGACTCCATTCACTTGTGTAATGAATTAATTGCCGAAGTTGAAAATTTTTCTGCAGTAGCAACTTCACCTTGTCCCTTAACCAACTTGGTGGGTTTGATGTCCAAATCATACTCTTGGATTTTTCTATCGACTTCCCCTTTTTCCTTCAATATCACTTTGGACCAACACGTCCTTCACAACGAGAATTATGAACATAAGCGTAGTTATTTGGGGCCCCCGCAACACATAAGTCTTGAAGGATTTCGGTGCTTTGACCAAAGCATACTTTCTCTAGAATATTGTATTTGAGCTTAGCATCTGCGAGAAATTTGCTAAAAATGCACAGCTAGCTACTCCTTATTGTCTTCATTTTTATGCGAAAACACAACGGCAATAGTAGTACGGGATGTAAATGAGAATACACGAAAGGCTTTTGATAAGGATAATCAAAAGTGGGGCTTCCTACATTGCTTCCTTTGTTCTAGAAAATTCATCTCTTGATTCCTTATCCCATTTCAATTCTACATTTTTCTTCAACATATCTGCTATACTTCTCACGATCTTAGCATAATTGGGCATAAGCCTCCTCGGAAAGTTTATTTTTCCCAGGAATCTCTAGATATCCTTCTTACTTAAGGTAAAGGAATAGTACGAATGGCTTCCACCCTTGTTGGGTCAATCTTCTTTCCTTGTTTAGAAACTATGTGACTCAATAATTTACTTTCTTTCTATGGAAAATAAATATTTCTTCGGATTTAATCACAAAACCAAACTTTGCACTTTTGATTCTTTTTTTGCAAATGCTCCAAGTGTTCATCATACGACCCTCGGAAAACGATTTACATCATCCCGAGATATAACTACAAAACTATCACCAACGAAGGCTATGTCCATGGTCCTACGAAATGTTGCACGTGTTCATAAGGCCAAATGGCATCCTTGCGTACATGAAGGTGCCCAGAGTGTGGTAAAATCAATCTTCTTCTTATCTTCTTTTCTCTTGCTACTTTGATTATACCCAAAATGTTTGTCAACCATAGACAACCTTTGTGAGCTCTGTCACCTTTTATAAGACATAATCCATTTTGGCAAAGGATAATTATCTTTTAGAGATGCTCGATTCAAGTTCCTAAAGTATACATTATCTTCTTTCTTACGGGGACAGTTAGAGGCCAGTGCGAATATCGAAATTATTTATGATTTCGCACCTGTGATTTCTACACTTATTTTTTCTATTGGAGCTAACAACGATGGATTGATCTATCTAAGCTCATGTCTATTTGGTTTGAGTCCTTCCTTCAATGGAATATTATGCTGAATGTCTTCTTTCATATGTTTTTAGGTCTTCATATGACCGGGCAAACACATCCATATATTTCTTAAAAATATCAATGCATCTTTCTTTGTAGTTTTGGGAACACCTTTGAACAATTTCACTATTTTGGGTTCTACTTGAGTTCCCAAATTACAATCTTCCATCTCTTCTTCTTGATGTGTTTGCTTTGAATCCATGACAACATCATTAGCATCGAATAATCTTTCGAGGAACCAACTTCTTTTGGGAGCACATTATCTTCCAGTGGATATTAGGTTCACCTATTGACTAGTTAAGGTTTTTTATTTCTGATTTTTGCTGTTTGTTCTTCCCTCTTGGTCTATCTCGGTGTCTTCAAAGTTTCCAATCATGGTCGGGGAGCTGACTTATACTATGCATCATCTTCAAACACCTGGTTTCACATTATTAGGGATAAAAGGTCTATGCCTAATTTCAATCTCATACCTTGACCTTGGATTTATTGGAGAGTTTGAAGGTGCTAGCGCAGGCGGCCTAGCTAAAGAATCGGCCAATCTATTCTCCTCCCTCGGTATATGCGAAGATTGAATGCTTCAAAATAGTTTTCTACCGGATCCCACACTTCATTCCTATATGATCTCAATTTGGGATGCTTGGTTTGACAATGATTTTTAATGCTGATTATCGATTCGAGTCATAAAAATTGAAATACATTGAACTCCCCATGTTTAGCAACTTGAAGGCTTGATATTAAGGCCTCATACTCAACCAAATTATTTGTTGAATCAAATTCTAATTTAAAATAGAGCATGAGGTTACCTTCAGTGATATTAGCAAGAATCCAACACCTGCACCCTCTTGGAGTAGGCACCATCAAAGTAGCACTTCCAAATCTTCCTTGAGTGCGGCTCATTATTTACTGGCTTCTTTGAAGAGAGTTGCTTCCCTATGTCCTTGAGAAAATTCTTCATCTTGATGCGGCATGAAACGAAAGGTCTTATGTTTCTTGGTATGATGAAGGAATTTCCTTGCACCATCTTTCTTGGAGGTAGTCTTCAAAAACCTTGTTTCACTGTATAATACCTCCTTTCTTCCCCATTAAAAACCGAATGATAGCATAAGTGAAATATAATTTTAGTACACCTCCCAAATTTTTCTCCCCAAGATCTTGACGGGAGCATTTCAAACCACGGCTAGGATGTCGGTAACCACTACATCACATGACTATATACTCTTTCTTTGGGATTTGTGCCAACAAAACTTCTACATCTTTTAATTAACCCAACACATTTTCACCCTTTTGGAATCAAATGAATATAGATCCCTATAAGGTTTGGTAATGCCAACTTAAGTTCCTTCATAACGGATAATGGCATGATATTATGGGATGCTCTTGAGTCCATCATGCGATTGTGTAGAGTATAATCATGAAGCAACGAGAGAAATATAGAAGGGTGGAACGGAAGGGATCTATTTCTTCTACATGAGGACCAAAAGTGGCCATTGAATTTTCTTCTTGTAATTTCACTATGCTACTTATGTCTTCCACTGTGTAGAGATTAATAAATTCTGAAATTTCTTTCTTGTAAGGCTGGTATTTGTCTAATTCTAGAAGAGGTACTTGAATTTTGACCTTCTCGACTCTTTTTTCAAATTGAAAGCATGATTTTACTTAATGTTCTTTTCGGTTCTCCTTCCTCTTTCTATAATTTGTTTTGCTTGTTTGGCTACGGGAAAAACTCCCTCCAAGATATTAGTGTCAATAATTTGTTACGAATTCCATCCTATTACATGTTGTTCTAATGGTGAATTTATAGGTTGTTTCTTATTCTTGACCTATTTCATAGGTCCTTTTGTGATGGAGTCACCAACGGAGGAGAATGGTACCTTGTTTTCACCTTCATTATCCTGCACTCTAGATCTCTTTCTAGACCCAAAAATCATACTTTTTATGTAACTCGGCTTGCTTCGTACGTGAATTTCCTATAGTATTCATCCATTTCATCTTTATCAAAATAAACTTGACTTCAAGATATTCTCCCTTCTGATATTCCTCTTCATCCTCGTCTATTGCATACATTACTTGCGGATACCTCATCCTCGGCCTCCTTTGGTCATCTTGTTGGCTCTCTAGGTGTTGCTTCTATATATTATGGGCTTGAACTTGGTCTTGATATATTCTTTCCTACTGCACCAATATTTGCGAGGGGGATGTCTTTGAATTGAGGTTAAATCCCCCCTCGGTTTTGTTTCACTTGTCGTTGAGAGTTTTTGTTTTCCAATTCCATGTTAGCTAGCTTATTTTTTCGAGATTTTTTATCACCTTTTTTCATATCTTCAATTCTTATATCTTTTGATGATCCTTCTTTTGCCTTCCCCTTCTCTTGTTTGGTTGTTTCCTTTCGCCTTTCCGGTTCGGTCATATTAGCTTCAATCTCTAAAGCATTTTGTCTATATGTTCAGAGTAGGGGCTCTTCTCTCTCTCGATATAAAGCTAAAATCGGCTTCAAAAGCCCCAACAAAAACTACCTTTTCTCATACGGGGAGCTTCATCTCTATAGGTAAACTATTGCACAATTTGTTGAATCTTTTACAAACTCGAAATGTTTTCATTAGGATTTTATTTTAATTGCATTAAACTTTGTCAATGAGTAACCATGATCTCTCTTCTCTCCCCATCTCTGAGTGAATTGAGTTTCTAACTCTTCCTAGTCATTTATGGAATCATTTGGTAAACCTTTGAACCATTTCCTAGCCTCTCCACTTCGAGACTTCACAAATAGTCTCATCACAACATCAAGATGTTCTACATTTAAATTCATTAAAATGCAAAACAAGGGAAAATGTTGTTCTGCGGTTACTTCATCTTCTCCGGTGAAACAAGGAGTATTTTTGAGGCATGGCATTCATTGGTTGCAAAATGTTGTAGTGGTGCATATCTATCCCATTAAAGAAAGGCTGGTGATGCCATAATAACAACTTGGTTAACTTCTCCTTGGGTGGTTGAGGTTGATGAGTCCCTCTTTGTGGAAGTAGAATGAAGGTGGAAAAGCTGATATGGGGGTGGGATAATGGACAATAACATAAGGAAAAACAACTATATTTGGTTAAACTTGAGTGGAAGTGAAAACAGACTCGAAAGAATGTTCTTCTATTGAGTTCTTGAAAATAAATGGGTGTGGAAGGAGTATATTATTCCAGAAGAGTTCCTTGGAAATATCTTCAAACAAATGGTTATGAGAATCGATGCCAAGGCGGCAATGCGAGATCGAGGTACTAAAGGAGTTTTGGTTTCTAAGCTTTTTAGAAACCAATATTCTGAATCTAAGAAAAGCGAGGACTATCTCTGCTGGCTGAGAGTAATACGACCTCGTGTGAGGCCTTTTTGAAAGCTATAATTTTGAAAATAATAAACACAACCAAATATTTCCTTCTCCTTTGAACAAGCCCAGAGGAAATAATGTGGAAAAACCTAGGGAAAAATAAACTTGTTTCTTCATCCTCGACAACGGCGCGAGAAAATGTTGTATCTCAGGGAAACAATCCCTTAGGCTGACAGTAAGGAATCAGTAACTTAAAGATATTTTGTAAGTGTGTCTCATAATAATAATATCAAATGGCCTCACAGCAACACCTTTGGAATCTAATTGTGTGCACTCAATAATGCGGTATAATGAAAACATTCTGATGCCATGGCTACTTGATATCCTAATGAAATGAAAAGAAGAAGCTGTAAAGGAAACTTGAAGTGATATGTTTAAAAAATAGAATCTATCACTTTTAAGTTTTAGAGTAAATTAATGGAGAGAGGAAACTCGAGAAATAATATCTTCTGAAGAAACATAAAGTCTATCACTTTAAATTTAAATCGGGATTTTTACGAAGAAAGAAGATGAGGTGAAGGAGCTGTAAAGTGGGTTTTTTAACTCTGCCTCACAAATGTAATTAGTCTAGGTTACTACATTACTTCACTTCATCCAAAGAGGAATAAACGTAAGACAGCGGAAAGACATATCAACATCAGCAAGTTGTAGGAAACTTGATCTTCTTTCATTTATTTCTCGGAAAAATCGGTACCAAATTAACAATCCTTGAGAGGTCGAAGAGCACAAAACCCATTTTCTTTATTTCTATCTACTTAAATACATCACGGTGGTTTGTAACTCTGAAAACGCTGCTTGAAACTATTCAACTAACTAATCATTAAGATTATACGCAATCATGCTTGAGAAAACAAATTAAAGCTGCCGGAAATATTGTTCGTTTTTGCGGAATGCGATGTCTTGATGCGTCCTCTAAAGTCTTGGAAGGTGTCCTTTACGGTTATGATGCGAGCGGTTGCACATCTGTAACGACGCCTTAGTGCAGAGCTTGACCTATTTGTCATGCTCCCAATAGGGCCGTTATACGCTCTTCTGCCCAGGCTACTTGCCTATGCCCCTATGCTTCAAACATTGTCGATCATATCACTGCTACTCAACTCTTGCCTCTTCTCCTTTGATCTATGTCGGGTCTTACCCAAATTTTTCTACCGCTTTCTACCTATTTATTCATAAAATGGCACATAACCACAAGCCCGGACTTGAAATCCTTTAGATTTTATCCTGGAGCCATATCGTGTTTGTTCCAACATTGCACTTCACATTTCATCATCTTTAACTTTTCCTTAGCGTTTATCTTTTAAAAATTGCGATGTGCGTTATGCGATCGGGTCCCACTGGCATCACATGTCGCACTTCGGTCGAAATTATCACTTACCTCCCACACCTATCCTTTGAAACTTGTGATTTGTGGTTTGCGGTTTAATCTTCAGCCCGATTATCTCTCACTCCGGTTACGTACTTCAGTCCGACCATCCATTTTCCCTTTACGCCTCCTCCCAAAACTCTTAAGTGTTTAAAGGAAATGTGCTTTTTCTCCACCTTTGGGAAATTATTTTTTTGCTCCACAATGTAACCCTCCCCAAGGCTTATCAGTGTTACGTAAATGTTTGGTCCCTCATGAGCTTGCGAATGAGCCCGACTCAACCTTTTGTTCCCGGGCGTGCGATGTTTTGAACGTGCCCCGCGGTCCGGCTTCTTCGAGCTGTTTTTATACGTGAATGATCCTGAGAATTGACCCACCTTCACATCTCATCACGTAATGTTAATGTACCAACATATAAATCAAAATTCTTTTATGACACACAAAATTTTACATTTTCTATCATATATGATTTTGGTGTTTTGAAAAATATTTCAAGGTAAATGCAAATGAGCCACGAAAAGAATGCAGAGGAAAGACTTGGGCAAGTCACTCGATACTGTACGAGTTAGTGTGACTACTTAATAACAAAAGTCTAAACGCATCGAGAAGGAGACTCGAGTAAGCGACCCAACACAAAGAAAGGAAGTAGGTGAAGGCTGAACGCTATAGGCACGAGCAAAGAGGAAGAGTCGGGCAAAAGGAGATAGTGGCAGTAGAAACGTGCCGAAATTTGGGTAATCGGGGAAAAAAGTGTTTGTGCGGAGGCATTGTGAGTATAGCTGCGAAACATAAAAGGCAGTGACAACAACGAAGGACAAATGCACGAGCGAGCAAGACACGAAGAGGTGAGTGAAATATACTTTTTTTAATTGTAAATATAAATTCTCGGTGATTATTTTATATTGTTTCGATGCGAAGGCAAGTCTCCATAGGCATAGGAAAAACTCAATGAGTGTTGTAATGATTATTTCGATATAATAACTTTGAATTGGAGAATGAGGAATCTAATAGGTGGAAGGCATGGGAATTGACTTTTTCACTTCGTATTCATGTAGAATGCAAACAATCATGTCGTTATTATCCATATAAAACATGTAATATCGGTGTGCATAGAAATGTTAGAAATTTGCGGAATGGAAGAGAAGCGGAAAAATGTAAAAAGAGGGCCGGAGAAGGTTGGAGAGTGGAAGAATAAGAGAGAGATGATAGAGATGATGTGCATATCTAAGGGTGATAAATAGATATGAAGGCTGAAGTGGCGGCCGATGGAGAAGGAGTATAACACAGCTAATATCCGGGTAAATCGGCATTTTAGTTTTTCATGTTGAATGAGGGGATTGTAGTCTCCTTTCAAGTTGTAGCTTGATAAATTTCCGATTGGAGTTGGATGAGGTAGGAGCCTCCGTAAGTTGTCCTTTGTGCAGAAAATATTTAGGAGTTGGAACTTCCTTACAAGTTGTAGCTTGCGAGAAATTGAGCTAGGAGCCTCTGTGGGTTGTAGCCTACAAAAAATACATTGGAGTTGGTGCTTCGTTCAAGTTGTAGCTTGATAAATGTCCGGTTGGGTTATTTGAGTGGGATCCTCTGTGGGTTGTAGCCTACGAAATACAGATGGGGGGTTGGAGCCTAGCACAGTTTTATCTTGAATAATTTGAGGCAACTGACCTCTACCATAAGTTTGGAGCCTACAAAAAATCGGTGGTGAGAGGGAGTTGGAGCTTGCCTTTGCATCACAACAATAATAATATCTATAGTTTTTTCTCCCTTATTGGTTTCCTTATATCTATTCTACATGCTTGATGATTATGTATTTTGATGTGATGTATTATTATATTTTAATTACTTGTTGTCTCCACACATTCGAGTTTGTTGATTCTCGTATGTATTAAAAAATTTGTATAAAATGAAGTAGTTAATGAGTTGAATGAAAAGAGTATTAATGACCGAAATGTACTAAGCGGATTCACCCCCCCCCCCACCGACAAGTTTAGCTAATGGTTGATCAATTGGTATCGAGATCGGGTTCCTTTGATGCAGGCAATAACTTAAAGGAGAATCTGGTTGAGTCATGGACTATTAAAATGTACCCATGTTGAGTACAACAAACTTTCTTGAATGGAGGATAAGGTTAAAATAGATTTAATGGCTTATGAACTTTGAGGTATGGAGCTTGTATGTGATGGTTCTGCACAAACTCTCCCTCTTTTCATGAACAATAGTTGAATGCCAAGGCAAAAATGTGTGATATATAATAGTATTCATAACAAGGATCTTTGATTCAATAATGGATTTAACTTCTTGTAGGAATGCAGAGAGATTGCATCTCATGCATGAAGGAGACACTAGTGGTTGCATTATAAGAAGAAGATAAACACAAGAATAAAGAAGAAAAATTCCTTTAAAAAGGAAAAAGAGTTAATCAAAATGAGATACCTTCTAGGGTGAATGGATGTGATTTCCATGAAGAAATTACAATTGAAGAAAAATCCAAACACGACACGTGACTAAAATAGAAATATTGAAGAATGAAAACAAAGACCTTAAGACACTACAACAAATATGTGATGAGAGAGAATATGAAGATAAGGAAGAAATTATTGGCCTCAAGGCACAACTTGAAGAAGAAAGGAGTTTAGGGAATAATTATTAATAACCAACTCAAGGAGAGAGATATACAATATGAAAGACTAGAGTCGAAATAATTTCGGTTGGAAGACACCTAGATGAAGAAGAAGCTAAATTTTTTAGAAGGGCGGAACGGAGGCAGAGTAAGCACAAAGGTAAGCTTCCATTCAAGTGCTTTAACTATGGAAGAGTGGGCCAACACGGGCCTCAAAGTGTCCCCAATAAGATAACATAGAATTAGTCTAAAGGGAAAGAGAAAAAAAAAACTCCTATAATATGCGAAGGGAAAAATTTAAGAGAAAAACTTGACAAGATAGCGATGCATCTAAAAGCTCGAGATGAATCCCCCGGATGAAGATGGAATCTTAGAATTCACATTATTGGTATGGATGATCTTGATGATGATCCTTTGGAATGCGAAGAAGAAGGTAAGGTAGACCTTGAGGGGAGTTGGTGAGTGCCCTAAAAGGAAATTGGTAGTCTCAAGCTCAAGACTAGAAAAAAAAGGAAATCTATGCGAAATATGTTAGAGAAGAACCAAACTGCGAATATTTTATCAAGATTAAGGAATTGAACTATAAGAATCAAGGAAAGTAGAACGTTATCTTTATGACAAATAGAGAGAAAAGTCGAGAATGTGGAAGATTGGAATAAGAGGTGGTGAGTCTAACGAAGAAATTGGAAAAGGCTCAAACTTATGTAACAATGAACTTGTTGCTTGATTAAAAGGTGTTGACAATTGGAAAGGATATTGAATGCACAAATATCTCCTCTTGTAAGGCGGATATGATATGAGAGGAGAATCTAGCAAGTCAAAGGCGAGAGGATAAGAAATCTATTACTTTTTGTGAAAAGCTGGCAATAAAGGAAAATTATAACTCTCATCAATACGAGATTATTTCAGCTAGAAGATTGATAGAAAAGGAGAAAGTTGTATGCTTGACTCAAAAGACGAGATTTCACTCCATGGAGAACTTAGAGAAGGCGGACATCGAAGAGGATGATGGAAAGCGACTCCAAAAGGATCACGGAAGAAGAATCCAAGCAAAGAACTTGGTGACAATGAAACAAAACGAAACAAGCAACAACATCGAGAGACAAAAATGAGAGAAATAAGCAAAGAAGTTTCAAAAAGCTCAATTGTTCCTGAAGATCAATTGAACAATTCGGAAGATCTCAAAGGAGGGATCTTTTTTCCTCTATGAAAAATATCACATGTTTCTCTTGTCATAAACAGGGACATATTGCGGCACTTTGTAAGACAAGGCATATCAACACAACAGGAAAAAGTCATGACAAGTAGAATACCTACGAAACAAACAAATGGAAAGACAATCTTTCATAGGATACAAAAATCATTTTAAAACAGCTCACATTATTCATGCAACTACTTTGGACATGTAGCATCTCAATGTAAGAGAAAGAAAATCAAGTTTAACAGCCAAAAGATGCGGCGAATAAGAGAAAGACTACCTCGCTAAACAAATGAAGGATAACCTTTTCCACGGTACATAAATCATTTCAAGGCTATTATTATTCATACGTGGAATTTGGAAATAAATTTGTTGAATGTAAACTATGTTCAAAAAGGGGCACAAAATTGTATACGGCATCTCAAACGTACTGGTAAAATAAAGATGTTATGTATGCCAAAAGCTTGAAGCAGAAAATGACTATAGGCTACCATATACATTAAAGGACTCTAGATAGATGATGGAACCAAATCAAATTAGACCAAATTGTGAATCAAAAGGAGATGCGAGATATTATGAAGAACCCTAGCAAAGTATGGAAGAAGAAGAAAAGGGGAGCTTGTTACTTCAATAACATAATGAATCCTTCATAGTCTTAGGGGGAGCTGCTCTAGAAGCAACACGGATATCCGGTTAGTGATAGACGAAGCTGACATCCCGGGGGGAGGCGGGTTCATAAAGTCCCCATAAGATGTTTGTCAAAGAGTTTCTTGGAATAAGAACAACTAAAATTTCGAGGAAGGGAAAGGAAAATTCCTGCGGCAAAGAATTATAGAGGGAAGAAGGACACCTAAAGCATTCAATAGCCAACGGGTTCATGGAATAAGAAAGCAACAAGTACCCTTGGTAGTAAAGAGAACATCAATCATGAACTTGGAAACTAAGAGGATGATTACCTTGTGTGTCTCAACGCAAGTAGTGATAATTAAACAAAATTCTTTTAAGAAGGATGAATAAGAAAAAGTTAATTATCATTATATCATTACAAATGTCATCCCAAGTGTTATTATTGGAGCGGTGGTATGGTAAGTTCCTCGAGGATTGAAATATTACGGTATGCATCATGGTGGTGGTATGGTAGAAATACATCAAGGAAGTAGTCGAGCGTTATCAACATTATAATATGTATTAGTTAAGTTACGGTTGCTGCGATTAGTGAAAAGTATCTTCTAGTTGCAAATTTTGGAGAATGTTCTGGTACACATTATCAAAGCATGGAAAGGTGAGTAAAATATCAAAGCATCATTATCTTATGTACGGTGATGTGTTATATTGAGCGCTAAAGAATCACGTAGTCTTGAATGTAATTTCTTCCTTTTCAAGTCGGTATTGATATACTTTCAAGGCCTCTTTCTTAAGTCATCCATACGATTGTTGAAGTACGCTCCCCAATGAAACTTCATGTCGCCAAATTGAATATTTTTTTCCCAAAGAACATGGGGATAGAACGAGTTGAAGTTTTTAAAGTATGATGGGTTAGTTGTGTTAATATTACTATTGAAGGTCAAGATTCTATTATTGATTCATACGAAACTTACTTCGGTGAAAGGAATAATTGATATTTCACCATTGCGGAAGAGTTGATCATTGAACTACATACCCCCTTGTGTCATAAATAAAAGTGTATAGTTGATAGTAATATTGTCCAATGCATGGAATGTATCAAGCCTCGAGGTTTTATGTTTAAATATGTAACTCTTCGGTATTAAAGTCATTGTGCCTTTTAGATTGAAGAATTGTCTAATCTTACAATAAAGTGTAAGCTCTATTTGAACTCATTTTTCACCTTGACATCAAGGCTTTTGACTTGTAGTGATTACATATTCATCAAAAGTCTAGCACGTATCACTATCATCAAGCGACGAGGACACGAAACATAACATTATGGTGACATGCGTTCCGGTATTCTCATGAGTTGTGATGGCATCGGTTTGTTGTGTATATTCATTTAAAAACAAAAGAGCTTGAATGAAGGATGTATCTTGAACTCAAGGGGCTTGCTCTAGGAAGCACCCAAGCATTATTATTGAAGTAGCGTTGGTATTGGAGCAAGCTATTGATGTGTTGAGCTTGCGTTGAGTTTAGGCATGTTTTGTTTTGGGCCGTAAGAAGATAAATGAATGATAAATATGTGAACGATCCCCATCTTTGAGACTCCCATTAAATAAATTGAAAATTTCTTCCTGAAACACATTGTGATAAAACAATTGATTGATCCACACGCATCTCCACCAATGCAAAGGTTAATGATGCCGGAGATCGGATTATGTATATTGATTGTTGTTGAGAGCAGTGGAGATCTCAATACAAATAAAGGAGTATGAAAGGCATCGTAACTATGGGTGTATGTACGAAGCCAAAGTGAAAATTACCACTATGGATTATCGATGGGTATCATGGTATGTCGTGGCCTTGGATGCCAGACACTTTTTTATAAGTGTATACGCGTGGGAATCGAATCATATCAAGCTCTAACATTAGTCTTCTTGAAGCATGTGTTACACCTAAAAAGTAACGTAACAATGGTATGTGGTGAATTTTACAATCCTTTTTGATAAGAAAGATGGCTTGGTGGCCTATAAGCAGGTGTTTATGCAAACGTCCTTGAATCTGTATTAAATCATTGTGTAATATAGTATTAAAGGTGAACCATGGCTGCAAAATATCTATTGGCATCATCATATTTGAACAGATGTGTATTGCAGAAGAAGACATATTCCATCTGCAATCTTCCTCAATAGATATGTATCTCGGATGAAGATCGAGAATATAGGCGGTATATTTGGAGGCAGACTTTATATATCGTATGGAGCATTCTCAATATTTTATTATTATTCCAATGATGAATTTACGTTAACATGTAAGTACGAAAGTGCAGGTTTTCTATGGAGTGTCCTTATCATCACCTTCAACATTATATAAATTGCAAGGAGTATGTGCTTTAGAGGGATGGTATCATATTACTATGTATACATGCAAGTTAAATGATTCCCAAAGTGTTCTCCCAACAATTCCTATACACCAAATGGAGCAAGAGTCCCGAGCCGGTATGTGGACAAAATGAAGAATGCTTATGCGAGAAATCTAATAAGGAAATGATGGAAAATACAACTAGAAAAAGGTATAACCCTTTCCATTGATGTCGAAAGGGGGAGGAAAAGCGAGGCAAAGGAAAGATAGACACTTCTCACGATGAAAGAGGGGGAGAAGTTTTGGAGAAAGTGTTGCCATCAACGCCGAAGGGGGAGATTGTTGGAAATATTTTCATTGATGGCAAACGAACGGAAAGGAGTAGCACCAAATTATCATTGAGAACAAGGGAGCGGATCAAGATCAATTAGAGTATAAAGGAGAAATAAGGAAAAGAAGGAAAAATTTAAGTAAAAAAAGAAGCATAAAATAGAGTAGAGGAGCGACAAGAAGAGTAAAAGAGAGGCAAAGGAGCAAGAGCGGAGGAGAAGCGAAGAGGCATGGATCAACACCCGATTATAATTAAGGCAAATGAGTAAGGAAGGAATAGTAAAAAGGCAAGGAGAAGCGTTAGAATCTTTAACGAGGAGTAAAGGAAACAAGAGAACAAGAGTAGAAAAAGAAAAAGGCAACAAAGGCGACAATTTTGGGTCAAGTGATGCTATTTTAAGTTCGAAAAGCTCAAGAGTTGGGCTATTAAATACGTTCGGAACAATGCATAGGTGAGGGTCGAGTCATACAAATATCCATACGGAAACGAGTGTTCGGAGGCTTCACCACTGAAGCTCATAATCGCAACGGAAGATCTAACCCACAAATCATAAATAAATCTTAATATGCATGTTGAGATGGACGGTCGAGTCTTGTCGGAGAAATAAAGGTTGAGAGATGGATGGTTAGATCTCATCGTAGATTAAATTGTGAAAATGCGGAAGTGGACACGTGTGGGGGAGAGGTCCTTGCGCATATCACATAGCGCATGTGATATGGTATAATAGTTAACAACATAGATGTAAACTTGCGAAGTTGCAATAATGTACGAGTTTGCGTACGTGCGATCACATATCGCTATCGGAATTTTTTATATATATTTATGTGTTAAGTTATCGGAAGTTAATTGTTTTAGAGGTTGTGAGTACGATAAGATACGAAATTGCGAAATGCGAAGTATAGGAGATGACATGGAAAGATAACATGGCAGTGATGTGTCGATGATGTGGCAATGACATGGTGATGATGTGGCGGTGACGTGGAGATGATGTGGCGGTGACATGGCAATGACGTGGTAGTGATGTCACGATGACGTGGCGGTGACATGTGATGATGTAGAGGTGACGTGGACACCGGCACTTTATGTCGCACATCGCAAACTCGGGAGGATAAGCACTCAAGAATCATGCTAAAATGCCAAAGTATGAAATTCGATCGAGTATCTAATGCGATATGCTTCAAATCTAAATTCTAGACGATTTAAAGTGCGAGGCGTGGGACCCATTCGCATACGCACATCCTTATCGATGATTCTTATATTTATATGTTAAGTCATCACAAGTTAAGCTGTTTTAAGTTGTGATGCAATTAGAGAGGTGGTTTGTGATGTGTGATGTGATCGTATATCGCATATGATAAGAGGAAATTTGTTATTTCTATGAGCTAAATCTTACGACATGCGGTAAAGGAATTGAGTCTGATGTGGCTTTAGAGTTAAATTGCAAAGGATTTCAAATCGAAATAAGGCCTTTTTGTGAAGAAATTGCATCGGAGGAGGAAAAGGATTATAATGTAAAGCCTATAGAACGCCAAAATGTGATAGATGTGACGACCGATATCGTTCAAGGTAAATATTAATATATTTCAAATCTAGGGTTCTCTTGTGGATACGTACGTTTTACGAAGAAAATGCGAGAACGAAGGCAAAAGACTCAGCCATATAAAGAAAAATATGAGCAAAGTGAACTTGGGTAAGACCCAAATCTAAGTGCGAACGATGTTATGCGGTTGTGTCGATGAGTTAAAGGAAAGGTTGAATGCAAGAGGAAAGAATCAAGTAAGTGACCCAATACTCATGCAAGGTTGGTGCGATTTGTAATAACAAAAGTACGAATGCATCGAAGGAGACTCGGGTAAGTGACCGGAACACGGAGCAAAGGAGGTGAAGGATGAGAACGGCTGAGGGCATGTGAGTAGAAGAAGCAAATTTGGGCAAAATGAGATATGGTGGCAGTGGAAATGTGCCATTTGGGTCAAGTCGGCAAAGAGCATTTGTGCGAAATTATTCTAATATAACTACATAACCATAAAAGACGGTGACTTAACGGTAGAAAGGACGAATGCACGGGCAAGAGGAGAGTACAGAAAATTTGAGTGAGATATACTTGTTGTTGTAATTGTAAATGTAAATTCATTGATTATTTTATATTGTTTTTTGATGTAAAGGCAAGTCTCCATGGGCATAGGCAAAACTCCATGAGTGTTGCAATGATTTTTTTATATAATAACACCGAACTAAAGAATGAGAAATCAAATGGGTGGAAGGCATACGGTAGAGCTGTTTACTTTGTATTCATGGGAATACAAACGGTCATGTAGTTATATGTATAAAACATGTAATATCGAGTGTACATGAAGAGAGGTTAAGCTTTAGAATCGAAGGAAGCGAGAAAAATGTAAAATAGCTGAGGAAGGTTGGAGAGTGGAAGAATAAGAGAGATGCGATAGAGATGTTGTGCATATCGGGGAGGTGATATGATAGTGAAAGCTAAAGATGCGGTAGTGGAGAAGGAGTATAACGGAGGCTAATATCCAGGTAAATCAACATTTTAGTTTCATGTTGAGTGAGGGATTGTAGTCTCCTTTCAAGTTGTAGCTTGGTAAATTTCGAGTTGGGGTTGGGTGAGGTAGAAGCCTCCTGTGGGTTGTAGCTATGAGAAAATATTTGGGAGTTGGAGCTTCCTTGCAAAGTTGTAGCTTGCGAGGTGAGGTAAGAGCCTCCTATGGGTTGTAACTGCGGAAAATACATGGTATTTGGTCATACATTTCAATTGTAGCTTGTTAGATGTCTGAGTTGGAGGTACCGGATTTGAGGTAGGAGCCTCTGTGGGTTGTAGCCTATAGAAAATAAATGGGGGGTTAGAGCTTCCTTAGAAGTTGTAGCTTGTAGAATTTGAGGTAGTAGCCTCCTTGTAGGTTGGAGCCTACAATCGATGGTGAGAGGGAGTTGGAGCTTGCCTTTGCATCACAACAATAATAAGATGTGGTTTTCTCCCTTATGAGTTTCCACTTATATCACCCCATTTGTCTATGTGCTTCATGATTATGTGTTGATGTGATGCATTATTAACTAATTACTTGTTGTCCACATATTCGAGTTTTTGATTCATTATGTATTAAGATGCTTATAAAATGAAGTAGTTAATGAGATGAATGAAAAGTATTAATGATCGAAATGTACTAAAAACTAATTCACCCCTCCCCCCCTCGTAGTTTAGCTAAGGGTTCATCACTCCTATATATATATATATATATATATATATATATATATATATATATATATATATTTGAGTTTAGACTAACTCTATACAATCTACCAATAATAACATACTAAAATCAAAATTCAATCGAAATTGACACTAGTTTAATTCCTCATAACTACTTATAAAATTGGAAACTAAACCTCAAATATCCCTTTGTATTTATGGATCTATCAGGTAAAAATACCCTATTATGAGAAAATAAATAAAAATATATGACCACAGTGTAAGGTGGTTGCCAATTTTATTCACTTATTAATTTTTCTTTTTGTGAAGTCCTGTGTAAGGGATGTTCCACACTCTTCAACCATTGGTATTCTCTTACGTAAAATATATGTCATAATTACCTCAATAAAGGATATCTAAATTTTTCCACATTCATTGTTTCTCCAACATTGGCATAATCCATTGTATGCGTAGTGCAATGTGGGCATACAGTCAAACATATCTATACCCAAAATACTTGTGAAACATAGAAAATTCAATATAAGTTCCTGGGCAAGCCAACATAATTTCTTCAACTACGCAAGGGAGTGTTGTTGAACGCTCATTCATACTTTCTGTTCAACAATCATTGAATACAACAGTTTTGCAAAATTGCAATTTTCTATAGAAAAATTACCGAACCATATTTCATTAAATTAATGCAGAAGTAAAATTCCATCTACTACAGGATCAAACGACTCCCTGTTACATCACCCATATGATCTATCTGATTCAAATCACCCATATTATTATCCACTGTTTCAAATCAATTTCTTTGAAAAGCGTAATCTCCCTCGGGATCACATGTCATCTTGTCTCATTTTAAAGTCAATTATATGAAAATGAAGATGAAGGTTCGTGTAAAAATTATGTATCTTTAACTCATTCCATTTCAAACATAGCTAGCATTTGCACGGAGAGGTGCAAAGTAATGTCGAGGAGTGGGGAATGTGGAAAACAATAATTAATTGAAATATATGGAAATTTTAGTTTCTATATATCTTTTAAAGAATGTAATAGGAGGCTAAATTTTGGTATGGTTAGTCTAGAAACACAACGGTCCAACCATAAATGCATTGAGGTCCAACCATTTGAAGACTAAAAAGACTGAGTTGAAGAAGAATGCAAAAAGAAGTATGGGAGCTCTTGTGATGAAAAAAAAGTGAGAAGTGTTTGGCATTTTTCATATAAAATTTTAATTACAAAATCTAACATAATTTTAAACCATGGATAAATGAAAACATATAAATGTAAACTGATTGAACACCACATATCACATAAAAGAGATAAGTGAATAATAATTTTATACCATACACCACATAAAATAAATGAAAGCCAAATTATAAAATAAATAACTTCATAAAGTATAGGAGCTCCTGTGATGAAAGAGAAGTGCTTGGAATCTTTCATCTGATGTATGGTTATAATAAAGCGTTTTAGAATAAATTAGAGGCGAAAAAAATGAGTGGCTACGATGAGAGATCCTTCGACGAAGTGGTGCTCAGCATCTTTCATGTTTCATTTTTCTTCTGCAATATGGGTTAGGATCATGGTATCGAAGGATTATGAAGGCAATTGCTTGAGAGAGTGAATGCCACCTTTATATAATTCTAGGGAAAAATATTTAAGAATATGCCACTTTGGCATCATTTTCAACTTATATATTACCTTTTCCATTTGTTTCGTTAGGGACCTCAATTTTTTTGTGACTTAACAGACCTCAATTTCTTTGTGTCTTGACATAGCTACATCACTTTTCTTTTTGAACCTAAGAAAACATTGTATCAAAGAGATCCTAGTATTTGGCATTTTTCACTCAAACCATTTATTCACCTCATCCAAAATTTCTTTGATGATATGGATAAAAGTCGTGATGTAAATTAGAATCTCTTATACCAAGCTCAAGATGGATTTGGCTTTATCATCTTGATTCTACATTTACAATTTTGTCTTGTTGTGCAGGTTTTGGCTCAGTCCTACCAACTATTTCTTACATGTTCTTATGCAATAGATGCAATTGAGTTGTGTCCTTCCAAGTGTGAAAATTATGAACATTATTGTTTTTAAGAACTGCCACCCCATCCTTTTTAGTAAAATAAAAACAGAAAATACCTCCAAGTTCTGTTTTTAATCTCTCAAAATTTCAAGAATTCAAAAAAGATCTTTTTGGACCTTTATTTATATGATTATAATAAACCGACTGCGAATAAATAAGAACTCAAAACAAAATATACAAAGACCAACCCAGCATATGGTTTTCCAACCATCCTTGTAGGACGCCGCCAGGTAGATATGTTCCAGTGGCTGACGGTAATTGACGGAGACCACAATTGCGCTGTAGAAGATGGAGAAGTGCCTATAGAGGACGTCGTAAATAGCGTTGTTAGCAGACGAGTGGGTGAAACTACCGCCGTGGAAGAATATGATGACGTGACACTGACAGGAGTGTAAATCCGGTTGGCCTAAATCCCTGTCCATGACGACATTGAGGGAGAAGACACAGTGCCCGAGTCATGTTCGCAGGGGCATTGCAATCCAAGAATTATGCTAAGTGATGGTTGAATGTGCCGTCGGGGCGACGAAGAAGGTTGTAGACAAACTTGAAATTTGAGATGCGAACGAATGTATTCAATGGCCCCACCATCTGCATCACCACAATAGGATACCAGAAAAATAAGTCCGTCAATTGACACTCAAAATATACATAGTGACGGAAAAAAAAAACCCTCCATTAATCAAAATACAGCATGCGGCCATGACGTGGTTCGATTCCCGTCACAGCCAGGGCAACAGGAACCACCAAGCCAGTTCGATGCAAAATCGAACCCGTGACCTCGCAGAGGCCATGGATTTCTCTTTCACGCATTACAAGAAACATCCAATGCCCAACGTTGTACCAACATTGCAGCACTGGAAATGTGAATATGCAGACTTAATCTTGAAATCAAGACACAAAATCAGGAAAAATTCACAAGAACAAAGGGGGCATTTTTCATGAATTAATGGAATAGGAAAGAGCATTCACCACAATCAGACAACAGGCTCACCCAAAATAAAAGACACCCAGAAAATAAAGATCAATTGAGGGAAAGAATAAAATCAAATACCTTAGCCTCATTGAATCCATAATCATCGCTGGAAGCCATGGCAGTTGGTGTCAGATCAACAGAAAATCAGCGGAAACAGCAGATAACAATCGTTTCGCTGCTCATAATTCGCTCTAACACTGATCAACCAAGAAGCCCCCGGTGTGTACCCTACTTTGGCTTCTTCTTGACTCTATATGTTGAGATTCAACAAGATGATGAGTTTAGTGAAAATTAAGCACCTTCACTAAGTGGGGCCCGCAGGCTATTTTTAGGTGTATGTCTATTTTTAGACATGGTGAGCATATTCTATAAGTTGCAGGATGCTTTTTGTAGATGGTTGATCATTGGAAAAATAGATGTTCTATGTTTAGAATATTGATGATCTATTTATAGATGCGTCAATTTAAAAATAGATGCATGTCGATTATTATTAGCTCTTAATAATCTGTCAGGCAATAAAAAACAACTTATTCTCTTGGAGCACTTTATTTAGAGTGAACATATTTGGCAAATCGATGGGCTAAAGGAATTACGCAATTCCTAGGGTTATTGGTGGCTCATGTATGGAGGACTCGATTCGTAGAAGTCGCAAAGTTATGTCGATTGGAAGAGTAGTTACGGGAGTTGTTATTTAGTTTAACTCGGTTGTTATTTAGTTTAACTCGATTAATGGAGTTAAACTCGGTTAAACTAGTTGTATCTAGTCTAAGCCAGAAGATACACTAGTGAGATTTTAGTGAATTAATTAGTTAATTAATTCAAAACTAATAACTCACTAACAACTAAACAGATACAGCAGTTAACTACAGTGCATGTCAGTTCTAGTGGAGACCCAGTGGAGAGATAGGTGAAAGGGTGAGATGGAATATCTGTTGTGACTATAGTGATGCATTCGATGCATCTGACACACATTGGAGTTGCTAATGAGGATTGCACAGTCAAGGCAAGGAAAATTCGAATTCATTCAAGGGTCTTCTTTAGCAGGGATTTCGCAGTGGAGTTAGGTTGTCAGGAGGCAAGAAATTGGTGCATGGAGATGCAAATTTCTGCATGACAGTGTGTAATGAATCTACATTGTACTAAGAGCTTGATGTACTAAGCTTTGTATGAGATTATTACATGATTCCATTGATATACATAATATATTATAGTTGGGGTTTTTAGCTTTAATCTTTCATTAAACAAGCGTATTTATGTGTGATTGAATTTATTCACATGTGTTTACAATTGAGTTTTAAATTTCCCACAATTTTAATAGTGGAAGGATTATGCTATTTTAAGAAGATAAATGTTGAAGTATCGGGGGAATGCAGTATGCATCGGTATTAATAAATTTCTACATGGTATCATAGCATATTTGATCAGCAGGTGCAATTGTGAATAAGTCTTTGAGTTTTGTCTTCCCGGTGGACAATTGAATTTGCTACGAGAGAAATTTCTTGGTGTGACAATTGAGTATTCGTGAAATGTCTTACCAATGGGTTGCGATTGGAGTATTCCCTTGAGGGTAGCTCGAATTACATAGCATGGAAGGATAGGATGGAGGCAGTTCTTGAAGATAATGGACCGAAGGAGTTCATCGATAACGATGTTCCTAAGCCTGCTTCTAACGATGCTACAGGAATTGACGCATCACAAAAGAAGGTAGCAAAGACAAGAAGAATTCTGTTGGAAGGTGTGAAGGACCATATTGTGTCAAGTCTTCATGGGAAATCCACTCCATTTTCAATTTTGAAGGCTTTGATAGATCTTCTCCAAAGAAGCAGTGACCAGAGGAAGTTGGTGCTGAAAGATAAGCTCAGAAAAATAAAAATGGAGAAGGGCGATAGTATTCCAAAATATATCACGAATTTTGTCCATTGTAGGGATGAACTGGTAAGTGTGGGGATTACTGTTGATGATGATGACTTGGTGAGCTTGGCTCTCCTTGGGCTTCCAAAGAGTTGGCATAGCTACGAAGTCTCTGTCAATGGACCGAAGAAACTGTTGGGTTTTGAGCGACTTTGGTCGGATCTTGTGTAGGAGGAGATAAGGTGAAGTACCAGGGATGGCTCTTCATCGAAGAATGATGATGAAGAGAATTTTTCTTTGGATGCCAAAGCAAAGAAAGGGAAGGGGAAGAAATTCCACTCAAAATCTGAGGCTAAAGGCAAGAAGCTATACTTTTCCAAAGTGAAGTGTTTTCCTTTATGTCACGAACATGGGCATCTCGCCACTAATTGACCACAGAAAAAGAAGAACAAGAAGGTTGCTAGAGCTGTAGCTGGAGAGGCCTTAGCCTCTCAATTTGAACTTGATTTCTCTTTGATCGCATGCTTGGTTTCAAGATCAATGGTATCGGTTTGGTCTCTTGATAGTGGTGCATCTTTCCATATGATGAGAGACAAGGAGCTGTTTAGTGACTTGGAGGAGAATGATCTCCAAATTCATATAGATATGGGCGGCAATGGAAGATAAAATGCGACCAGCATTAGGACCATTACCTTTGAGAGGGAGTCAGGTAAACCATTTCTGTTGAAAGATGTTATGCATGTTCCAGGTCTGAAGAAGAACTTGGTCTCGGTCGCAATGTTGGAAGATAGAGGCTATGATGTTGTTTTCAGTGAGGGAAAATCTTTCCTTCGACATAAAACAACGGGTCAAACCAAGAGGATAGGGATTCAAGTTAAGAATCTCTACAAGATGGAGGAAGATGGTTGTGCTGCAATGATGGGCAAAGCAGAAGAAGTGGTGAGCCGAGATGAGGGTGAATTATGGCACAGGAGATTGGGCCATCTTCACCGTGGCGCCTTGAAGATTTTGCTTAGTAGATTTCTGCGGACTTCCCAAAGGTATAACGCGCAATCGAGATTAGTGCAAGGTAAGTTTGTGAAGACCACCTTTCATGAGAAGGAGAAAGCCCAGTCTTCGGTGATCTGGAAAGTCTGAGACGTGTGTGGAACTCTCGGTTTCTTCAACAGCAAAACATAGGTATTATATTTTATTTGTTGATGACTATTCTCGCAAATCTTTGGATCTTCTTCATGCAAAAGAAGAGTGAAACATTCTCAAAGTTCTGTGAGTTTAAAGAATTGGTGGAGAAGGAATCGGGGAAGCAAGTGAAGGCTCTATGGAGCGATAATGGTGGTGAATATATCTCGAACAAATTCAAATACTTATGTAGCAAAGAAGGAATTCGAAGAGAACTCATAGCGCCTCATAACCCACAACAGAATGGGGTCGCGGAGAGGAAGAACATAATGATCATGGATGATGCATGAGCTATGCTACATGACCAGGGCCTACTGATGCACTTGTGGGTAGAAGCATGTAGCACTACGGTTTATGTGCAAAACCATTGTCCTCATAGAGTACTTGGAATGAGTACACCTAAAGAAGCTTTCTAACGGTAAGAAGCTTTGATATTTCTCTGAAGATTTTGGCTCATCTATTTACATTCATGTGACAAAGGATGCCGAGGGGAGAGGTTGGAGGCCCAGGAAATTTGCAAAAGTTGGGATATTTGTGGGGTACACAGAAACACCCCATAATTATCGTGTGTATTTTCCAAACAGTCGAATGACTGTGGTGTGACAGGATATAAAATTCAATGAGGTGAAAGCCATGAAGTTGAGAGGGATTTACACTTGCATGTGGAGGAGGAACTTCTTGTTCCCAAAGATGATCCTCTATATGTGGATCACCCACGGGAGGAGGATCATGGAGTGGAGGAGCCCACTCACGCAGAGCCAAACATCAGAACTAGCAGAAAGTGTACCACAGAAGTTGAGAGACAGACGCTTGATGCGGCATAGAATGTAGGAGTCCCTACATCATAGCGCAGACAGAGATAGTCACTTGACCGATTTACTAGATACATGGCTCTTATGAGCAAGTGTGTTGTGACAGAGCCATCTTCTTTTGAAGAAGCAGCGTAGGAGCCCACATGGGTAGATGCGAAGGTGGAGGAGTATTACTCCATTGTCAAAAACGATTAGCAGGAGATTTTTCCATGATCGATTGGGTAAATCGGTGGTAGGTCGAAATGGATCTACAAGGTAAAGAAAACTATTGATGGGAGCGATACGATAAGTATAAGGCAAGATTTGTTGCGGGAACTCTCACGAGATTGAGGGGATTGATTATGAAGAAACCTTTGCACTGTCGCACGGTATTCTTCCATAAGGACCATCCTTGCTCTCTCAGCGCAGATGAGTTGGCACATTCATCAAATGGATGTGAAGACCGCGTTCCTTAATGGGATCATTGAGGAAGAAGTGTACATTGAGCAGCCTAAAGGATTTGAGATCTTCAACAGTGAGTCGCATGCGTGCAGACTTCAAAGAGCGCGATATGGGCTGAAGTAAGCACCACGTGCTTGGTACACACGGATCGACAACTATTTCACTAGAATTGGCTTCACCAAGAGTGAGGCGGATGCAAAATTGTACAAAATTGTGGTGGAGGGTAAGATTTTAATCATTTTTCTTTATGTTGATGACTTAATACTAACGGGTGATGAGCAGTTGATACACTCATGTAAGGCAGATCTTGCAAAGGAGTTTGAGATGAAGGATTTGGGCCTCCTTCATTATTTCCTTGGATTGGAAATATGGCAGTGAGAAGGTGAAGCTTGTTTGTGTCTCAAGGCAAGTATGCTCGAGAGATACTTGGTAAGTTTCACATGGAATGCAAGCCCATGGATAGTCCTCTTCCGGGAAATTGGAGGAAGAGGATTCTACATCAACGAGAGGTAGTGGATGCCACTTTTTATCGACGGTTGGTGGGTTCGCTCATGTATTTAGTTAATACGAGACCGGACATATGCTATGCGGTGGTCTTGACTTTCACAAGCAATGGTTAAGCCTACCAAGCTCTTTTGGAAGGCGGACGAGCATGTGCGAAGTATATCGGGGGCACATCTAAGTATCGCTTATGGTACGGACGGACGGATGAGGTGAAGTTGCATGGCTTCCTTGGATGCAGTTGGGCAAGCGACCCGACGGACGAGAAAGAGCACATAGGGAGGGGTTTTTTCGGTATCAAATCTACGGCGGTTTCTTGATACAACGAAACAAAGATCTATGGCACTCGATTCGATGGAGACGAGAATACATAGCGATAGAGTCGAAGTGACATGTGAGGCTATTTGGATGAGGAAGATCCTGGTCAGTTTGTTCGATTCACATCTATACCTACCTAGGGCAATGTATCCCATTGATCCTTTCAAAGCAAGTGATGATGTAAGTGAATCAGTTGAGGCTTCACCAGACATAGTCTTGCAATGCAAAATGCAATTCAGCAGCCTAGCATGTCTTCATCCAAAAGTACATTGTTGGGTTTTATATCCTGATACACTACTTACACTGAAAAGAATCATGGTGAAGATATTTCATGGCATAGACTTGTCCCCATGGCAATGTCTAATCTTGTTTGCAATCTCAATTCACACAAATCCTCATCATTGTTGTCATCTCTATCGGGATACAAATGATTCTCTAAACTTCCTTTAGGCACTAAACTCGAACACCAAAGCTTTGAGCTTGGAGGTTAGAACACCGAGTTATGACTCTCACCATATTTTTATGTCGAACATTTTGCAAGACACTACACGTGCCTTTAAAACTCTTTTCAACTTGTTCATTTTGCAATGGAGAACCTTAACGGCAACATATTGAACCATCCTCAAAATTCCTTTATACACTAACCCATAGTTTTCCTTTTCCCAACAAGTTGGCATTGGAAAACCCATTAGTTGCTATGTGAAGCTCTTGATGAGATCCTTTGGTGTACTAGCTTTTGGAAAATAACTTGTGAGAAATCAAAATTTTTCATATGTATATCCCTTTTCAAAAAAGAATCTAAAAAATAGACAACATAGTATAAAAACAATAGCTCCACTAATTGACAGTAATATTCTTTTCACAAATGGAAAATGACTTCTTGGTGTTGGACATGCAGATAAATTGAATATGTGTGATCCACAAAGACCGGGATTTCCAATTAAATGGATGGCACTTGTTTGATTTGCAAAACCATCTCCTTTTGGAATCTCCCCTATGAGGTGGTTGAAAGACAAATTCAAAAATTAAAGCATTTTCAACTTTTCAAGAGTAATCGGTATTGCACCTGATAAGGAGTTGGAAGAGAGATCTAGGCTCAAGAGACTCTGTAATTTTTCAAGGGAATCTAGAATAGGGCCTTGGAAGGAATTTTGAGATAAATTCAATGATTGTAGTTCACTGCAGCTTCCAATTGTAGGTGGAATTGCCCCAGTCAATCGATTGAAAGAAATGTCTATAGCTTGAGCCATTGCAATTTTACCAATCTCTAAGGGCAAGGAGCCTTGTAATAAATTACATGACAAATTCAAATAGAAATGTAAATTTTAAATTTTGGCGATTTCTCGTGGTATGCTATGAGTGAGCATATTGTGAGATAGGTTAAGCAATTCTAAATTTAGACAACTTCCTAAGCTGGTAGGTATGCTTCCTAATAATTGGTTGTGATGGAGGAGGACTCTTCTTAGTTGTTTAAGGGGCGCAAGGGTGGGAATCCTTCCCGGAGAGTTTGTTTTTCCTTCGATGTCCAATAGCCCAAGGTGTTGTAATTGTTCAAAGTCATCAGGGATGTTTCCTTCTAATCTATTGTTACTTAAACACAATCTTTCTATCATTTTAAGGTTTTCTAATGGTGGAATGTTTCCAGTCAAAAGGTTTGTACTTAAATTTAGATAGGTTAGGCTAGAAAGATTACCAATATGTGGAGGGATGTTTCCTTTTATTCTATTTTTTCCTAATGACAAGAAAGACAAATTGGTAGAAAGGTGTCCTATGTCAAGAGGCAAGACACCACTTAGTTTATTGTTCCTCAAGCTTAGTTTGATTAGGTGAGAACAATTAGTAAGAGCTACAAGAAAGGGCATGGTTGTAGCGGTGCCACTATCAAGATCATTGCAACGTAAATATAATATTTCAAGAAGTGATAGCTTACCTAACTCTAATGGAACATTTCCCCTCAACATGTTGAAACCTAGACTAAACATTTTGAGGTTAGAACAATTTCCAATAGAAATTGGTATATTTCCACTCAATTGATTTTCCTGTAAATTGAGAAAATTCAAATTGATGAGGAGACCCAACTCTTGTGGAATGGTGTCGGTGAGTTTTTTTTGGCTAATACAACTTTACCTCAAACTAGTAAACGGTATTGACTCTTGTGGAATGGTGCCAGGTTTGTTAAGCTAATTTCCAAGTCGATCAAAGTAGGGGAAATGTTGGAGAGAATGTGGGAATGCTCGACAATTCATTGGTATGGAGGTAAAGGACTTGAAGACTTGTGAGCAAACCTAATTGTCGTGGAATAGCGTCGGCGAAATTTGTTTTATCTCGAGAGTCAAATTAAGCGGCGAAAGGTTTCCTAAGGAAGAAGGAATGGTACTGTGAGTCTGTTAGCTACAACGCAAGGTGCGCGGATGTGTGAGGGAACCCAACTCACAGAATATTTCCATTGAGATTGTTGAAGGAAAGCACCCGGCGAAATAAGAATTTCGTCATTTGAGTTGAGTTGGGATATTTCCTTCCAATTGATTGCTGTCCAACCAGAGAGTTCTCAAACGAGAGAGGCATCCCAATTGAGATGGGATATGACCATGGAGCGCATTCTTGAAAGATCAAGGGAGCGGAGAAAGGAGAGATTGGCTATGAAAGGAGAGATGGGGCCGTAGAGATCTAAGGAGGTGAGGTTGAGGGCAATCACCCTGTTTGGATGACGACGACTACAGGTGACGCCGATCCAGTTGGAGATATTGGTGTGACTCCAATCGGCCATGGTGTCATGTGGATCACTCGTTATGAGCTTCTTGAATTCCAGCAGCGATTGTCGGTCATCGTGAAATGAGTGCGTAGCCGATGAGATGAAGAAAATAGTGCAGAGGAGGAGAAAGAGCTTCGGGAAAAGAAAAGAGAGAAGTGTCATGATGGTAGAAATGGAAAGGGAGAGACTCTATTGAAGTTTCAGGGCGGAGTAGCAAGAGGAGGTGAAAATACAGAGGCGATTTGGTGTTGAGAGGAGGGCTCTGGAACTATTTATAAACGGAAAGAGGAGTGCACCAATTTTTCATTTTGCCGATTACTCCATTCTTACGCTTGTTACGCCAGAGATGTTTCCTTTGTTGGAGTGGCCTGAGCAGACACTATTCATCCCACCCAATCATATCATTTTCTTATCACCCTTCAGTCAAATAAAAATTTGACAATTATCACCTCTAGATTCGTAAATAGAACGGCAAACGGAGGTGGCTGGGAAGGAAAACCGGCAGGCGGGAAGTGTGATCTTGTCGGGGATCGACGCATATTCCATCAACACTCACGCAAAACAAATGTCTGTGTTTCTGCACCGGGTGTGGACGGTAAATGGGGGAGGCGACTGGGCTTGCCAGTGAGCAGTCGAGTGTATGGGGGTGGAGGGGTGTGCGGTGGAGGAGGAAGGTAGTGAGAGGAGCCTCACAATGGCGAGAAATGGTGCGGAAAGCGCAAAACCTCCCTCCTTATCTCTTTCCATTTGGAGCATTTTTTCTTGTTGTATTCGTATGACATATTTTTTAACACATACCATGGAGAATATCGATCATGTATAAGCTCAAATGACGGATAGAAGGGGTTTGTAGTTTTCTCGATGCGAAAATGCGACGGCAATTACACTTCTTTTTTTTAATGAAAGTGAAAGGGGGATGTAAATACATATTCGAAAATTATATAAACCTTTGTGGTCTTGATGGATCGAGGCATCCCACCATACTAGTGACAGGAAGATGAGTTCCATTTTCCCTACGCATTCAATGTTAAGCCATTAATTTTGATCTTTCACATGTCGAATACTAATCTATGGAGAAGCACGGCTAGAAAATCCGCACTAACATTTGCAGCCTTGAATTTGATAGGTACGTACACATCCAAATGCGCACGCAAAACTCTATCTTATCAGCGCCCTTAGGTTCATGCAATTTATTATCCATAATGAAAGGGCCCAACATGTTACAATAAGCATATGTGCCACTACACTTTGTAAGAGGAATCATCCAAAATCTTGTCGTCCATTAGTTGCTTTATTTGAACAAAATTACTTCCCTCGGTATACTTTAAAACCTTTTGGTAGGTGCTCTTGGATATTGGTGAGGAGCATGACTTTGCCACCGGTACATTAGAATCAAATTCATAATTCCAATAAGTAGACAATTGTGAAGAGATGTCAATTTCATCAAAATAGCTTGAGCGTTTGGAGAGCCGAGTGGGGCTTACGGTGTTCCTTGAATCTCCCACTGTTAGTCGAGCGCTCGAATAAGCAATTGCGACCAAAATTCTATCTTCTAACAAAGTGGGGAGGCTGACAATGATTTTTTATTTAACCAATCCCGAGGATCACCACTCTTCCGGACGGGCGGCATGCACAACTCGGCTGCTCTTTTCGAGTTTTCGATTCTTCTAAGTAGACTCCTTCAAGATGTATCGTAAGAGAAGTAAGCGGGAATAATCCTACGGGAGATGAGTTCCTTGTGGATATGGCCAAACGTAAATTCCTCCGCATTCACCATTTTTCCGGAGACCTTGTTTAGATCCACATATGTAATCTGAAAAAACCCAGTTGATAGGCGAATAGTTTTAAAGGGGATGATGGAATTGGAGTTTCTTCTCATAAATGGTCTTGTGTAATTAGAGACTCTTCTACTAAATGGTTTCGTGTGATTGGACTCTGTGGTGAATGGCGAGGAGAGGAAGACGGAGGCCCTTGTGTTGCTTCCAATCCCCATTTACAAAAAAGAAGTCTGCTCGATCATATATAACGGTTGTGCTGCGGATGAGCGGATCTCCTCCATGCGTAGAGTAGGGTCGAACTCGGACTCCATCCCGTACGAAGTGGGTTTGAAGGAAGGAACTGAAGGCGGTTTTGAAGACCAATATCAGTGGTCTCGCACTCCTTTGCAACTGGTAAGCGGTATCGCCAATAATAACGCGAAATACTCCGACGATGGACACGTGTAATTGAGCGGTTTCATAATACCATTTGTATTGTGCAACTATTGTGAATTAACGCTCGTGCATTTAATCCACGCGATATGTGTTTGTGTTTGTTAGATCACCAAGGTTAATCCAACAATGTCTCAATCGTCAGATGCGAATGGGACGTTAACCATTAGGCCAGATCATCGCGCAAGTTTTGAATTTTAAAACTCGTGCAATTTGATAGCGCGAAGGACATTGGATTCGTTTAGTCCTCGGATCTCAAGAAAAGGTGAAGGTATGTTAACGAAATGCCAAAGTCAAAGTATGCAATGCCTTTGAAGTGTGTGGGCCGATTTCTATGTTATCTTGTTGCGTTTGGCTTTTAAATAAGGGCCTGCATTAGACCATGTTAGTTCATATTATGAACCACTATACATTGGTTTAACCGTGAAGGGAATTAAAATTCGAACCCCATAAAGCGAAGGTCGAAGGTTTATATGGTGTGATCGATTTATATCAAGGGCGCATCAAATGGATGTGGACCCTACATAAAGAAAATTGCAATTGCGGATTATTGCAATAATGTATTTGGTCTTATTATATGTGGAAAGGTTTTATTAACCCTTGAGGAACCAATATATATATATATATATATATATATATATATATATATATATATATATATGAATAAATAAATAGAAATAAAATAAAATAAAGATTAAAAATAAATAAATAAAATAAAATAAAAATAAAATTTAATAATATTAAATTAATAATTATTATTTTTATTAAAATAAATATAAATATTTAAAATTCAGATTATAAACTTTGATCATTTGGTTTACTCTTTTTAAAATAAAATAAATTAATTCGTATTATTTGAGTCAAACTAGCCGTTATTTTACAAACGGCTAGTAGGAGCTATACTTTCAATTTAAAGAGGTTACATGATCAGATTTTCATCTGGTTCTAAACGCGTCAACCTAATCTATTTTGATGTGATTTTCACAGAAAGATTTTAGTCACAGTTTAAAATCCAATATTCCATATCGTCACAAACTTTTTATTTTCATAAAATTACTTCCCTTACATATCTACCGCCTTCCAGTGTTCCTTTGCACCTCTTGGTGCAATTGCTAGTAATTATTATCCACCTACTTAATCTGGTCGGGAAAAGTGATAAACAAAATCATTTACTCCGCTTGTGACAGAGTGTATGACCATTAACTTCACTATGGTTAAGAGCCAAAGTCATGGGTAAGCATGTCCTCACGTCGTCATTTTTTTTCTTCACCGTTTCCTTAGCCATCTTTATTTAAGAAATAACAAAACGTCATAATAATTATTCAACATTGTGAAGGCCTTATCAGCTTACCTTGTTTCAATCAAAATATAACTACATTTCCAATATAATTTTTAATTACGGCTTTCCTATGCTTCTTAAATTATTTAATATTTAGTTATTATTTTCGTATGGTTCTTAAATTATTTGTTCGAAGAGGCGGCTTGGGCTTGCATGCGTTTTCCTTCTCATATTTCACCTTACCATTGAACAAATAAATGAGCTTTACCAACAAATGGAGCAAACCAGAAACAGATGCACTTATTGAAGGTGTTTAAAGGAATAACTACGGGAACAAATTAAAAATGTAATACATTTAATCGCAAAATCAATTAATCAATCAACCTAAATAATAAAAATTGATATTTTTCCGTTCAATCCACATAATAAACATGCCTATTTTTTTAGTTTGGAAATGTAAATAAGGAAACAACATTCAATGCAATATGATTTTTGTTTAGAAAATTATTTTAAAGGATGAGCTATGCAATATGATTCTTGTTTAGGAAATTATTATACAGGATGAGCTATGTTAGGTGATGCATTCTTACTCACTAATAGTTAGTCTTTGCAGATGGCTTTTCCTCGTAAAAATTTATTTTTCTCATATATGGATAGGCTTATTAGTTTTTTAATTCTCTACTCTACTTTTTCTTTAAGTAGATGGCTTTTTCGTGTTCACTTATACTACCTTTCTTCTTTACCTGCTTCAATTCTCCTTTCCTGATTGCTTATATTTTCATCAAGAAAGGCATTCTCTCTAATGAAGATTTTTTAGAAAAATAACCATCAATATGATTTCTTTCACCTTCTTGAGGCTTATAACCCTTTTTGTTCAAGCTAAATTGCTTCTTCAAACTTCTCGAAATTTATTTTTTATTACAACTTTTGGATAAACGGTTGTTTTGGATCCATTATAGATCATGTAATGTGTAATGTGACCCAAATTAAAAACTATTAAAAGGAAAATAAAAGTACAAGTTCTTGAATAAGTTGTCTTTCTTTATTTTTAATATGTATGTAAAAGAAAACAAGATGCAAAAATATAAATAAAAGAAATATAAAGATTGTTTTGTGGGTAACTTATGAGACATAAGTTTTTGCGCGCGCGCTGAAGCTCCTTTGTAGGTTTGATTCGCTTCGAAGCCAAGGCCACAACCGCCAACATGGGCGAGCCTGGGGGTGGGGAGCCTTCTCCCACCCCTCCGATTTCAACCGAGCAAGCTTTCCGCAGTCTGTTATCGCAGAAAAGGAAGAGCAGCTCGATCCCTGAGGTCTCGAAATTCATCAAAAAGCTGGAGGAAATCCCTGAAATCGCCTTGCCTGAGGAACAGCCAATAAAAATCGCCCTTGCATTGGCCGACAGAGGGTTGGTTGGGCAATTTATGGGTTGATGGCCTTCCACAAAAACAACTGACGACTGGATTCAACACAACTGGAGACCTCAACTGAAAAACAGTGTGATCTGCTACGCGATTGGAAGAGGCTATTTCATCTTCGAATTCACCACCAAAGAAGATCGGGATCTGGTATTTAGAAATGGTCCGTATTTCATGGGAAATCAGGGTCTGTATCTCAATAAATGGACCCCTAACTTTGATCCCTCAGTCGATGTCCCTAAGGAAGTCCCTGTCTGGGTCCAGCTTCCCAATATCCCGATCCATTGCTGGAGTTTTCATTCCTTGCAGAAGATTGGAAATGGGTTGGGTCGATTCATTGACAAAGCTGACAACAACGGCCAATACACCTGTGCACGAATCTATGTTGAAGTCGACCTGGAACCTGGTCTGCCTGAAGCGGTAAAACTCACGGTTGGCAAATGGCACCATTATCAAAAACTGGACTACGAGCAACTGCCTTTCAAATGCAGAACCTGTCATGAACATGGCCACTTCTAGCGGAATTTCCCAAAAGCCCCAACAGGGGACAAGGTGCGAGACGAAGGTTGAAAAGAGATAAAAAAAGGCAAGGCTATCCCAAGGAAAAATTCTGGGCCATTGGGGAAGCCCCAAACTAACTCAAAGGCCAAAGAAGCTCCAAAATCCGACTCCCCCTCAGGTGAAAAGGGGGAGGCCATCGAGACCCAAGAAGAACCAGAAGACCTGGCGAAGAAAATGAAAGAAACTGGGGAAGAATCATTCATTCCTCCAGCAGATGAAGATCATGGGGGAAATGAAGGTAACGAGGAGCACATCAGTCTTGCCTCCGAATCTGGGGGAGAAACAGAAGAGATAGATTCCGAATCAGAAAGCTCGCAAGTCACCCCTATCAAATCGGCTAGGGGTCAGAAATCCAAGAAAAAATAGAGAGAGGAGAAAACTTATTTGGATGTACTCCAAGGGTCCTAGAAAACTCTCAAAGGAATGATGAACACCAGATCCGGGCACAAGCACGGCAAGGCTCCAAAAGGAGCCACAACCTCCCATGCCAGTAAATAATGAAATACGTCTCCTGGAACTGCAGAGGGTTAGGTAGCAGGCTGAAAGAAGAAGCCATGGAAGTCATTGTGAAGTTGTAGTCGCCTGAAATCCTTCTCATCCAGGAGACGAAGCTGGAGGATCTTCTTCTCCTCCAAGCTAGCAAAGAATTCTGGCATAAAGGCCATGGGCGAGCTGTCAGTGCTCGTGGCGCCTCCGGTGGGATTGCCTCCTTCTGGGACAGCTCCATTTATGATCTGATTCATGAAGAATGTTGCCCCCACTGGCTCTTCACGAAGCTCCTTCACAAAGAATCTAGCCACCAAGTAAGTATGTTCAATCTATACACTCCAATATTACCAGCTGAGAAAAAAATTTGTTGGGACTCGCTCCAGTCCTATCTTCTTTTGCACAATCCAGAAAATATTATCATAGCAGGGGATCTGAATGTTACTCTAGCTATAGATGAAAAAAAGGGGGGCTCCCCGGTTAGGGATCTAGCTCGAGAATGGGCTGAAGACCTTATGTTGGGCTGGGATCTGGAGGATATCAAGCCCACATCTGGGAAATTCACCTGGTCCAACAAAAGGATAGGCCCCAACTATATTGTTGCTCGTTTGGATAGATTCCTCGTCCAAACCTCTTTCTTGACTAGAGGTCTAATGGCCACCTCTAAAATTTTTCCAAACTCCACTTCTGATCATAAACCCATTCTGCTTGAGCTCTCCCTGGATAGAAACCTTGGCCCTATTCCATTTCGTTTCAGTCCACTGTGGATTCAGCAGGATGGTTTCCAGGATGTGGTCTCTGAGGCCTGGAATCGGCATGTCCAAGGTTCTCCTTTCTTTGTGTGGGAAGAAAAGCTGAGGGGTCTTAAACGTGGACTCAAGGAGTGGGCTAAAAAATTGAAAAATCCCTCCTCCAAATGAAAGGAGACTCTTGACAACCTTGCTGCCCACCAATTAGTAATGGAGAATTCAGCTGTCACTCAAAGCCTCATTCAAAAAGAAGTTGAACTGCAAAAAGAATTTCATAGAGCTAGTAGGGAAGAAGAAGAGTTCTGGAGACAGAAGTCCAGAAATCTTTGGTTACATGCTAGAGACAAAAATACAAGCTTCTTTCATAAGCAAGCTGAAGCACGCAAGCATTTCAAATATGTTAATGAAATTCATTATCAAAACACAGTGGTTAAATATTTTGAAGGCATTAAGAGAGCAGCCCACTCCTTCTTCAAAGACCTCTACTCTGCCCCTAATGACCCTCCCATCGATCCTCTTGCCTATCCGTTTGATCTTATCCCCCACTGTGTTCAAGATTCTGATAATGCTATTATGAATGCTCCGATCAGCATGAATGAGCTCAAAAAAGCTTTGGACTGTATGGAACCGGATACAGCTTCTAGCCCTGATGGGTTCACAGTAAGGTTCTATCAGGCTTGCTGGGCCACAATAAAAAAAGATCTCCTGAGAATGGTCCGGAAATCGTAGTCTTGTGTCAAGATTGGAGGTAGCATAAACTCGGCCTTCCTAGCCTTGACCCCGAAAGAGAAAGGCGCCTCTGATTTCAGCAGATTTAGGCCCATCTCTTTATGCAATATCAGTTATAATCTGGTTACCAAAATCATCGCCATTCGCCTCAAGAAAATTCTGCCAGCCATCATTCCTGAAAATCAAGGTGGATTCATTAAAGGGAGGAAGATCCTGGATAACATTGTGCTGGTGCAAGAAGCAGTCCATTCAAGGTATCAACGAAATGAGAAAGGTATGGTGATTAAGCTCGATTTGGCTAATGCATTTGGTAGAGTGCGTCATGAATTTTTGTTTACTGTGATGAAGAAGTTGGGCTTCTCCACAACCATCATAAACTGGGTGAAAGCCTGTATTGCCGCTCCTTGGATTGCGCCATTGGTTAATGGACGCTCTTTTGATTTCTTCCAAGCCTCAAGGGGCCTAAGACAAGGTTGCCCTTTGTCTCTACTCCTTTATGCCATTCAAGCCTCAGTGCTCAGCTTCCAGCTAGCCAACAGTCAACAGATCCAGTCTCTGCCTGGCCTTAGAATGGCTCACAACACCAAAGACATAAATCATGCCTAGTTCGCGGATGACACATTATTGCTTGGAGGAGCTAGCATAAACTCTGCAAGGTCCTTCAAGACGGAGCTAGAAACTTATAGGGCGGTCTCAGGCAGCAAGATCAACTATCTAAAAAGCACAATCTATGGCTGGAATTGCTCGATCAAAGAATTGACAGACATTGCAAGACTCTTAGGAATGGAAGGAACCCGAACCTGGGACTCTTTCAAATATCTAGGGATCCCTGTCTTCAAATCTAAACCTAAATTTTCCCACTGGATGCCCCTGCTAGACAAGTTAAAGCTCAGAATTCAAGCGTGGGGAGCCTCTTGGTTGAACAATGCTGGGAAAGTAATCCTTATGAAATCTGTTCTTATAAGCCTGCCTTTATATCATCATTCCATACTTCTAGCCCCTAAAACATTTATCAGTAAAATGGATGGTCTTCTAAGAAGATTTCTGTGGGAAGGGGGGAAAAATAATGATCGAAGGCTTCATTTAGTTAATTGGGACACTCTTAAGAAGCCTTTATCGGAAGGAGGTCTCCAAATGCGAGACCTGGCTGCCCAAAACCTTGCTCTAGGCTCCAAGATCCTTTGGAACATTGTCTCTGGCAATTCTAGTTGGATTAAAAGTGTTCTCTGGAAAAAATATTTTCATGGGCAGTGGCTGAGGTGTTTGGATCAGCCTCCTAGAACAACCAAAGGATCTCCGGTCTACAAACTCTGTCTCTCTGCTTTGGAGCACTTCAAGCATAAGCTTTACTGGATCCCAGGTAATGGGAAAAAAATTAGAATTTGGGATGATTCGATCCTTGGTGATCAGCCTCTGGGCCAAGTGGAGGATCTTGTAAATATTAAAACTTGGCTTCAGGCCCACAATTTACAAACCCTTTGGGACATCTCCAACTAGACGGAAGGTCTTTGGGAAAATTGGAATCTTGGGGAAGTACCTCATTGGCTGGAAGGAGAAGCCACGTTATTGCTGGACTTTCTCCAAGGTAAATCCCCTACTAAGGCTACTTCTAAGAATAAACGAGGGTGGGGCTCACTATCTGGCTCTTACTCTGCTTCTGAAGGCTACAAAAGAATGATGGCTATCCCAAATGTTCCTCCGGATCCATCTCAATGGAAGTTCATTTGGTCCTTTCCCTCCCTTCCCAAAGTCGACTTCTTCTACTGGAAGCTGGCACATAAAAGTATCCTCACAAGAGACAATCTGAGAAGGCGGGGTATGGAAGGGCCATCTAGATTCCCCCTATGTGTGTTGGATGATGAAACAACTACTCACCTGTTATTAATGTGCCCCTTTTCTCAGGAATTCTAGAGAGTTGTCCTAATGCTAGGACCTAACAAAGTTGAGCTTCCCGAAAACATTCCAAATCTTCTCAGAAATTGGGCAAATTTATCTCCATTCTGCCTCTCCAAAAAAAGCCTTCTCAAGACTGGTTGGATGTGGATTCCCAAGTTCATATGCTGGAAATTGTGGCTGCAAAGGAACAATATAATTTTCAGAGATGAGAGTTGTAACTCTACCAGAGTTATCTCTAAAATCAAGGCTCTCTTGGGTGAGATATTAGAAGCCAACTCTGCTATCAGAAACGAGACTGCCCTGGACAGTGAGGAGGATCTCTGGCTGACTGAACTTGTTCCAAACCATAAGAACAGCCCTAGCAACCCTGTTGTTGCTTATTCTATCTGGGAAATCCGTCTAGGTGAGCAGGAGTTCATCAAGTTGATATCTACCCTGGATGATCACTGTCTACTCTTCGACGGGGCCTCTAAAGGTAACCCTGGTGCGGCTAGCGGCGGTGGTGTTATCCTGAGCCCTAGTGGTTCTACAGTTGTGCGGTTTGCTTGGGGGCTGGGCATTGAATCTAACAACAGAGCGGAGGCTCTCACTCTATGGCAGGGTCTAAAGTTGGTGCTCAAGAGGAATTTCCTCTATATCTCTGCCTTTGGAGACTCCAGGATCATTATTCAGGCTCTGATATCGCATAAGAACCCTGCTCAGGTCCAATTAGCCCCTATTCTCAAAAAAATTAGGCTCATTCTGCCCAAGTTCTACAAAATATATTTCTATCATATTCTTAGAAATCTAAACTCTCAAGCTGACATGGAAGCCAACCTTGGCTCTCTTCAGAGTAGGAGATCTCTCTCAGTAAACAATGTCGAATCTATCTGCAGCATTCCTTAACCTTTTTGAAGACTGGCCCTCAGCTACTTCAGGCAATCCTTTGTTTCCCTCAGCTTCCCACCCTAAAGCCCTCTGGGATTGGATTAAGTCAAACAGACTGGCGCTAAGGATCACAAACTCTATCTTAAATCCTCATACTACTTGATATCCCATCATGACCTCACTGTCGTTCCAATCTCTCAACTTCTGGGCAAGTTCTGGGTGGATCTCGAAGTCAGTTCCAAATGCCTCCGCAGATTGGCCATGGCTGCACAGCATCCATGGTTCAGCAAGACAAGCCAGCACGAGCGAAGGTTCAACTCTCGGCAATACGAGAAAGAAGGCTAAGGATCTGCATGCTAATGCGGAAATAAATCTAGAGGCCCTTCCTTTTCAAACTCATGCGCATAACCATATTTCCTCTGGCAATTTCTGTGCAGTTTTTCTAGTTGATCTGGCCATTAAGCAGCGCTCTCTCATTGGCGCTTCCAATCCTCGTAACGAAGAAAGCAGTTCCACTCGCTGTAACTCGAAACGCTCCTTCAGTCAAGACAGTCCTGTAATAGCCCGCGGTAGCTGGTTTACCGCCATCTAATCTAAAATTTATCCGCTGTTGTCAAAAAAAAAAAAACTTATGAGACATAAGAGAGAGAAACAAAATCATATTAAAGAAATTTTAAAGATTGTGAAGAAAAACAATGACTTCATCCCTAATAAATAAAATAGAGAAAGTTTAGTAGTGTTTTTTTCAAAGTGTTGTGTGTAAATGTAAAATTAAAAAGAAAATAAAAGCAAGATGAATGAATGTGAAAATTAGAATAGATGAAGGCATGACCAAAATGTTAACTTTTAAATAGATACATCACTTAATAGATTTCTATTAAGTAATATAACTCTTTCAAATCCCTATAAAGAGTTGGACTATAATTGTCTAATATATTCCCAATGTTTTCAAGGACAATAGAACATTTTAGGGATGGAAAATAAATAAATAAATACAAGGAACAAACAAATTTTGACCTCAAGGGAATTGATAGCCTTGATCTGAAAGCTACATTACATCTGCAAATTGTTTGTTGGCCAGTTCTAAGGGAAACCTAAACAAATAATTTCTAATGAAGAGCTATAAAAAAATAAATTTATACCTTGAAATCAAAAGGAAGTTCAAGCCATCACACACAATACAACTTTGGAAGATATATTTTTATTAATATTTGTTGTTAAGTCCCAGAGAAAATCATCAAACGAAAATGAAGATAATGAATAAACTAGTTTTCGGTTCTTAACATACCTCTCTCTCTACCCTCTCCTTATCTCTTCTTATATTTTATTCTATAGATTTGTATTTAGAGCTACCTAGTGGGACATCAATTTAATATTTATGAACTTTACAAGTGGTTCTATAAAGCCTATCTAAATCTAAATGATCTCAGGCTACTCCGCTAACTTAACAAACTCTAAGAAATTTAATGAAATAATACTTTTAATATATAAATACAGGCCTATGCACATCATTATTCTTTCCTTTTTGTCCATAAGTACAACTTAGTTGTGAATGATTGGAAAAATACTCATGAAGAAATTTATAGAGCTATGACCTTATTTTTAAGTTGAATAATGCCTGAAATCCTAAGGAATTTCATATCAATAAGTACAACTAAGAGAATTTGATACTCTTTAAAGGTATTCTCCAAGTATTGATTTAATATTTTTAAGAAGTTTGCACCTTCATATATATAAAATAGTAAGGCTATGAATAATTTGATTGATAACAAATCATTCTAGTAAAATAATCACTTCTTGATGAACCAATTCAAGTGTGTAGAGAAGAAAATGATATCTCCCCTTGAGGGATATTGTCCCTAAAATTTCTATGAATAGAGAAACATACTACTATAGTTGGATATTAAAAATCCTTTGTGCAAAGACTAGATTGTTAGGAAGATGAAACACAATGGGAAAATCACTGACATTGTGATGTCATGGAGGAGAAGACTTCAACAATGGAGGAGACAGTAGCATCTTTGACACACCATTTTTCATGGACATTTCCCTTTTCCCTTTTATTCTGTGATGCCAAGTAGGAGACTTCAACAATGGAGGAGACAGTAGCATATTTGGTAGTATAGACGGCTGGATATGTTTTTCTCAGTCTCTTATAGCTTATTTTTCCTGCTTTATTTTTCTTCAGCTACTTGCCTAGGAAATTTTTTGAACTTCATACTCTATTATCATGGGAAATCGAAGAACTTGTGTGAGAAAATATGATCGAAAAATAGACCCTGAGGAACGTAGAGAAGAGACGAGACAATCTCGCAAAAGAAAGTTAGAAGCCCTCTCAAATATTGAAGAGGAAAATCAACCTCAAGCAGAAATTGAAGCAGGTATGTAAATGTAAATATTATGATCTGTTGATATATATTTAAAATTTTCCTAATGTAAAATGTGAAGCTTAATTTTTATTTGATGAACTAGTTTGAAAAATATTTTGTTTAATGTAAACAGACAAAGATATTCCTCAAAATATTGAAGAAGAAAATCAACCTCAAGCAGAAATTGAAGAAGGTATGTAAATGTAAATATTATGATCTATTGATATATTTAAAATTTTCCTAATGTAAAATGTGAAGCTTAATTTTTATTTGATGAACTAATTCAAAAAATATTTTGTTTAATGTAAACAGACAGAGATATTCCTCAAAATATTGAAGAAGAAAATCAACCTCAAGCAGAAATTGAAGCAGGTATGTAAATGTAAATATTATGATCTATTGATATATTTTAAAATTTCCTAATGTAAAATGTGAAGCTTAATTTTTATTTGATGAACTAGTTTGAAAAATATTTTGTTTAATGTAAACAAACAGAGATATTCCTCAAAATATTGAAGAAGAAAATCAACCTCAAGCAGAAATTGAAGTAGGTATGTAAATGTAAATATTATGATCTATTGATATATTTTAAATTTTCCTAATGTAAAATGTGAAGCTTAATTTTTATTTGATGAACTAATTTGAAAAATATTTGAAATTTTAGATATATTTATTAATTTAGTTATTTATTGAATATGTACTATGTTTTCAAATATGTACAGATGAAATCACTATCGATAATGAGATGTTAGAAAATGTTGACACTCACACATATTGAGATAAAAAACCTGACCATGTTATACGATATCGTGTTAACTGCATTTTTGAAAAGTATTTCTTGAATGAGCGGGTGACAGTTCAGGCTCAAATGTTGAAAGGTCTACTATCATTAAGGAAATTAAAAGAAGCTACGACACTATTGGGTATTCGAAAATCAACCAAAGATAAAAAAATGAAGGAAGAGGTGATAAAAAATATGAGTAGTGCTATAAATTCAATTAAGAGATCTAGAGAGAAAGATGTTTCAATTGTACGTAGAGGAATACAGATGGCAATGGTTTCCTCAAGTACTCAAGAGAATCGTTTGGTAACATCTATGGCACGAGCACTGGGAACCTCGCGAAAAACTTTGCACAAACATCAGAAATTTCGGTTGCAAATAGATGTAAATGATGAACTCGCTTGTTGGAGAGTTATTTGTAGGCAACCATACAAAGATAGACTTGGAGAAAATGTTAAAAAAATAATATATGAATATTGGAAGAAAAATTCGCGTGTTTCACCAACTGCAAGGCATGTGATGCGAAGAAGAATAGCACGAAATCAGTACGAAGAACATGAAAAAAATCTCTTGGAAACCACTCAGATAGAGTTATTCAACAAGTTCAAAGAAGAGAATCGTCAAATTCATGTTTCACTTAGTGCTTTTGTTCAACAAAAACCATGGTATGTAAAACCTATCACCGTACGCGACACTTGTTGTTGCCGTTATCATGTGGAATTTGAGTTATATTATGGCACATTCCTTGATTTCGGTAGAACATTATGGAAGGATTCACCTCCTCCTTCCACTATCCGTGAATTCATATCTCAAATTCTATGTGAAAGAGAAAGTGATGAACTATTTTACAAAAATAAATGTGTTGGTGGTAAAAAATGCGATGATTGTGGAAATTTGACTAAATTTCAAAACAAATATCGTATTGATATAAATGATCAATCATTGTCCAACATGAAAGTGAAATGGAAGAGATATGAATATATTAATACATCGATTCAAGGTGCAAATAGTGTTAAAAGAATTGAATTACTAGAAGACGAAATTTTTCTGATAGACTTTTTGAGAAAGTTTGAGGCAGAAATTTACAAATACACCAAGCATTCCCATAGAGCTTGATGGCAAGACTTGCAATTCAAAAAATCTCGCGAAGTTTTTCCACTAGGGACCATTTTGTCAATGATTGATTTTGTAGAAAACTACACATTTGTTCCACAAAAGGAAATTCAGAGTGAATACTATCATTCTGACCAAGTCTCCATGCTCGTCCATATTCTATATAGACATGCTGAACAAAATGTCGATCATATAGAAAGAACGAGTGAAAATTGACATATCATTAAAGAATATCACTTTTATATCAATGACAATCGTACACATGATACATGTTTTGTACAACATTGTTTTGGAAAAATTTATGATTCATTGAAAAATCGTGGAATAACATTCAATGAACATTGGATATGGTCAGACGGATGCGCAGGTCAATTCAAATATGCACGATCATTCTTTTGGTTGTTTTGTCTTCATAAGAAAAACTGCATTAAACATTGTTGGAATTTCTTTGAGACTGGCCATGGAAAAGAAGAACATGACGGTTCAGGAGCATGCATAAAACGAGTACTTCGAAGATATCAAATGAACCACTCTGCAAGCTGACTTGTGAACGTTGAAGAAGTTGTTCAATGGTGCATCGCTGCTCTAAGCCATGAGAGAAACCCATCAAGAGAAGTGTGAAGTTACATTCAATTTAATTTATGCTGGAAATCTAATTTTAAACATTGTACATTTATCATGCAATGATTATCTTTGATTGTATTTTGATATCATATTTACAAATTCTTCTTCTAATTTTCCATATAAAGGTTTTTCTGGCATATTGGAATCGAAGACGTAGATAGATCAATTGGAAATGACATTGAAACAATAAAAGGGACTCAAAAATTGCATTCAATTCAAACAAAGTCATCCAGAAATGTGTTTGCATTGGATAAAAGAAAATATTCTTGTTTTTGTGATGTTTTCATAGACAACACAAAATCCAATGACGTTTGTGAAAACAAAATGTATGTGAATGATTGGAAACATATAGAGCTAAATACAAAGGGAAAAATGCCTGTTGCAATGTTTGAAGAAATGCAATCAGAGGAAACTACAATATCATCCGATGGTGATCGAGTTTCTTATCTTGTTAGAGAAGGTAACATTTGAATTACTTTCTAATGATTTAAAAATCTAGAAATACATTTAAATATGCATAATTTTGTTAAATTTATTTTATTGTGTAGGAGATGTTTTTGCTGTAATTGCACCTATTGAGAACGATGAAAATGTGAAGTATTATTTGATGCGTTGCACTGAACGAAAAATGAAATTATTACAAAACTATAATGATCACGGATTTTAGTATGACAGAGGGTCTATTACACTGAAAGGTTATTTTTTCAGACAAACTCATCAAAGTGGAGAATTTGTTTACTTTGAAGACTATGAACCTGATTCCATAAGTTTTCAATATAGTCACTTGGTGTGTGCAGCACGCATAAAGTTGATAGAAGTTCAATCAAAGAAAAAATCGAAAATTAAGAGATGGAAAATGTCAAAATCCGATCATGAACGGATTATTAAAGATGGAATTCCATTAGAATTTTTTTGAGTGAATTGTCCAACAATTTATTATCTTTGGATTAAATATGTTTTAGAACTTCCAATACTCAACTAAAAATTGAGTTGCTTATGTTATTTGTGCAAGTGTTTGCACATGTACAAATTGTTTGGGTACAAGCATGTGCTCTAGTATCAACTGAAAGTAGTTTTTCTATACATGTGCATTGATGAAAAATGTTATATGTATTGGATATATATATATTTTCTAGAATGAAATTAATTGTTCTAGTTTTACTATGTGCATTGATGAAAAATTATTTATGTACTCAATATATATGTTCTAGAATGCAATTAACTGGAACTAATTTTTCTATGTGCATTGATGAAAAACTAGTTGGATTTTCTGGTAAAAATTATGGACACAATGTAAATAAATCATCTGCAGTATATTTTTGTACGAAAATTCCTTTTAGATAAGAGACTCAGAGCACTTCTCCGACTTTTGGTGGGATTTGACCCACATCTCTAATCCTGATTGAAAATCTAGTACAAAATCTGCTTGTCCAATGGTCGGATATGTTCAATGTGCATTGATGAAAAATGTTACTTGTCTTGGATAGGTATGTTCTAGAATGCACAATTAATTGTTCCAAGTAGTTTTTCTATGTGCATTGATGAAAAACTAGTTGGATTTTTTGGTAAAAAGTTTCAACAATGTAAATAAATCGACAAGACTACCTATTTGAGTGCATTAACGACATTGACCCAAATTCAAAAAACATATATATGTACTAGACTTATATTTCCAATCAAAATTAAAGGGATAATTTGTACATATATCTACTTCTTTAAACTCTTTTTTCAATTAGAGCTCAATTGATACATGGTTAGTTGCATTGAAAAGCCATGTTCTTCCTATTGGAAATTTTTTCATTCAAACAAAACTACATGGAGAGATCAAAAGCAATCTTAAAATTCCAAATGTACTTCAACCATCCAAAAGGGATTTGTGCAACATTACTTGACATGCCATGCCAATTATAGTGAACAACTATCCAATAGAAACATTTAACATTATATACCACATGTGCCAAATGTAAATTGAAACCATCCAAAACCTTAAAATTTTAAAAACTTTTGATAATATATCGTGCAACATTAAAACATTAAACATCACATGTGAAATGTAGATTGAAACCGTTCAAAACTTGAGTTTAAAAAACTTTTTGATCATATATAGATCGTTACTTCACATGCCATGCCAATTATAGTTCAACTAGATCCAATAGAAACATTTAACATTATATACCACATGTGCCAAATGTAGATTGAATCCATCCAAAACTCTAAGTTTTAAAAACCTTTTGATTATATATCGTTCAACATTAAAACATTAAACATTTAAAATTCATTAAATATCACATGCAAAATATAGATTGAAACCATCCAAAACTTAAATTTTAAAAACAAAACAAATTATAAAACATGTCATTACATAACATACCAAATGTAGTTCAGATGACAACATTAATTTATAGATGACAACATTACTTCACATTCACATGCCAAAAGTACTAAAACCATCCAAAAATTAAATAAAACAAATTATATTAACAATGTAATAAAATATGTCCAAAAATTGTAAATCTTACAAGTATCAAAATGTATCAAGTTTAACAAATTTTAAGACCATCTGAATTTTGAAATCAAATCTACAAATCATGTCCATCAAATAGAGACGGATCTAGCGTCTTCCCTACTAGAGTCTCAGTCCGCGCCCTATCATGTGAATGGGAAACCTACATACACAATGCACATGTACTTGAACATTAAAATTTGATGTTTTAAAAATGAATGAGAATATATATATCGAGAACTTCATGTAAAAAACAAAATATAACAAAAAAATCATGCAATACCTCATAAGGTTCCCTCTCCATTTGATGAACAAGTTCTCCCATAGGAACATCTGCAGCAGTAAACTGTACAATATACATGTAAAGTTAAATATATATATATATATATATATATATATTAAAAAATTTCAAATGAAAATGCACGTGTACATATATAAACTTATTTTCAATAATATTAAAAAAAGGAACTAAAGACAACTTGTTCAAATGTTGTGGATGTTCCTATCTCCGTCGCTAGAGTCCGTGGATTAAATAAATCTTCTATAGGAACCTAAATTCAAAAAATTTTAAATAACTCAAAATATGGATGTCTCTCTCTCTCTCTCTATATATATATATATATCTCAATTTTTAATGGAATTTTTTGAGGTAGAATATATATATATATATATATATATATATAACTTTTAAACATAAATTTTAAACTTGTGAAAAATTGTCCATACTTGTGGCTCATCTCCCAAGGAAGTAGAAGGTATATCTCCCAAGGAAGAAGAAGGTACCGCCATCCCAAAAACATCAGACAGAATCGGTACCTGTTAAAACATTTTATCAAATTATATATATACATACATGTACATGTGTGGCAACAATTTTATTTATTTTAAAGTCACTTAAAAAACAGTAACATTTTCCAACATATCTTGATGGTCAGACCCATCTGCATTGTTTGAACTAGAGGTCCCGAACGTGATATCAACATTTTCATCATGCATCATGTGTGAGAACTGCAAATGGTGTTTTAACATATAATCATACATTTTTGTTAGATTAATGTACACATACAAATAAATATATACATGTACATACACATGTATTTATTACAAATTGTACACATGTATATGTAAAATTAATTTCAAACCCTAAGGTCACTAACACATACCGTTCCGGTGCCCTCTTCCTCATGAAAAATTAGGTCTTGCAATCCATTGTGAAATTTTTTTGCATATGTTCGGAGATATTCAACATTCATGTTGTAAATCTCCTCATCTGTATAATAAACAAAATTTGCACGTGCAATGTCACGTGCTCTTTGTCGATTTAAACAAAGATTGACTCCACCCAATCTGCTATGAACATTGTCAATCATAACATCCCTTGCTTCTCGACTTATTTGAGAAGTCGCATCCATCTCTGATCGTAAATTTTCGACTCAAAACGGTTGACTCACCAATGGCGGCTCAGGGTGAGGAAACTCCACATCTCACTTAGCACCCTTACGGTCATATAATCGACCTTTCCTCGGGCCAAAAAATTTTGACGGAAGGTCATTGTAATTGGGTTTCGTACCCAAAAATTTTTTTGCATAAAACATTTGTGCAAAATAAACAGGAACCTCATCGTTCCATGGAAGCCTTCCATAGGCCGCAAGGTGCCTATCATACAAAAAACGAGCTATGTTTGGGTGCTTGAAATATTGCACCTTCAACATTTTTTTTTTTGCCCTTCCTTGTAATTAAACACTGACTTGGCCACATCTTTTGTGACTTTTTGTTTTACGTCCTCCCATTTATCGAGACCCATCACTGTTTTTGTTACACAGTAATTTGTCACCGTCCCTACCATTCCCCGTCTCACACATTGGAGGGCTCATTCTGTGACCTGTGAGCAATGTCATGCCTTGAAACCACCTTCATTGCACTCCTCTGAACATGATCTTCGATTACCCTGAAGACATATCCTTGCAAAAAACCATAAAAACACCCCTTTTTACATTGGCGCGGGAAGCCAGTTCATCACATGTGCCAATGGGGAAAATCCTTCAAAGAGGTCGCGCCAAATGGCGCTCTGTCCCAGAGTCGCAGTCACGCCAGCCAATTTAAGGAGTGTTTTTTAAAAATAAATGGTAGAATTTTCGTCCCAACAGATTCAGAAACTTGTACCTATCTTGAGTTGGGTGGTTTGGCTCTGGGAATTCCATGTAGGGGAAGTGGTTTGCCACCTCTCATGCAAGCTTCCTTGAGGATAGGGCCAATCCCACAATTATAGGGATCCCAACTCCCCTTCCTCCATCTATAAAAGCTTGCTCATTCTCCATTGCAAGCTAGTCCTGAATCTCCAAGTTCCCAAGAGCCTTATGCTGCAAGAGTCCTTATTCTCCCCTTAAGGCCAAATCCAAGCAAGGAGACTATCGTCGAGAGATTCCAAGAGAGACTCGCCCCATCCTTGGCAGGCTTTGCGAGACGTGTTCTACTAGCGACCCCTCCGAAGGAGACCGCAGCGTCAGAACATTGGTTGTACTCTCCTTTGATTTGATTATTAATGAATGACTACTAGTTATGGTTCCACTCTAGTTTTCATTGATTATGATGATGAGTTAAGTCCTTTCTAACTGACATATAGTTGCGTATTCTGGATTTCTATGCTTGTCTTCATTTTGTTCCTTGCGTGTGCAGGTGTCCATTCACGGAGATCGTGAGGATCGTGACCTGCCGAGACTAAGGAACAGGAGCACCACCTCTTCTACGAACCATAGCGTTGGACTCCAGGTAGGCCTTCATCACTGGTCTGTTTATTCGCAATTAGGAACTTGCGCTATAGCATTTGATGATTTTTGCTAGACCCAGTCTGGGCTAGTAGGGATTTCCTCTGTCCGCAGAGGGGATTTACCTCCACAACAATTTGGTGACTCCGCTGGGGATCATCTAGCTTGTTGTTATTTGTTTTATGAGCTGTAGACGAAGCCTGAAGTGAGCCAGATAGCCTTCAAAACGCTTTTGCTCTGCAATTACAAAGTAGATCAAAGCTGCTTCAGTCAATCTCCGGTTTAGTTCGTAAACCGAACTCTTGGAGCATTGTCTTTCCTTTTCGATTTTTTCTTGATTCTGCTTGCTTGGTCAGCCTTTTGGGCTGGGTTCTTTTTCTGTTTTTGCTTCTTGGTTTGCTTGGTTATCACTGGTCTGCTTGTTGGCTTTTTTTTTTTTTTTTTTGACTAGTAAACTCGGTTGGCGCGCTTTTTAGCTTTACAGTCGTGCCCATTGGCACATGTTGCTTGTGTATAACCCGCGTCAATTCCTTTCTAGCGCTAGTTACAGCCTCACAGTCGCACCAATCCTATGAGGCACTAGGGTTTGCTCAGTTTTGAGCTTTCTGAGCCTGGTCAGTGTCTTTTATCTTGGTTTTTCGACTGCCTCAGTGTGTTGGAGTTCTGTTTGACTGGGTTTTTACCTTCATCCTTTGGTTGTTTTCCATTTTCTATCGATTTCACGTTACAGCCCTAGGGCATCTAGTGGCTTTCTGTGTCGAGCCCTCCTTGGGAGTTTTTGGTGTTTCATTAGTCTAGTCAACTTTCTAATTGCTCCTTTGCATTCTTCTAGTGGTTGTTTACCGTTTTATTGCGAATTTTGGGTGATTGTTATCCTCTTCATTCAAATTTCGTTTGGTCTTGCTTTGGGCCTAGATTACACGGTCCATTGGAGCCTTTTGGTTTTTCTTGGTTTTGAGGGACTTTCGGTCGATTTGAGTGTTGGGTATGTGTTATATTCTTTCCACGATTAGCCCCACGCGTTGTATGTTGCGTCGGGCGTAGCTGGGGGGTCACGAGGGGCGAAGTAGTCCCCACCGTTGGGGTCCGGGGCAGCGCCCAGGCCAAAATTGGTTTTTTGTGCGGACCCACTCATAGGCGGATCCGCCCATGGTTTTGTGCATGGTTTTGCACATGGTTTTGAGGTTCGATGGTTTTCGGCCCCTGGTATTTTGTAGATCCGGTCAAGGGAACTATGGTTATGTTCTAATCCAGGGTTAATGGATTGGGGTTTATGTATGCTTCGGCATGTATATATATATATGTGTTGTAACACTAAAAGGAATATAATGAAAAATCAAGCTGGTCGTCCCGATTTGGGATCCAGGGGAAAATCTCTGTGTTTATCTGTTTTGTGTTTTATGCTCTCGCTATTGTTTATTTTCTGTTATAAGATTCGTGTGTAGATAATTTCTGTTCAGGGTTAAAACCTACATTTGGTATCGGAGTTGTTTCGGCTTCAAGGGGACGCCTTTGTTGTTGAGGGTTTTTTGCTCGGGCCTGTGGTAGACCCTGTTCAGTGGGAGATCTGCGGGATCGATTCTTGTGGTGAAAGAAGATGGCGAGCAGCGGGAAGATAGAGATCGAGAAGTTTAATGGTCAGAGTTTTGAGTTGTGGAAACTCAAGATGGAGGATCTGCTGGTGGATAAAGATCAGTGGATCGCGGTAGATCCAGGTACTAAACCAACGGCAATGTCAGATGAAGACTGGAATAAACTAGATTGGAAGGCTAAGAGCACAATACGGTTGTGTGTGTTAGATTCAGTATTGTTGAATGTATCTGGGGAAGCTACGGCGGAGAATTTGTGGGAAAAACTTGGGACTTTGTACCAATCTAAGTCTCTGGTGAATAAGTTGTTCCTGCGGAAAAAGCTGTATAACCTGAGGATGAAGGATGGAGACTCGGTGACAGAGCATATGAACGCCTTCAATACTGTGGTAAGTCAGCTGTCGTCTGTTGATATTAAAATCTCAGATGAAGATAAGTGCATCAGTTTGTTGTGCTCTCTACCAGACTCGTGGGACGGTCTGGTTATTGCAATAGGTAGCAATACAACTACCTTGAATTTTGATGACATTGTCTCAGCCTTGCTGTCGGAGGAAATGAGACGGAGAAATATGGAGGTTCAGAATGGAGATGCCTTATCTGTACGAGGAAGGTCCCAGAACAGAAACAAGAATAAGGTTTCGAGTGGGAGATCTAAATCTAGAGGGAGATCTGAATCTCCTGGAAAGTTTGTAAAGGTGTGCTGGAAATGCGGAAAGGAAGGGCACTACAAAAAGGAATGCGGATCTAAAGCTCCTGAGAAAGGAAAGGGATCTGATGAAGCTCCTTCTGCAAAGGCAAAAACCACCTCGGATGAAGGTGGGGATGTGTATTTGGCTTCTTCTTCAAATACACATGTAGATCATGAGTCATGGTTGATTGACTCAGGTGCATCCTTTCACTTCACTCCCCATAGGGAGTGGTTATGCGAGTATGAGAAATATGATGGTGGTGATGTCTTCCTAGGGGATGATAGGAAGGCTAGAATCGTCGGACGTGGAAAGTTCAAGCTGAAGCTACAAGGTGGAAGGATTAGAACACTTCATGTTGTTCTGCATATTCCTGCATTGGCCAGAAATCTGATTTCTGTAAGCAGGATGGATGATGCAGGTGTAAAAACAGTGTTCGAGAAAGATGCCTGCAAGATGGTTCGGGGAGCACTGGTATTAATGCGGGGAGTTCAGACTGGAACTCTGTACAAGCTACAAGGTAGTACTATTATTGATGGGTGTAACAGTTCTGTGGTTCCTGAAAGTGGGACGGAAAGCCTAGCTATCTCTGGAGAAAAGACCATGCTATGGCATCAAAGGCTTGGACATATTGGAGAGAAGGGCCTTCGGATACTGCATAGAAATGGTATGGTAGAAGGTATGTCTAATTTCTCTCTGGATTTCGATTTATGTGAACATTGTGTATATGGGAAGCAGAATCGGGTGAGTTTTCCTTCTGGTGCTAAGAGGGCGAACAAGATATTAGAACTTGTGCACAGTGATGTGTTTGGACCTGTGTCAGTTCCATCACTGGGAAAGTCTGTGTACTATGTTTCGTTCATAGATGACTTCTCAAGGAATACATGGATATATTTCTTGAGGAAGAAATCTGAAGTCTTTGACAAATTTAAAGAATTTAAGGCTCTGGTGGAAAACCAGACAGAGAAGAAGATAAAGGTGCTGAGGACAGATAATGGTGGGGAGTTCTGTAAGAAGGAATTTGAAGAGTTCTGTAAGAAGTGTGGTATAGCACGACAGAAGACTACTCCATACACACCGCAGCAAAATGGAGTTGCAGAAATAATGAACAGAACACTGATGGAAAAGGCAAGAAGCATGCTCAGTGGTACCGGTTTAGGACAAGAATTCTGGGCAGAGGCAGTGGAAACTGCATGTTACTTAGTTAACAGATCACCTTCATCGGCGTTGGAGGATAAGACCCCACATGAGGTATGGACTGGTAAGAAACCCTCTATTTCACATCTAAAGGTATTTGGATGTGATGCATATGTACATGTTCCAAAGGAGAAAAGGACCAAGTTGGATAATAAATCTGAAAGGTGCATCTTTATTGGGTATAAGGATGTTTTAAAGGGTTACAAGCTTTGGAACCCAGAAACAAGGAAGGTTGTGTACAGCCGAGATGTGGTGTTTAGAGAAGTGAAAGATGTTGTTAAACATGAAGTCCTACCAAAGGAACCTGAGAAGATAGAGTTTGAGCTAAAGGAGGATGAATCAGACTCTACAACAGAAGAAGACTCGGAAGATGAAGAGCCACAAACTCCAGCTTTGAGAAGATCAGTTCGGGAAAGAAGGCAACCAGAAAGGTATAGTCCATCTGCTTTCTATTCAGGTTTTGCCTTAACTATAACTGATGATGAACCCAGAACTGTCAGGGAGGCAGTAGATTCAGAGGATGGAAAACACTGGAAGGAGGCCATGGTTGATGAAATGGCATCCTTGCACAAAAACGATGCATGGGATCTGGTGGAGTTGCCGGCTGGAAGGAAGCCCATTGGGAGCAAATGGGTGTTTAAGAAGAAGATGAATGTAGAAGGCAAGGTGGAGAAATACAAAGCTCGGTTGGTAGCGAAAGGTTATTCCCAGGTGCGGGGAATTGATTTTGGTGATATTTTTTCTCCTGTTGCCAAAGTTACTTCTATTAGATTACTTTTATCTGTTGCTGCTGCATTTGATTTTGAGATAGAACAGATGGATGTGAAGACAAATTTTCTTCACGGGGATCTAGAAGAGGAGATCTACATGAAGCAACCTGAAGGCTTTATGGTGAAGGGTAAGAAAGAACTGGTATGCAGGTTGAAGAAGTCTCTGTATGGGTTAAAACGGTCACCAAGGATGTGGTATCAGAAATTTGATACCTATATACGGGGACTTGGCTTCACCAGAAGCAAGGAGGATCACTGTGTTTATTTTAAATTAATTAGTGATCGTGTTATTTATTTGGTCTTGTATGTGGATGATATGTTGTTGATTGGAAATGACAAAGAAATTATCCAAGATTTGAAGACCCAACTGTTCTTCAAATTCGACATGAAGGATCTTGGTGCTGCAAACTATATTTTGGGCATGGAAATTAAGAGAGATTGGGCAAAGAGGAAGCTCTGGTTAAACCAGAGGAAGTATGTCGAGACTATATTGCAGAGGTTCAATATGTAGGATAGTAAACCGGTGAATGTTCCTATTCCTGTAGGTGTAAAGCTGTCTTCTGAACAGTGTCCCAAGACACAAGAAGAAGAGGGGTATATGTCCCGTGTTCCATATGCAAGTGCAGTGGGTAGCCTGATGTATGCAATGGTCTGTACTAGACCAGACATTGCACATGCAGTGGGAGTATTGAGCAGGTTTATGTCAAACCCGGGGAAGGAGCATTGGACAGTAGTGAAGCGAGTTTTCAGATATTTACGTGGCACTAGTGATTATGGCTTGTGCTACCAGGGAAGACCAGGATTGGAAAGAATGTTGGACATTCGTGGTTTTGTTGATGCAGACTGGGCTGGAGATCTGGACCAAAGAAGATCTACAAGTGGGTATGTTTTTAGCCTATTTGGAGGCGCAGTCAGTTGGATTAGTAAAAGACAGTCTGTAGTGGCTCTTTCAACTACAGAGGCAGAATACATAGCAGCCACTCATGCAAGCAAGGAAGTAGTTTGGTTGCAGAGATTGTGTTCGAGTATGGGGTTGGTACAGCAAGCTATAAGGATAGACTGTGATAGCCAAAGTGCAATTTTCTTGGCTAAGAACCCTGCTTACCATTCAAAGACAAAGCACATTGATGTTCAATATCACTTTGTTAGAGATATGGTTGAGGCTAAAAGGGTGTTGCTGGTAAAGGTGGACACTTTGAACAATGTTGCAGATGCATTGACGAAGTCTGTGAGCACTCAGAAGTTCTCTTGGTGTAGAGAAACAATGGGTGTTAAAGAATTGGCCCAATGACTAAGCTCTCCTGTGGCCCCCTGTGGAAAGAAAACAACAAGTGGTAGAATGTTGGGTATGTGTTATATTCTTTCCACGATTAGCCCCACGCGTTGTATGTTGCGTCGGGCGTAGCTGGGGGGTCACGAGGGGTGAAGCAATCCCCACCGTTGGGGTTCGGGGAAGCGCCCCGGCCAAAATTGGTTTTTTGTGCGGACCCACTCATAGGCGGATCCACCCATGGTTTTGTGCATGGTTTTGCACATGGTTTTGAGGTTCGATGGTTTTCGGCCCTTGGTATTTTGTAGATCCGGTCAAGGGAACTACGGTTATTTTCTAATCCAGGGTTAATGGATTGGGGTTTATGTATGCTTCGGCATGTATATATATGTGTTGTAACACTAAAAGGAATATAATGAAAAATCAAGCTGGTCGTCTCGATTTGGGATCCAGGGGAAAATCTCTATGTTTATCTGTTTTATGTTTTATGCTCTTGCTATTGTTTATTTTCTGTTATAAGAATCGTGTGTAGATATTTCTGTTCAGGGTTAAAACCTACATTGAGATCTGTTTTCTGTTGCTATTGAGTGAAAATTTGCTTGTCTTTTGCTCTCTTGTCATCATTTCTCAAATCGTTCCTTTCTCATTGTTTTTGTTTGTTTAGTGCATCTAGCTCTGAAACATTGAAAATAAAAAAATTTCTCTTTTTTCTTTCGATTAGTTAGTGTGAATTAAGATCTTTTCAGTGTTATTAGTGATTAGTAACTTGGAAAGAAAAGTTTTTAGTTCTCGTTAGCTGCATTAGAGATATCACTGGTTGTTTTCTGATTGTTTCGTTGTTGTATGAAAAATCTCTGAACTCTCTCATAGATAGCTTTCATCGAATGAAATGTACTGTGGCATATAGTTGCATTTAGGAGATTTTTTGAGATACATCATACGCTAGGGCCTGAAAACTGAAACGTAATTGAAAGATCAACTTTAAAATCTACTCAATTTACACTAAGGCAGCATTGAAATCTAAAGAAACACATTTTAGAGGTCTAGGCTAGAGACGTGTTCTGGCGTTTTTAAACCTAGTAGCTGTTGTTCGCCTCTTGGCCTTAGACAACACTAGTACGGACTTGTGCTCCCCGTACCGTCGAGTATATAAAGGGAGACCCCACTAGGTTTCAATCCTTTATCCATAGGAAGCCGAGTCTGCCACCCTATACCCGTGATACACTGGACACAGCATTCGGGGAGATTGTCTGCACGTATGGAAAGTCCTTGGTTAATTTCTTTTTCATTATTGAAACCAAGTTGTATATTGCAGTTCACGGTTATTTGATACACCCTTTTTCCTAGTATTCCTGAGTAGTCATTTGATCTTTTCTGACTCCATAAATTTGAAAGGATCACCAAGCGCTTGTCCTTTCACGCTTGTGTCAAATCTGAAAGAGATAGAGTCACCTTTTATCCGTTTCTCGACTCTTAAAACATGAAACGGTGAAATTCTTAAAGTTTCAATGTGGTAAAAATTAATCACCCGCGATCACACTCCTTGTTAGTTTTTTCTTGCTAGCCATTTGATTGTGTGTCTTGACTCTTTTTCAGCCCATGTGTGTGTTTGATCTTTTTCTCTTGTCGTTACTACCACAGTGGCGGAACCCTCGGTTTCGTCTACTGGTAGTCCTTATACGGACGATTCATCGGAGGTTTCCCAATCCTCTGCTGAACCACAATAGCCCATTATTTCCAAGTTTCCTAACGGGGGACCGGTTCTCGCTGAGCAACCCTTTGGGGGACCAATTGAGTTCAATTGGCCCTTTTCCGACCCTTGGTCCGAATTAAGATTAGGGGCAGATTTCCTTTCTCTTACATCGGGTTCGCCTTTTGTGGCTGTTGTCTTTCCTCCTAGTCCTCGCCGTCTATTACGAGATCTAGCGGCAGGCTCAAACATGAGTTCATCCAGCGAGGAAATCCCCATGTCCGGTGAGGATTACCAGTTGTTTCCTCGGAGATTATTTCCGGAAGACAACCCTGAACCATCTGTTATGTCGTCACCCGGTCCCTCATTACCAGCTGGGTATAGATCTTTGGGTCAGATTATAGCTGCCGCTGCCTCCATGGGGGCATCAGCTCCTTCTACGAGGCCGGTTGTTCCTTCATTAGGGACGTCTCCTCAGACTCCCATTACGTCATCACCTTCAGTTACTTCTGTACCCGTGCAGCCCACTGTTTGTGTGGCTGCATCTGCACCTGTTGTTTCTGTGAGAGCTACTTCACTTCCCAAAGACATTTACATAGCATCCGCTATACCAGAGAACATTTCTCCGGAGGAGTATCGGTTGTACTTACAACAACTGAACCCCGAGGTTGGACCATCCTCTCGAGACCCCAATGGCTCGTACTTTTCACATTATGCTTAGGATGGTACACCCGTGTATGCTTTTCCGAATCAGTATGATCAGCACAGGAATATGTTGCGGTTACCCGCTCCAGAGGCTTACCTCCATGCTCAAGGTTTACCATATAACCAGGCTGGACAGGCATATAACCCGCAAGGGCAACCTTTCCAAGGCCAACCTTCGGGCCAGCCTGGCTATCCGTATAACCCATAGGGACAACCCTTACAGGGTTACCCTGTGGGCCAACAAGGGCCATCATACAGTCCGCAAGGATAGTATTACCCTTCCGGTCAACCTTCACAGCCTCCGCCGAGGTACCAACCCGGGCCCGTCTACGGTCCTGGGGGGCAAGTCCAACCTTCCTTACCCATGCAACCTCAGTATCCTGTTGGTCCCAACGTTGCATATCAGCTAAGATCATCTCATGGTCTTGCTATAGGTCAAACCGGTTACCAGCCACCACCTGGCTCCATTCCTCCTCCAGGCCAGCCGGCCCATCCCGCGCAACCTGGGGCTCCTTTACAGCCAGGTCAACCTTTGCAACCGACGCAACCTGTTCACTCGGGTCAACCTATTAACCCAGGGCAGCCCGTTCATCCAGGTCAGCCCATTCAGCCAGGTCAGCCTGTTCAACCAGGCCAGCCTGCTCATTCTATCAACCCTGCCTAGCAGCTGATTTATTCGATGCCGCAACCAAATCAATAGTTGCGCCCTAATTATCAGGCTCCGCAGGGTTCCACCTATCAGCAGCCTACTCATCCTCAGGGCGGTTATTATCCTCATGGTCAATCTCAACCAAATTATAACTAGCCCCATGGTTCTCAATCTTATCCTCATCAACCTGGTTACACCTATACTCAGCAGCCAAATCCAAATGCTGCTTATTCGAGGCCGACATATAATCAGGTTCCATACTCTGGTTACCAAGCCCCATACACTGGTTACCAGCAACCAAATCAGGCTGGCTATACCCCCTACAGTCAGAATCCTACGGGACAGAACTCATGGGGGCAGGGATATTCCCAACCAGCTTGGAGTACATGTACCGGTTCATATCAAGGGCCTAGCATGACGGTCAATCCGCCTTTGCCATTCCTGGCTACCTTGGAGTTAGCGGATGTTTCGAAATTGACCAATGATCCAATTTTTCATAATCCTTATTGGCCTCCGGTTCCTACCAAGATACCAGGTGACTACCCCAAGTTCGAGGGTAAGGCTGGGGAGGACCCCAAGCTCATGTGATGACTTACCATCTTTGGTGTTCATCCAATTCTTGGGTTGACGATTCAATTCGTCTACGCCTCTTCCAACGCACATTGACTGGAGCTGCTGCTAAGTGGTATATCGAGTTATCCCGTGGTATCTTCCAATATTTCAATTCCTTAGCCATGGCTTTTGTGACTCATTTTCAGTTACCGGTTCACTATGAAGCTGAGACGCACCTCCTGACTTCTTTGAAGCAGGACAAAGCCACCCACATTTCGGATCACATTCATGAGTGGCGACGGTGTCGTAGACTGATCAAGTTCCATATACCTGATCAGATACTAACTCATTGGTTCACCACCTCCTTCGTCAATAAGATAGCTCAAGATATTGTGATGGGAGCGTGTGTGACAGAAGAACAAGCCATCGCGCGTGCCCAATATCTAGATCTTGTATATTCTTAATCCGGCATGCTCTATGATATCTTGCCTGATGCTCCACAGTCCGGAACCTCTAAGGCTCCACCTACCCCGGTGGTGGATGGTGTCATTGGTTCCGTGTCTCAGAATTCCCGCAAATCTTCGAATGGGAAGCAGAAGTCTAATGCATCTAATAACTCTGCTCCTCCCACTCCTCCTGATTCTGGAAAAACTTCGGAGGTTAATGCCATTCAGGCCAATCCTATGGAGAAAGCCTCCAAGGGGAAAAATAAGGGCAAAGGTAAATCCAAATCCGACGCCCCCAAGCCAAAATCCACCAAACCTCAGACTGATGACGGTTCTCAACGAAAACCGAAGTATCCTTGCCTCATTTGCGAAGGAGATCATTACACGAAAGATTTCCCTCAGTAATCTGAAGTCGCTCAACTCCTGAAAGGCCCAAAAGGAACTCCGGCTGTTCTCAAAGAGCCGTTTTCGTATCAACAGACCCAGATGGTGGAACAGACTTCCCCGTCCGCACCATTTGGGTCCCAAGTTTTCTTGATGAGTGGTACTGCACTTATCTCTGTCACTACTCGGTCAAAGGACTATTCTAGGTCACGGCAGGCACCGGGAAAGGAGGTCGTGGATGGCCCACCTCCCCCACCTGTCACTGGTCCATTAGAAATTGAGAGGCCCACAGTCGAACCTGTTGTGAGACCACCCCCTAAAGGTGTTCTGAGAATATCTTCCTACAATCCGAACGCTTGTGCCGCACAACACTATAGAATTGTTGAGGATTTTACGCAGGCACCTTCTGCTATGTCTTCTTTGGAAGTCCTTCAAAGTTTTCCTTCGCAACGGAAGGCTTTGCTATCTGCAATCGGTGGTATTGATCCTGCTGATTCGAGCCTCCTCACCTTCGACCTGGAAAATTTTACTCCTCGGCTTCCTCATCAGATCGCTCTTGTTATTCAAGTCGGGATTAACGGTCTTAACATCCATAGGGCCATTGTAGACGAAGGTGCATCTACCTGTGTTATGTCATCTGCCTGCTGGAAGGCCATTGGCTCTCCAGCTCTGTCATCATCCCCCAATGCTTTGGAAGCATTTGATGGTCGGGAATCGAAACCCCTGGGTGTTATCGAGAGCTTACCGATAACATTACAGGGTAAGACAGTCAATGTAGAAGTAGAAGTAGTTGACGTAAAACTTAACTACAACCTGCTTCTTGGCCGCAGTTGGACTCACGCCATGCTATGCGTGCCGTCCAACCTCTTTCGACTTCTGAAGTTTCCTCACGAGGGAAAAATTGTGACTGTGGACCAGTTGTCTTTCTTTACCTCCTCTTCTGAGAACAACATTCCATACGTGGATAAGATCCCAAATCCCCCTGACAGTGTAGGGCCCGGTCTCTTCAAAGACCCCACCCTCATGGGTATCTTTCCCGCACCACCACCCAACACCGTTCAAGTTAACATGATCTCGAGGTCTGACGACCCATGGGTCATCCCTTCACCTGAACAGGTGCCTTATCTTGGAGAGTCGATGCCTCTAACTCCATTAGAGATCAGCTACTGTGAAATTGTTGCCGCATCTGATCCTCCTCCTCCTCCGCATCCTCCTTCGAGCATGGCTTTAGATGTCTATTTTCAATCCCCCTGTCTTGGTGAGGCCAACTTGCCGGATCCTCTAAAAGAGACCTTTCTTTCTGATGAAGCCATTCTGGAAACCATGTCTCTTGAGGAACTGCCTTGGAGTGATGGACATCATCGTTCCTCTTTCATGCCCAGCTTGGGGGCAATGTCTGACTGTCTGGAACGCTTTGGATCTCAGGATCCTACCCCCCCTCTTCAAACGCTTATTTTGACGCATGAGGTTCTTTCGGAAGGAAACCTGAGTAATATCACTCAGACCATCCTGATCAACATCTCCGTTAAACTGGGGGTCGTTGAGAATATACACGTGGGAGTGACTTGTTCTCCCGATGAGATACAATTCTATACTGATCTTTTCAAAGAATTCAGAGATGTGTTCGCCTGGTCTTACGAGGAAATGCCTGGGATTGATCCCAGTATCGTTGTGCATGAGATTCCAACCTACCCTGGTGTGAAACCCATGCGCCAATGCTTATGCCTGGTGCATCCTCGCAAAGCCGCTGCAATCAAAGCAGAAGTTGAAAAACTTCTGAACGCAGGCTTTATTTATCCTATACCCCTCATAGAATGGGTTTCGAATATCATCCCTGTCGATAAAAAGCAGGGCACTATTAGGGTCTGTGTTGATTATCGCGACATCAACTGCGCTTGTCCGAAGGATAATTATCCCACTCCGTTCATAGATCAGATCATCGATGAATGTGCTGGGAGTGAGATTTACTCCTTGATGGACGGCTTCTCCAACTATAATCAGATAAACATTTTACCAGAGGATCAGCACAAAACCGCATTCATCTGTCCGTGGGGTACATTTTCTTACAAAAAACTCCCGTTCGGCTTGAAGAACACTGGGGCCACATTCCAACATGCTATGTCTTATGCGTTTCATGACATACGTCACATCGTTCAGCCTTATCTGGAAAATTTGCCAGCTCATTCAGCCCGGCGAGCTGACCATCCCGAACACCTCCGCCAGATATTTCTTCGCTGCAGGCGCTACAATATTCGACTTAACCCCCACAAATGCGTATTTTACGTAGATTCTGGCCGTCTTTTGGGATTCATAGTCTCTAAATACGGGATTCGCCTTGACTCGCTAGAGGTTGAGGCCATTATCAATCTCCCATTGCCCACTTCGCTATATCAACTGCAGAGTTTGCAGGGAAAGGAAAATTTCCTTCAACGCTTTATCCCGAACTATGCTAAGGTGGCCAAAGGATTCACGTGCCTATTAAAGCAGAATGTTCCCTTTCATTGGGACGAAATCGCACAACAATCCTTTGAGAAGCTGAAGACATTACTTGTTAACGCTCCTCTACTTCATCCTCTAGACTACCACCGTGACTTCACTTTGTATCTTGCCATCGCATTTAGCACCATTTCTATGGTTTTGGTGCAAGATGATGGTGATGGTAATGAACATGTTGTTTATTATCTTTCACGGAACCTCCTTGACACGGAAACACGTTATGCTCATGTCGAGAAGCTGGCATTAGCCATCGTACATGCTGTGCAGCGCTTTCGCCATTACATCCTGTTGCGCACAATTACCGTGGTTTCAGGCTGCAATCCCATGACGTATATTCTCTCTCGACAATTACTGGGGGGCAATTACTCCAAATGGAATGTTATCCTACAGGATTTTGACTTAGAGTTCACCACTGCTAAGTCAACTAAATCACTGGTTTTTGCGGATCTTATATGCTCTCTCCCTACAGACTCCATTCCTTCACACTCTGAAGACCATATATCGGACGAAACTCTTTTCCTCATCAGCACTCGTGACCCTTGGTATGGCGATATCATTATGTATCTTCATACCTCCACATTCCGGTCTGACTTGACTAAAGATGCCCGACGTCGAATTCAGCATCAGTCTCGCCCCTACTATATCGTAGGAGATACCTTATACTGCGTTGGAGTAGATTCGGTGCTTTGCCGGTGCCTTACCTTGGAAGAGGCTGAAAGGGTCCTCAATGACTGCCACAGTGGCACCTGTGGTGGACATATGTCTGGATATGCTACTGCTCAAAAGATTCTCCGAGCAGGATACTTCTGGCCATCAATATTCAAAGACTGTATTATTACAGTCTGTAAATGTCACGCATGCCAGGTGTTTCAGCGCAAGATGCGTGTGCCGCCTCTCCCATTGCATCCTGTTATTACCATCGGCCCTTTTGTGAAATGGGGCATGGATTTTATGACGTGTAACCCTCATTTGGCCGGGGGGCATGCGTATAGAATTGTCGCTGTCGACTACTTCACCAAGTGGGCCGAAGCGATGCCTACACTAGCAGCCGACGGTAAAACAACTGCTCAATTCATCTTCAACCGCATCATTAAAAGTTTCGGAGTCCCTCAGGCCATCGTTACCGACCACGGTACCCATTTCCGAAATTATATGATGGCCAAGCTGACATCGAGGTTGGGCTTACGCCACGATAGTTCAACGCCATATTACCCTCAAGAAAATGGCCAGGTTGAAGCAGTGAACAAGGTTTTGGTCACTATGCTTCAACGAACAGTTGGGATTCATAAATCCAATTGGCACCTCCAACTGTTCTCAGCTCTATGGGCCTACTGGACGTCTGCAAAGAGTGCAACTGGATTCACACCATTTCAACTGGTGTATGGTTTGGAAGCTACTCTTCCAGTTGAATGCGAGATTCCTTCTTTGAAATTAGCTGTAGAACTTCTACCCGACACTTCTGCTGAAGAAGAGCGTCTCCTGTATCTGGAACAGTTAGATGAAACCCGTCGCTTAGCTGCTTTAATCATTGAAGCACAGAAAAAGTGGGTCAAAGCCCATTTCGATCAATCTGTTTCTCCATGTTCCTTTGTAGAAGGGGACCTCGTCCTCCTGTATGATCAAGCACACGATAAGCTTGGGGCTGGGAAGTTCCAACCCATGTGGCATGGGCCCTACATAGTTAAACGAGTATTAAAGAATGGGGCTTATGAGCTTATAGATTATGAAGGAGTCCCGCTGGCACAGCCCAGGAATGGGCTGTATCTGAAAAAATACTACGCTTAAAGTCATTTTTGTGTGGTATGTGTACATAGGTGCTTTTATTCATATGTGTGCATGTGTGGTGTGGTGTGCGATGTAAACATCTTTCTATTGATCGGGTCTTCCTGATTGTGCAGATGTGCCTCAATCCGTTTGTTGGTTTCGCGGATGGTGCCTCCCGCAGTACCTGGAATCTGTCTTCGGCAGCCTGGGTAATCTATGATCCTGCTGGTGAGTTGGTGAACCTCGCGGAATAAAGTGTTGTATTAGAATTATTAACTGAGGCTGTAAACCTTGGTATCCGTGAATTACTTGTGTATCTAGATTCACAACTTGTAGTATCACAACTTAATGGTCACTATTCAGTTAGAAGTCCATTCATTTTACGTCTGTATCTGCGTATTCGTTTACTGGAAAGGAATTTTGACTATATTACATATCAACATATACCCCGGCACATGAATACACTAACAGATGCAGTAGCTAATTTGGTTTTAGATAGGCATTTGCGCAATTTGTAAAAAACATCATCATATGTGAAAAGGAACATCCATCCAGAAATAGATATGTATATATATAGATATCGAAAATTTTACATAGCGTGTGTCACATAAGATCAAAAAATATACATGTTCATCTTAATACATCCGAAGACGACATGTGTCTCAAAAAATATGCATGAAATAAAACCCTAGGAGTCTAATCTGCGTGGTGCTCATGATAACAAGTCACCGCACGCACTAGGCATTTCAGCAGACAGTGGAGGCGACTAGGCACTCCCACCGTATGTCTCTGATATGCTAGTGGTACATCCGCCAGCCGGGCGCAGTCTGGAATCCCCCGGGCGATCCCCTTGAGGTTCTGGACCAACTCTCCTCCTTCCGCACCCTCCGCATGAGGGTCGACTGCGAGCTAGGTTCTCCGTGCGATAGGAGACATACCGGCTAGTCTCTCTGGGCCGACATCTGCATACGCATATAACTGCTGTTAGAACAGACATGTAATAACAAAAAAAATCAAATAAAACATGAAAATCAAAAACAAATCTTACCCAGCTCCTCGTCCCAATCCTCTCCCTCTGGCAGTGGGAGATCTGGGTCTCCAATAAAGTCTGTCCCGGCATAAGGCCAGTCCTCAACTACAATCAACTGGCATCGTAACCACACAAAAACTCTGGCCTCCAGGACATCTGTTGGCCTCCTCCAGATCTGGGCATCAATGCTGCCCAGCGAGCTATCCTTGGCTCTCGTGGTATCGGCTCAGCTACAATGGCCCCTTGGCTCTGGAAGATTGGTAGTCGTTCCAGAATGAACGATACCAGGATAGACCCATAGCAAAACTGTTTCAGTTTGACTTGCTTGCATCTCGTCAGCTGTCTCTTGATGTTGATCGTCACTACTGTAGCCCAGTCAAACAATATGGGACTCATGCACTCTGAAGCTAGTAAGAGTTGGCCTTTTGTCGCTTCGTGTGGTGCCTGCAACCCCGCAGCCTGCGTGATGGTATGTAACACCACCCTTAGTGCCAGATTGGGGATAGTGTGGATATCCACCTTTCCACTCCTTGATCCCAGTCGTGCCCTTAGGCACACTCGTGCCATCACTTGCTCCATTTTCTCACCAGACGGTCTGCTCCCTGTCAATATGGGTACTGGGCCTCTGCGCGATAATCCGGTTATGAAGTACAAGTCAGAAACTTCCAATTCTAACACCTGGTCCCGCAGCTTGAATACTTCCTCATGTTCATCCCAAATTATCACCAGGTACTGAAGCAACTTAGGTTGAGCTCGTAAACAAGGTGTCAGGAAGAATTTCTTGAGCCCACAATCCCTGAGGGCATTCATACAAGCCTCTTTTTCCATGGCTAATTCATCCTCTTCCCCGTGCTCTCTTTGTTTCCACTCGATCACCATTTTTCTCGGTTTCCTGCATCAACATGGTCACAAACCCTTAATTAGATCTCTGTTGAGCTTCAAAATTCATCCAAATTAATTAAAATCTCGAATTTTTAGGCAAAAGAATCGAGTTCTGCCGTTGGTGCGGCTGTTTCCCGAACATTCGCGCTAGTTGGCATGAGCCCTTTGCATATAAAAGCCCATTGGCACGGGTTCGTGCCCGATACCCGCGCCAATGAGCGGAGCCCTAGAAATTTAAAAAGTTGCCACAGAAATCTAATGCATGATGAAAAATTATTTAAAAATGGATTGAAATGGAGTACAAAGAAGTGCTTCTTACCTAGAACTGACGGAACTCTGAATGGTAGCCCGAATCGATCGTAATCGCGGCCAGAAGTTTGCACACCAAATGGACCAATGTTGCTCTTCACTAAGGTAAATAGTAAATGTAATTTTATTTTTACCATTTGAGACTTATTTATAACTTTTTGAGCTCTAATTAGGTTTAAAAAGTCATTTTTTATTAATATTTCATATATTTTGTCGAAAATGGGTTTTACACTTGCCTTTCTGTGCAGCGACAAGTTTTTATGCAACTTAAACGACGAAACGAGTTGTATTTTATACTTTTTCGGACTCGGTAAATACACGAAAAAGTCATTTTGGAGTCATCTTTCAACTCTTTTCTGACTCTCTAAACATGAAAAGATTGTCGAGGCCCTTGTCGTTTCGATCTCGTTAAAGTGGCTGCGAAACGACATCTACCCAGTATACATTTACCCCTTTTTTGGGCTGGGATAGATTCTTTACAAAAAAGGAATACCTTAGCCTATTGCGACTAGGAGGTTTTCTCGGATATCGTTTTCTACCTTTTTGGGTCTGAGAAACTATTTACGAAAAGGGACCTTTGGATTTTACTTTTCTGCTGTCTTTTCAAACTCTCTAAACATGAAAAGACACCGAGTTCTTCCTTTGTCAGACACGTTAAACCCTGATGACATCGGACTTAGTCGAAATGACGTTACTCGAGTCGCTCCTTCCTAGGGCTCGTAAAATGTACTAGGATGGGCTTATAGCACAAGCATATGCTATTCCCTTCAAGATTGTTATCAAAAATAATTGGGGTACTCGCCAGAAATGGTGGGGAAAAAATGGAACCAGAATCATTGTCGTGTCGGCAGTATGTCGCTCTTGAACATGGCACTTGTCTGCATTCGTGTCGGGTTGGGGACATCTCATCTCGTTTTTTCACTTGCCTCCATGGATTTGGGTAATCCTTTTTGACCTCTCATCTGCTCTTTGCCTCGTCACCATGACCTCTGATCCCTTGATGTCAAAATGTTGCCAAATCCACTATCGTGCCGTTATATGTTCAAGAGAAGTTGACCTCTGCAAAATATCAACCTCCCTCTGATCCTCGTATGATCCTGATTCATAAACACACTATGTTCCTCTGTCTCGTGTCGATGATGTGGGAAACACTATGGCCCACCTTCGATCAAAGTCACTTCGCATCGACTTCAGCTCATTATCCGGGAAGCTGGTCTAGAGACTCCCTTCTGGTACCTTGGAGTCTGCATGCCTCAATGGCAAGTTCTTCGCATTCGATGAGAGGTTTTCATCATTGGCCTCCGATCGAGTGATTTTGTGGGTGTTCGACACCAACTCATTTATTCGCATGCCGTAGATTGTACCTATAGTACCTTGAGGGCCATTGTCATTATTGGTGGTTCCTCTCGCGTCTGTTAACGGATTTCATCATTGGCTGGTAATTAGACGATGTTCTTGCATGCTCGACTTCAACTCACTTATTCGCATGCTTGAACTTGCACTTTGTTCGGGTTGAGATGGAGCGCAAGACCCTGGATTTTGTCTGTTAGAATCCAGGCTGCGATTTTCTGGATTATCATGATTATATACATGACTCACTTACCGGATGGTTGCGACCATACCTGAGTCTTTTATCGATCCTTACTGGATGGCTGCGTCCATACCTTGGATCTGAATTATTGTATACTCTGTTATGGATGGCTGCGCCCATACCACGTATATGCATCATGTACTTGAGATATCAGTTATACTTCTTCACGCAGGTTTTCCAACGGTGGAGTTTTCAGTTGGACATGCTCTCGTAAAGCATTTCACCCCTCTCTGTCTCTCAGGCCTCATGCTTTAGGGGGCATCTGTTACACAGTAATTTTTCACCATCCCTACCATTCCCCGTCTCGCACATTGGATGACTCATTCCGTGACCTGTGAGCAATTTCATGCCTTGAAACCACCTTCATTGCACTCCTCTGAACATGAGCTTAAATTGCCCTAAAGACATCTCCTTGAAAAAAACCATAAAAACACCCCTTTTTACATTGGCACGGGAAGCCAGTTCATCACACGCTCCAATGGGGAAAATCCTTCAAAGAGGTCGCGCCAGCCAATTTAAGGATTGTTTTTTAAAAATAAATGGCGGAAGTTTCATCCCAACAGATTCACAAACTGGTACCTATCTTAAGTTGGGTGGTTTGGCTCCGGGAATTCCATGTAGGGGAAGTGGTTTGCCAACTCTCATGGAAGCTTCCTTGAGGATAGGGCCAATCCCACAATTATAGGGATCCCAACTCCCCTTCCTCCATCTATAAAAGATTGCTCATTCTCCATTGCAAGCTAGTCCTGAATCTCCAAGTTCCCAAGAGCCTTATGCTGCAAGAGTCCTTATTCTCCCCTTAAGGCCAAATCCAAGCAAGGAGACTATCGTCGAGATATTCCAAGAGAGACTCGCCCCATCCTTGGCAGGCTTTGCGAGACGTGTTCTACTGGTGACCCCTCCAAAGGAGACCACAACTTCAGAACATTGGTTGTACTCTCCTTTGATTTGATTATTAATGAATGACTACTGGTTATGGTTCCACTCTAGTTTTCATTGATGATGATGATGAGTTATGTCCTTTCTGACTGACATATAGTTGCGTATTCTGGATTTCTATGCTTGTATTCATTTTTTTCCTTGTGTGTGTAGGTGTCCATTCACGGAGATCGTGAGGATCGTGACTTGCCGGGACTAAGGAATGGGAGCACCACCTCTTCTACGAACCATAGCGTTGGACTCCAGGTAGGCCTTAATCGTTGGTCTCTTTATTCACAATTAGGAACTTGCACTGTAGCATTTGATGATTGTTGCTAGACCCGGTCTGGGCTAGTAGGGATCACCTTTGTCCGTAGATGGGATTTACCTCCATAATAGTTTCTTTTCTTTTTCTCATCATTTCTACAAATGAATCAGTGGTTGGCCCAAGATTTATGTACACATTTACCATTTCACCCAATGAATGTGTAACTATTTCAAGGCTTTGTCGACTCTCAGCAGGTAGAGACAAAGCCACAAGATCTCTTTTCAGTTTTTCATGAATTCTTTCACACCTTTGTAAGGTGCATTCCGCCATGTTGGTTTCCCATGGTATATCAGTAATCTTGGCCAGATAAGTTGTGCTAGGTTGATAGCCTTCTTCTTGAATGTAGCGGGCTGCCCCGCGTCTATTTTGACCACTACTTCGAACATTTTCGGCCTCTGCATCAATATATATATATATATATATATATATATATATATAATTTCGTATATTAGAAAAAACACGTGTAAAAAAAGTTGTACAAATTTAATGAAAAAATATTGAAATTGATGGCAACCTTGACGTTGTTGGTTAACATCTTCTCCAACATGACCCTGCTGAGAACCAGACCCAGAATGACGCTGATGAGAACCAGACCCAAAATGACCCTGTTGAGAACCAACAGCCATTGATTGGCCTTTGGGGGAATAAATATCACCCCCTTCCCGCAACCTGCTACCACTCATACCTCGACTGGTTGAACCATGGCCACGCTCCATGGATGGAGTAGAAACCCTTCTCCTCTTACCTCCTAAAAATTAAAATATGAAACTTATTAACAACTAATTTAACTCACAAAGTTAATAAAAAATCAATTCCATATGTACACATGTATGTATGGAGATTTAAGATTAATATATTTAAATACCGTGAACATCCCCCGATCCCTGAACCTCCATATGGGATTCGACTAATCCTCGTCGTTCATCCTCCATGATATATATCTATTGGTCGACATTTACACAAAATAGATTTCAAAAAATCGATTTGTAATTTAGTGTACACAAATTATGTAGAACACAACTTTCAAAGCAATAATTGATCATGTGTGAAACTAAATTTAATCGAAAAAGAAATTATAAAAATGATAAGTTCACCAAATTGCACTTTACATGGTGGGAGCACACTTGGTATAAAATTTACCACTTATATACTTTATTTTGTGGGAGAAATGACACATGTACATAGTTTACCTTAAAGTCATTGTGTTTTATGGATATTAAAATGAAGAACTTCTATTTAGATCCATTCCAGAGATTGACTGTAGGGGCATTTACTAGATATGTCACCTTTCATAAAAGATGAGATCCAGAGGCTACCTAGCCCTTTACAGACTCTACCTATACAACTTGTAGAAGTAAACACTAGAGGCATTCACAATATCAAAGAACGTTTTCATGCTCAAACATGGGAATGTGTCTCTTTCCCTATGCAAAAAAATAGTTCAAGGTAGTTAATCTTCATAGACACGTCATCAAGCAGGTCAATGTGATCATCCCCAACTTACTTTTCATGAAATTAGGCTTGGAATACTCTACAACCTGGTGGATGGAGTTGAATGGGAACTAGGTCAAGGCCTTTACAAAATACATGCTAGTGAATTTAACACTTACTAGGTTATGCCAACAAATAAAGTGGGAGAAATGTTTTCTCCTCGAGGTTATCCAATTGGGTGTGTAATACGAACTTCACCCATTTCCTACAGGTTTCTCTCTTAGGTTACAAAGTGTCTTCCACCTTATTAGTTATATATTTTTCAATTTCCCGTGGATTCCTTGAATTTTTTCTCCTACCATCTCCCTCTCTCACTCCCCAAATTATTGTCATCAAACATGCCCCATTGAGGATCTGGAGCAATGTTTTCACCATACTTAGAACTGTCATTGCTGCTAATTGAAATTGGAGAGTCATGTATACTATATTGCTTGCTTAAGTGGCTCTTACTTGGACAATATCCTGAGATGAGTTTGACATGATGGTCATATGAGTTTGGAAGCTACTTGGTGTAATTTTCCTTAAATATTAAAAAAAACAGAGCAAAAATGTCATTTTCGATCATTTTTTATTAGCTTATGCATACAACAGATGTTATCACAATTGCAACACAATCATGTTCCATGAGCATGAATTATGAATGTCGCAAGCCAAATTTCAAGGAAATTTGCATTCATTTTAGGCAAAAGAAGGCTATGACATTAAGGTCCATGCTAGAAAAAATTATGCAAATAAGGTTGCTAAGTCTTGATACTTGCCATGTGTTTCAAATCCATAACGAAGGTTGGCTTTGAGAGTGTCCTCCCAAAGCCCTGTCTTGAGATGAAATTTAATTCAATGTCTCTTAGAGTTGCAAGGTGGAATTGATAGAATTATTTGATTTCTTTACCATAGATGGATATCTCCTTTCATCTATACCTTTCTCTACCATCTTATTTCCAAGTGAAATGGGAATTTTCACATTTTGAATGCCATTACCATGTAATTTGGTAGTCTTCTAGCTAGACCTATCACAAGTAAGGTTTTCATACCAAACTATTTCTCTTGCTCAACTCAGTGACCATGACTCTCTTCTCACACTGCTTACCATAAGATCTTTAATTATACATGTCACGCAAAGTTGGGGGTTCTAGTTCTACACCTATTAGGTAAAGTTGTATTTTATGGCATTGTGGTCCTTAAATTTGGAGGTGTTCCACTTGAAAAAGTAGGCATTAAATATGGATGAAAAGGATTTTTTTTAACTTTGATAGAATTTCCTCATGGAATTACTGAATTTCTCGACGAGATCATGCTAGCTTTGCCAGAGAAGAAGGTTTTGGAGGAGAAATTGAATTCTTTCGACTTATTTTTGGCATTTAAGTTTGAAATAGTAGTTTTGATGACTCCATTGATGACCTTGCTGAGGAATTTGATGTACACAATATTGACTTTGAAGATGGTTTAGAAGACGTTGAAGAAGTTGTAGATTTTGGTGTTGTCACTAAATGTTTCTTTGTTGTTGGACTTGATCAAGACACAATTTAACTTTATGAGCAGATTGAAGACCTTGAAGAGGTTTTAGATTTTGTTGTTCTCACTGAATGGTTTTTGTCTAGTTTTGTTTCTTAAACCATCATTTCCATAGGACATTTTTGGTGAATACATTCTTGACCTTGATGAGAGGATATGATACCTTGAAGAGGCTACATCTTTTGGTGGCGTCACTAATTATTTCTCTATTATTATGTTTGTTAAACATCTTGCTTAGGGCAAGGCAACTCCACATATATAGTATAGTTTATGGGACAGAAATCAATATGTAGAAATATTCACTTGGTTTTTATAATTGGATAGAATAATGACATAAAATGACCTTTTATGTCTTCTCATTTTAGAGCTCAAATTTTTAGGAAGGATTTAAGTATCCACCTTTCAAGAATCACTAGAAGAGGTTGATAAAGAATATAGGAAGACAAAAAACTAACCAGTGGTGTAATAAATGGATTTCTTGGGAGGTAGATTGGCATATGGACTTTTGGTAGCTAGAAATTTTCCAAATAAGTGAATGTATTTGAAAACCAAACCTCAAGTTTATTTTGGTTTAGACAAGGTCTAGAATTTGAAAAGTGAATTCCCTCTTTCTTCCTCTTACATGTCCAATGATCGGAATCTGGATTGAGGGAAAAAAATTTCCTAAATAAAAATTTTGCATTTTATTTGTTGTACACATGAGTTTTTAAAAGCTAATTAACTCATAAATTTCTCACAAAATACACTTAAAGCTTGACACAAACCCCTTCCCAATTGGCTAACTTTAGATGATCCTAAACACATTTTTATTTAACTAATGAGGGAGATAGCCCAATAAAACTAGTTTGTCCTTATTCAAATCAAGTTGGTATCTAAGCTACCTAGGACTCAAACCATTATTTTTAAATTTGAAATATCATGGTGTGTTGTTTCAATGCCTGAATCCACAACCCTAACATAAATTGTTTTATTCTTTTTTTGCAGGATTTAGTTGGTTATATTAAAAGTCAGTTGAATTTAAAATTCTTGGCTTAGTGGCATGAACCAAACATATTGTACATATTAAATGAGGAATTTCGCTCTCCCAATAATTTCTAAATCACCCATATCACCAAGAAAACATGTTTTAAAAGAACATACTTTGGTATGGGAAAGACCTTCGATTTCAAATATTATAAGAAGGTTTTTGATATGGTTGAGAGAATGTGGAAAATAGAATCCATAAACAAATTATTTTCAAAAAGTATTACTTTCAAAGTATCAACAAGGAACATGTACAAGGGTGTTCAATGAATTAACGCTATTTATTTAAATTCCATGATGTATATCTTACTCATAATTTTAACAAATTATTAAATAATGATCTAGATTGGATAATTATATTATTTGTCATATATTTTGATGCTTATAGAGTGAAAAAGCTGAAAGAATCAACTTGTAGGGTCATTTTAATGGTGGGTGGAGAATTGGGGTCTAAAACCTTTTGGAGTCATTTTGAGGTATTAAATGACATTTCTGGGGGTCAAACGATTATCCCTTGTGCCGAAATATTGACCATTATTCTACACTTAAAGACATATATCCAATGCTACAAGAAAAACATCAAATGAAGTTCATTCAAAATTTATTCCTTTAGTAAGTTGACCTATCATGTTGACCACCATGGTACGAGAGAATGACATTTTAGCCCCATTACTCATGCATGGCAAGCTAGCTACATGTGGAAATTTAACAAGACTCTAAAAGGTCTAAAATCACAAACCTCGTTAATGGTTGACGGAGTCAAATCTTACACCTAGTTGGCTATCACGCTATGTTAAATACTTGGCCACTAGGAGGAATAAGATTTCCATTTTGTGTTATTGTATTTTTTTCCATAGTTGAAAATACAACTAGGAGTGTGAAGTTAGAGAGAAAAATGTATGAAGTTAAGTTTTTATAGCAACCTTACACGCTAAAAGTCTTAGCTAACTCTAGAGAGATTACCTCTTTCTTTGTACTCACACATTTTCCATACCAGAAAAGAGAGAGTAGAGCCTGTTTACATTTTAGTGTTTTTTTTCTCCCATAAGGATTTCGTAGGGAAAAAGGAGTCTAGAGCATCATTACTTTTTAGGGTTGCTTGTCTCCCATAAGGATTTCCTAGGAAAATAATCGTGTAGATTGTCTAGAGATATGTATGTGTGTGTTTCATTATGTTTTATATTTCTTACATTTCTGCCCTCCTATTTTTCTTTCTAATCAAGGTTTATAAAATAACATAGAAGCAACATGAGACTTGGAACAATCATTTTCATTATCTATATGGAAGGCAAGAAGGATTATATCCCCTTAAGCTTAATCTTATGTATTTTGTCAATTTTTATCATATATTTTTTGGTAAGGGTAAATGTTTTTTATCTATAGTACAAGTCATGAGTTCCCCAATTTTACCTTATGTAAAGCATGATTCTAGGATTACTACAATTTGTACTTGGTTTTTTATTGTGATGATGCCCTGTCTCAATCACTTGGCCATCTCTCGATGGGTAGTTAAATCTTTATAACAATACTTAAGTAATATTTATCTATTTGTATTATGTGAAATTATATAAAAAATGGTATACTATTTTTCATAAAATTGGGTTGAGTTTATCATATATTTCAATGAAAGTTGATTAAATATGTTTTCTTTAAAAGGATCTAACAATTTTGTTAAGGTATGAATTTTCAATTTTGTGTGGCTCTCTATCAACCTTCACTTCCTCATTTCTATAAAAAATCTACTTGCTCATTCATATACCCACTTTCTATTCAAATGCATGAGTTTTGAACTCTCGATAACTATGTTTTTCCACGCAGGAAAATTATATGTCACATTTTATACTAACTCTAATATGTCATTACTAATATGTCATGCTTCTTTAATTTATCTTTTATAGATGATCAGAGCATCCCTTTTTAATCTATCCCTTTTGACTTCGGATATGTGGGCAATACTCATCCACAAATTTTTCTATCATAAAGTAGTGAGTAAAATTGTATTCCATTTGTGTCAATGTTAAGGTTAAGCACATGGATTAAAGTTTTATATAAGATACATTTCCATGGTGTACATTTATATCTAAAGAGTCCAAAACCTCATTCAAGACCATATGTTTTGTTGATGTAGTTTGATTGGTTATATTGCATTGCTTTTGCAGTTGTTGCTATGGGCCTCACCATCTAGTGATTTTAGGTAAAAAATTATTTACATGGAATTTTGAAGTATCCTAGAATGTTTATTATTTATCACTACTAGCCTTGGTGATTTAGTTGTTTGTTTTGATGCTACTTGGTTACCCATATTTAATAGTTTTTCATGTTTAATTCATTTTTAAGGCTTTTTATTGGCCTGTCAGGATGTATTTTTCTCAAATCCATAATGGCTAAAAGAATGAAATTTATCTATGAAAAAGAGAGGTCATATGGAAAAAAAATTGTTTGCAAGTGTTCTTTTGAACCCATAGAACTTGCAACCCCAATATGGATACAATACTAAGTAATACATAGCCTCCTCATCTAACTTAGCCAGAGATTTGCAATACTATATTTGAGTTGGCTAGCTCCATTTCAAGATATTATAATGTTAGGTTATTATTTCTATAGATTTTGATTATGGTAGTAAAATGTTACAAAAAACCGGAAACTACAAATAATATTATTCTAGATATATGTAAAAAGGACATGGTAGAGAAAATCAAACAATATTAAACTTTTCATAAATAGTTTAGATAAAAATACATTTTCTAATTTTGATTGTAAATTCCAAGGCTTAAAGCAATAATTTTTCTAATAATTTTTTTTTAATTAATAAATAAAAAAGAAGGATTTTCAATCAAAATCACATCCAACATATAATAAAAATAATAAAAACAATTTAAAACTTCATACAGTATGACATTACTATGGCAAAGAGCATAAAAATATACAAGCAAAAAATCCTTTTCTATAATAATGGAGAGCTTCAAATATACAAGAAAAAAAATATTTCAGCCTCCTTGTATCCCAGAGAAAGAGTTGCTCAAACAATCATATTTTAAACAATTAAAACTTGGAGAAAATCATCTGTTTTTGAATTTCGATTATATAAAAAATTATTCAAATATAAGACAAGAGTTACTCATACTATAAAAGTTTAAATAATATTAACTTTAAAAAAAAAATATTTGGAAATGAACAAAAAAAAATATTTTTAAATTTCATTTACATTAACTTAAATCCATATTAACACCTCTTGATAAATCTGAAATCAAATTAAATCTATATTAATTAATTTAATAGTTTAAATTCCTATTTGTGGTGTGCCAAATAGAAATATTCAAAGCGAAAGTTACAACTTACAAATATTACTCAAATATATCACAAAAGGAAATAGAATAACAAACATAATGGACAATATGAACCAAAGTATTATACCTTTATTGATATGGATGGATTCTTAATTACAAACATTTGCGTAAAATATGATGAAGCTTTGGGGGGACTTTAATGAAACACTTTGTGGACAATATCAAAAGAGTTAAGAAAGTGGCTGCTAACTAGTCTAAAAAGAAGGCAACAGAAGATAAAAAGGATCTTTTAGAAGTAGAAGAGGTCATTTCTAGGCTTTTTGACAATAATGTAAATGCAATTTTTACTGAAAAAGACTTGCAGTCTTTGAAAATTTTGGAGAGGAGAAAGCAAGCACTATTAGAAAAGGAAACAGTTCAATGAAGACTTCAAAGTAGAGCCATCTAGTTCGCTGAAGGTGATAACAACACTAATTTTTCCAGAAACATGTAAATTTCATAAAACCTGCAAGTAAGCTACAGATTTGGAAAAATATTACAGCCATGAAACAAGAATTTTATAATTTGATTAAGGAGAGGTAGATGTCCAAGTTGTCATGGAGACAATTAAAATCCCTCCATGGTGTCAAGAAAATGGTATAGAAGAGGGTAATGAGCATGTTGAAGCTAAGAGTTATGTGGGGAAGCTAGAGGCAAGCGTCATAGATAGAAAAAGAAAAATACAAAAGAAGATGATCCAATCCTGCAAAGTAAGCTACCTACTTGCACACTCTTTTTGCAATTTTTGCAAAAGAGTTGAATGGCTCAACAAGTTCTCCAAATAACATGGGAGATGGGCTATCCACAATAAAAGTCTTTTCATTCATGAATGTGAAAAAGTGGAGCAACGATAAATGGCTGACGTCAAAAATCTGTAAATAAGGGATGAATTGTACATTCAATCAATGTACATACATCATACAAATTATATATGTTCATATCACGTTTCCGCCCAAAGCATATATTCATCGATATGGATGGTATCTTACATCACTTTGCTACTAATGAGCTAAGTTGTTTCTGCAAATGATGCGTGTACACCCCAAGTGCAATAATAATACCAAACAAAGTAATTAGGCCATGGAAAAGATAATTTGATTACGACTGTTAAAATTGGTTTTTAATTTTGTTTGAGCTGAGTTTGCAATACCATCGTCAGCTCCTGAGTAAGGGTAATATGCGATTTTTGATTGATGGATGAAGTTGCTACAGTTTAACACTTTGCTAGGGACTGTAATGATGAGAATGAGACACAAACTGTAAAACAGGAAGCACTATAACGATGAGCATGAGACACAAATGCCAAACTGCAACTTGGAAGAACTCTATATATAGATTCCCATAATATATGAATTATATATTCCCTGAATAAGTTTTGTTCGAGAAATTATTACAGCGAGTATGTTGAAGGCTATTACCAACAGGACATGGAAATGTGTTATTGGGTACCATACTCTGGTAAGATAGATGTCCTGAGAAATAAACAACTCTAAAAAAAAACATAGCAAATATGGTAATGGAAAGAATATTGCATACAGAAAATGTAAAATGTAAATGAAACATTACTTAATTAAAAAAAATTGCACAAAACGAAACAAGGAAAAGAGGAAATCAACCTATATTCCCCAGAAGATGTTACCGAGATAACAAGTTATAGTTCAATTTCTTAGTATAGCTTTGTCAAAAAGAAATCATAACTATCATGATTGCAGATGAAGAATTTGTAGTTGCCAATTCTTAAATTACAGAACAGAGTAAAATAATACATTATATTCTAGCTCCTTCAGAAACAAATCCGAAAATCAAACCTATATGATATGTATATAGACAATTTAGAAAAATAATATCCAGCAGCGAAAGAATCTAAACCTCAACCAAAACCAACAAAAACATCTCCAGAGACTTTAGAAAGACAGCCCATCAGTAAATCATAGCACACAAAAATTCCAACCCCGAAAGCCTTAGCAAGCAAATAAGAACCAAAATTAGGCGAAGTACCAAAGACAAAACCCAAAGTGTCAATATATTAAAAAAAAAACGAATCAAAAGAAACAGTAAAACAAGTTGGGCAGATAGAACTTGCAATGCTTAATAATACAAGCGTAGGGAAAGTTATAGTTCTAATTCCAATTTTCTATATTCTTTATCACTCTGTATTCTATATAATCTAGGTTGGTGCATATTTCATTGGACAATCGTTGTAGTATACTAGTGAGCAGGGACTCTCAACAACGACCACTGATTTTAGCATATAATTTGTATGACAACCAAAAATTTAGCTTAGGAGCTTAGACGCTATGGGGTTGTAGCTCAAATGGTAGAGTGCTCGCTTAGCATGCGAGAGGTACGGGGATCGATACCCCGCATCTCCAGATAATGTATCTCGAAAGGGTTTTTTGGCAGAAAGTTCGCAATCGATCCTGTGAGTGATAGTTTAAACTTATTTTTGAGTGGAGGTTCGGAATCCATCCTTGGATAAGTTTGCTTTGTCACCCAGTGTCCTGTTTGATTGTCTATTACTATGAAACACAATCTATGTAGCAGTAAAAAAAAATTACTATACAAAGCTACTATGCATTCCTATTCATTGTCTATTATTGTAAAACACAATCTGTGTAATAGTGAAAACAAATTACCAAGCTACTATGCATTCCTTTTCCAGTTTAAGGGTTGTGTAATAGTGAAAACAAGTTACTATGCATTCTTTTTTCGAGTTTAAGAGAACTGGAAAATTTGACAAATGAGTCTATTTTGAAATTCCAACCCTGTACCTATCATGTTTTATTGTATATTACTGTGAAACACAATCTACTATACATTCCTTTTTATTGTCTATTACTATAAAAGACGCTGCAAAAACAAGGAAAAAGGCATTCGTTTATTTTCCACAGAACAAGATACTTATGAGGATATTTTTTGACAGCCCGAAGAGCACAGACATACCTGACGGAGTCGAAGAGCGCGGATGGGAGGAGCACCAGTGCGGCCGGGAGGAGCAATAGCGCGAACAGAGCAGCAGCGACAGGGATAGAAAACGCGTGAACAATGAAACCGGTAAACCACCAAACTTTGCGAGCGATTTATTTATAGAAAATAGTTCGGCCGAACTATTTTAAAAGTAAAAGTTCGGCCAAACTCACAATTCGTCCGAACTTGTTTTAGAAGTTCAGTCAAACTTTTGTTGCCGGTTTTCCAATCTCCGGCAAAAATTATGTTTTCCTGCGCCGTCAGTGTGCCGTCAATCTAAATGGAATCATGAGTTCGGGCGAACTTTCTAAGAAATTTCGGCTGAACTATTGCCGAAAAAAAATTTTGGCCCCCGATTCTCACAAAAGTGTAACCCAGCTTCACATTTCCGCCCATGGCCCAACACAATATTGTACTTGTCGCGAAATTCCACAATCTTCTTAGATCTAAACGTTGTTGTGTTATTTGTTATGATTTTGTGAGGGCAACCAAAATGAGACAAGATATTTGATTCTAAAAATTGAATGATTACCGTATCAGTGGCTTGCCTTGCTGGAATGGCCTCGATCCATTTGGTGAAGTAATATGTACCTGTCAAGATCCATCGATGTTGTGCTGATGATGTGGGATGGATTTCCCCTATGAAATCGAGTCCCCACTACTGAAAAGGAGCATTTACTGAAACTGGTTTCAAAGGAAGAGGAAGTAGTTTCCTTTTCCCTTGGAAAATTTGACACTCATAGCAGCTCATCACTGTTTTGTAGAAATCTGAAAATAAAGTGGGCCAATAATATCCTGCTCTCAACACTTTGTTAGCTGTAGTTTTCCAAAACAAATGACCCCCACAATCACCTTTGTGAAAGTCATGCATCACCTGCTGAGCCTCATCTTCAACCAAACAATTAAGCAGAATACCTCCGGGATCTTTCCAATACAGAGCACTGTTTAAAATACAAAATTTAGCAAACTTGAGTTTCAGTGATCTACCTTTGCTTCTAGACATCCTTGGAGGTGGTGAAAGGTGCTGAAGAACATAAACAATGTCTGAATACCATGGATATTGGAGAAAAATTTCTGAAACCAAAACAAGCAAACCTTCATCCTTCTCCTCTAACATTGTTATTATGAGATTTATATCCAGGGCACGCAGGTTTGATTGGGCCATTAGTTTTGCCAGGACTTGTCCTTTGATTAACTTTGTGGGTTTAATCTCCAAATCATATTCCAACATTTCTACTATCCACTTACCTCTTCGACCTTCCGAATCAGTTTGCTTCAGGATATCTTTCACTGCTACATTCAGAACATATGCTATGGTATGTGAATGCAGAATGTATAATCTAAAAGCCTTCAGTGCTTTTATAAGGGCCAATGCTTGTTTCTCAATGATGTTATACTGTAAGGCAACATCTCGAATGGTCCTACTAAAAAATCCAATGGGCTATTCTATCTGATCTCTCTTTTGCATCAAAACCACAGCCATAGTATGCTTCGATGCAAATGAAAATATAATGAAATCTTGAGTATAATTAGGACTAATCAAGATTGGGGCATTGGACAGAGAAAACTTTACCAGATTAAATGACTTGATAGCCTCCTCACTCCATTTGACAGCGCTATCCTTTTTCAACATATTAGTCATTTCTCTTAAATGTTCAGCCAAATTGGGTATAAATCTGCGCAAGAACTTCATCTTACCATTAAATGCCTGAATTTCCATTTTGTTACGTGGGAGGTCTATGTGTTGGATGGCCTCCACTCTTGAAGGATTGATGCAGATACCATCCTTAGAGATGATATGCCCCATCAACTTGCCTTCATCCATAGCAAACATACTTTTCTTTGGATTGAGAGAAATCCCAAACTTCCTGCATCGCTGAAATACAATCCTTAAGTGGTGCAAATGTTCATCATCAGAACCAGAAAACACTGTTAGATCATCCAAATAAACAACAAGAAAAACATCCTTTTCATTGGCAAAAGAAATGTCCATTGCTCTCTAGAAAGTAGCCCCGGCGTTCTTCAGTCCAAATGGAATTTTGGCGTACTGGAAAGTTCCCTAGGGTGTTGTGAACGCAGTTTTGTCTTGGTATTTTCCGTGCATCAAGATCTAATTATAACTTGAGTAGCCATCGAGTAGTGACATCCTTGATGCTCCAACTACTCTCTGCAGAATATGGTCCATCTTCGGAAGTGGATAGTTATCCTTTAAGTATGCTTTATTCAAGTTCCGGAAATCTATACGACCTTATCTCTCCTATCTTTTTTTGTACTAGGACCAAATTTGAAATCTAGTCAGAAAATATAATTGGGACAATGATACTTTCTTTATACAATATGTTTACCTCTCTTTCAATGGATGGCAGCAGCTTTGGGTTAATCCTTCTCAGCCTCTGTCTAAATGGCTTCTAATCCGGCTTGATGGGAATAGTATGCTCAATTATATTTTTGTCATACACCTTCAAGTCTGAATAATCCCACGCAAACACATCAGAAAATTTAGAAAGAAATTTAACATAATTTTCCTTTACCTCAGGGGAAAATGCTTTTGATAACTTCACAAGCTTAGGCTTGTCAGCTGTTCCAAGATTAACATCTTCAACTCCTTTATCGGTAGGCACCAAGCTCAGTTTCTTTGCAACATCATCTTGATCAAAAAGCTCCTCCAAAGGTATGAGACCTCTAGGAATCACATTATCTTTCAGCTGCAATATGTCGATCTGATTTGCTTCAATTTCTTGATCATCATAATCACCTTCCATGGGAGTATCCTTGAATTTTCCTTCACTCTGCAAAAAAACATTGATTTCATTGTCATCCCAAAACACTTGCCAATACCTCAAATTATCCGAAACAACAGGTCGATGTTTGACATAAATTTCAAATTTGTTGCTGGAGTTCATTGGAATCTTCAAGTTGCTTGCAGTAGTGGCAAGAGAATCTGCAATAAGATTCTGCATTTGGGGTACTGCTGTCAAAGTGTACTCAGAAAATGTCCTCAAGATATCTAGGACTGCATTTCTATAGGCCCTCAATCGCGGATGCTTTGCTTGATACTCTCCTTTTACCTGTTTGATTATAAACTCTGAATCTCCATAGACATAAATCCTTTTTACCTTTAGCTTCTTCAAAATTTTCAATCCTGCAATCAAAGCTTCATACTCTACTTCATTGTTAGAGTAGTCAAAAGAAAACTTGTAAGCACACACTCTAACATTACTAGGAACTTTTTCAGGCTGGAAAATAGGGCTCCGAATCCATATTCCTATACCAGCACCGTCCTTACCAACAGCTCCATCAAAATCGATGCCCCAAATGCCTTCTTCTTCTTCTAAATGCTGAAATTTTGCTTCTTTCTCTACTTTATCTAGACTAATTTCTGCATCTTTCTACTATTCACTGTCCTTTTGTTGCTGGCAGGCAAGAAGCTCAGAAATGCTTACTGCTTTATCTATTTCCTGTTTACGGACTTCCCTAAAATTTTCTGAAATTTCAGGTATCTCATCTACTTCTACCAACTGAACAGTTTCATCATTCAAACCACCGTCTGAATATAATACAAATGACTCCAGATTTGTGTGGACTACATTAATGGGATGATTAACTGGCTTCTCTTTACTGGTGATCATGTATTTCATTTTCTTCTCCCTATATAATTTTCTCAATTGACCGAACACGGGAATGGTGGCATAAGAGAAATCAAGCTGAATGGTCCCTTTCAGTTTTGCACCCCATGACCTGGACAAAAGCATTCCAAACCGTGGTGGAACATCAGCAACAACTACATCCATCAAAACATTTTTGGCTGGGATTTGGTCTAAAGATACTACCAATTCTTTGATAAGACCAATACAATGGACCCTACCAGAGTCAAAGGAATACAAATCATGGTATTTGCGGGTAATATCAAGACCCAAATTCTCCATAATGGCTTTAGGCATCAAGTTATGTGAGGCTCCGGAGTCCAACATGGCATTATGTAAAATGAACTCATGCAATCTAAGACTCAGATAGAAGGGAGGGACTTCACTCTCTTCAGACTAACCTTCTATGGCTGGACCAAAAATGAGTTCAGGATAATCATCTTCAACATTTACCATATCTGATATAGAGTCTATTTGAAAAATTATAAACACCTGATGTTTATAAGTTCTATTTTTCACCAACTCAGTCAAGGGCATGGACACCTTCAGCTTAGAAATTTCATTTTCCAAATTAAAAGATGGGACTTTTTCTACCTCTTTGACGGGAGGATCTTTCTTCTCTACTTGCTCCTTTGCTGCACTATGCTGGTTCTTTTCATTTGCAGTGTTAATCGCTGAAGATGCCTTGCTGGGGGAAGGATCAACAGGCTCTTTCCCCTTTCTTTGAGTATTTGGGGAGTCATTTTTTGATTGCAGCTCTTTTCTCTTCTAAATATAATTGATCGGCACATCTCTTCTCCTCAAAGAATACTATTTCTGTTGCGCTGACAAAGCATTCATGTATCCTCTTTGGTAATCATCGGACTCTTCCTCTAACACTACATCATTGGCCAAAATGAAATATTCATCCTTTCGAATGTATGTAATCATTGTATATTCTTCATCTTCAGTGAGAAATATTGGCGCACCATCGGCAGTGAAAAAGTGGTTGGCTTCAACTACAGGATCATCATCATCATCTGTCTCCATTCCTTGAACATAATTTTGCTGTAATGGAGTTCTAATCTGTTGCTGTGGTGTTGTTTGGTCCTGCATTCTATGTTCCCCCTGGTTAATCCAGAATTGTGGCTGCTACTATCCTCTGAAGTTCAGATTCCCGATCTGTGCTTCAGGTCTATCTGAAATAGTCAATTGATCAACCATCTTTTCCATTTTCGGATCAAAGTTTCCATCTTACTATCTGAAGGGGATGCTTCTTCCTTCATTGTTACTCTCTTTTCTGCCTTTGTCCGCGCTCCTCTGGCCAAAAAATTAGCTTCTACACTCACATCTATCTTATACCTATCTTCAAGTGTGGTAGGATCTCTTTCTCGTAGTTCATACGCCATATCAGCATCGAAACCATCTAGAAACTTGAGCAAAGCTAATCCCATAGGGGGTTTTAGATTGGTCGAAATATCATTATATACAGCATTAAATCTCACACAATAATACTGTACAGTTTCACCCACATTTCTTTTAATATTTTCGTATTCAGACAAGATTTGGAGTGGGTTTTTCTTTACCTCCCACCAGTCTAAGAATTGTCTATGTAACTCTTACAAAGTGTGGATAGAGCCTGCTGGTAATGCTCTAAACCATTTTCTAACTTCACCTCCAAAGCCTTGTACAAACAATATTGTGGTTACATTTTCTGCCTCTACCTCATGAAGGTCAAAAAATTCATTCATCTTATCAACATGATGTTGGGCTATGATGCTTTGAATAGCATCCAAGATAGGAATTTTACTTTGGTAATCAACATGCATATCATTTAGATTCTGAGGTAAAATCAGGGGTGCATACCGGGCAGCCATGAATCGAGGTGGATTTACAACAGTGTTTGTGATTCTAGGATGCAAGGGAGGTGTTGATGGAGGAGATGAAGGATGAGAATTGACTTCTGAAACTGATGGGAAAAATGATGAATTAAGGGGAGAAAATGGTGTCTCTGATAACTCTGAAGGCTCAGGGATATTGGTTATAGTGACAAATGTCTGAGGGGAATTCAAAATATAATCATCAATTGATTTGTTTGCCTTTTGAACTTCGATATCTATAAGAAATTCTGGATCTAAAACTATGTCATCAAGTGCAGTCTTAGATTTACTTCTGAACAAAGAAAGCTCAAAACTCTCATCAAAAGAAAGATCTTCTACAAACAACCACTCATTGGGCCAGATATGGGATCTGAAAATAGGTCTAGGACTTAGTGATCCTTCTTGTCTTTTGACTATCCTTGGAATGAGATTAGGATTTTCAAACACAGGGGGAGAATTTGGATCAGGGTTGGCCCTTGTGTATATCCTTGAAGCCAGTGTGGTACAATTTATACTTTACAATGTTTTATTTCAGCCTAGAAAACTCTGAATCTCATCATCTAGAGTCCAAGAATTTATATGGAAAATATTACTAGGGTGATCAGTCCTTTATGCTAAATATGATCTTCCCCAGTGGAGTCGCCAGAAATGTTAGCACCTAATTTGAACCTTAGGTTGAAAGCAGGAAAATCAGGGTAACCTCAAACCACGCTCATCCTTGTAGCTAGCCCTACAAGGTCAGGAGAGGGCTCTCTCCAGGAAAAATATTCAATGAAGTATAAGAATAGACTGATTTTAGGCTAGATATAATAATTTAAAATGTTTTTCATAAATTTTCAGGGTTATGCGGAGCAGATGGGGCAGTTTGAAACTGGGGAATTAAATCAGAGATACAGGGTATTTCATGGGGCAAGGTAGGTAGGGATTTTAACAATTTAGTTAAAATAATGATGAGATGGATTAAGACTGGTGAGGAGCTGAAAAGGGCATAGGAGATGGATCTTTTTCAAACAGAAGAAAACATAGAGTATTGAATGATTTCCCAAGGTAGAGCATTATACAATGGATTCTACCTATCTATCTTGAAAACATTCAACCAGAAATGTGGATGAAATGAATGGCAAACATAACAATTAACATATGAACACAAAGGAAAAAACAATGCTAAAATCCATACCACAAGGATCCCAAAAATCAGAGTTGCATTTCTTTATTAATTCCCTATCAAACTGTTACAAATGGAGCGTAGAGCGTGCTTAGTGATTTTTAACTTATTCCACACCTTATTCCCCCCTTTTACAATGATGAAGAATTATATTAAATATACATAATTTGAGGGGGGTAGATCCATAGAAGGAGGAGTTGTTTCACCAGCTCTGAAACTGAAATCCAGACATAGAAAATAAACCAACCAGATGCCCCTGAAAAGAAGGAGAAACAATACATTTTGAACACCTGGAAGGTTTGCTGTTACATTTACTCAAACAGAGAAGAGGAGATGAAATGTAATGATCTCTGTGTTTTATAATAGTTCGCAGTCCCAACAGAATGTCTTTTCTTTAATTTTGAAGAAAACCTTTTGCCGAAGAAAATGCCTTTGAAACAGATGAAAACCATATTTGTCGTTTAATGAAGAAAAATCACCTTTTTGGATGAAAAGGAGCAAAGGAAAGGATGGTGGGCCCAATTTGCGATCTCAAATCGCAATCGGAAGGGAGGGAAGGTATTTTAGAATGATGTGATTGAAAAATGTGATGCAATAGTGTATAAGGAAAAAGGGTAAATCACAATCGCAAATTGGGAATCGCAGCAAGAGAGTGCATTGGAATGATGCGACGAAACTTGCGATGCGATAGTGTATAGGGAAAAATGGGAAATCGCAATTGCAAATCGAGAATCATAGTAGGAGGGTGCATTGGAATGATGCGACGAAACTTGCAATGCGAATAGAAGAAATGTGATGGGGGTAAAGGATAAGCCGAAGAAGTAATGGGGAAAGCCCTTTAAAATGAATGAAAACAAGTTTTGCACTTTTACAAAGGGAAAAACCATTCTTCGTTTGAAAAGGAGGAAGCGATTAAGGTGGGACCAGGGGTCAATTGCAATCGCAAATTGGTGGGGAAGGGGAGTGGAGGCACAGTGCTGGAAAATAAAATATGCAATGCGATCGGGTGATTGGAGGAGGGGACTTGCGATGAATCGCATCGGGGATTTGCAATTAGGGAAGGGTGAATCGGAGGTGGGTCAATCGGGATGTGCGATTTGAATGGTGTGATTGGATCAGGAGAAAAAGATGCGATCGGATCGCAAATATGGGGATGTGATCAAGTCGGAAGGAAAGGGTTTTACAATGAAAAACTTTAAAATTTTATGAAATGAAGTCTAAGGGATAAATAAGAAAAGGGGTAGGGCTAGGCTTTTGGGGACTTTTGTTCACTTAGGTATATTTTTCAATCCAGGAGTCAGTTTTGAGAGTATAATATACCGTCGGAAAGTTCTTTTTGGGATCCTTCTGATGGAAATACTTAGAACATGATTTTACACTAAAAATGTTGTGGAAAACATCTCTAAAGGGTGGGCGGTGGCTTTGTGGACATAGCAGCTTCTGAAGTGCAACTTATTACATATTGAAGATATAAAATTACATAATAATTAATAATAAAAGCAAAGTACCATGTTTTCACCTCAAAAAATGGTTTTGAGGTGAAAATTACATCAAGCTTGATAGAGGAACTCTTTTCTCTTTCCAGATACTGTGCCTTTGAGTTTATTTGTCCTCCTCACGACCTTGTTGATATTTATTGACACTTGACTCATTAATTTGACCATGATGAGACCCTACGACCTAATGATATGAACCCTATGACCTACTAACAAGACCTACAGAGTGAAAGTGACATGACTGAAGACCATAGAGAGGAGAATCAACAAGTTTTACATGAGGGAAAACTGATGAAAGACCACTACCATCAATGAATCCATGACCTAGCGGAATGATGAAAATTTATGGTATGGGACTCCTGATATGCAAATGCAAAAGAGTAAGTTTGATCACTGATGGCAGTATGACAGGACTGACACTAACAGACTCATCATATACTATAGTGTTGCCCTCTTGTAGCCCTGAGATATTCTGATTTGGTGAGCTGAGCTCTGTGAAAAGATCAATGTATTCTTGAGAAAGAGTTTGTTCCATTGCTTCCTCTTTTTCAAGAGAAGCCTCCTTGGTTCCAACCTGCTCAAAAATGTCTTCATTTTTTTCCTCTTCACCCTTTGAGATGAAAGGCTGCTGATTTCAAAATGCATGGAAACTATTACTGATGATCTGAGATAAAGCAGAGTGAAGATTCAATGAATCTTCACCTGCTACTAGACTTTCATAACTTTCCTCATCAGTATCATAAATAGCCTGCATGGGCTCATTACTTTCTTGAAGTTGATGGAACTGATCTTCCTTCCACAAATCTACTAATGATGGCCCTGCAAGATCAACTTTTGTTTGGAGAACATCATCATCAGATAGATCAAAATTAGGAAAATCATTAAAGTAAGTAATGCTACCAATCAAACATACTGGATTATCAACAGATCTTTCTTCATTCTGATTTACAGGGGAGCTTTCTAAATATGTACAACAAATATCAGTAGATGAATGGTCAAGAGTTTTTATTTTGCAATAAGTTTCAGATGCTGGCTATCTATTGATGATTTGATCTATTTCTTCTTCTATCAAAGGGGAAGATGCTCTTGTGTTTCTTTGAGCAGAAGTGCAGCAGCTCTTTGTTTCTTGTGAAGACTGAGTTTGAGGCTGGATGTCTTCTTGGGCCTCAGCTACAAGGGATGATAAATCAATGTTCGGGTTTTCAGGGATATCTTGAGGGATTTCTCTTATTTCTTGACTGATTTCTTCCTCAACTGATCTATCTAGGTTCTTGTAATAGTTAGGATGCATATGAAATTCTTGAATGGCTTCTAACAGATCTTCAGGATGCATGTCTACCAAATTATCATCAATATCTAACAAGTATTGTATGATATTCTAAGATTGGTCACAACAATCTACAATCCATGGTATGGATGAGGGGTTTTCTTTGTATTTCTCATAAAATACTTGGTGCATGTCTTTCAAAGAAAACAAACTCCTAGGTTCTAACCATTCATACCAATCCCTTGCCTTTCCTTCTAATGTTAACATGAACATTTTCATAAGGAAGTCTTCATGCCATTCAGTCTTTACCTTCCATACATGTATGTGAAACTTGATGAGATGTAGCAGTGGGTCATCAAACTCTTCACCTTGAAAAACAGGAAGGTTATCATCCTAAAACACCTGGGGCATCTTATGTGGGAACCCAGGGTTATGCTCTCTACTCATTGGGGCATATCTTCATTGTATCCTTGGAATCATGTTTGTAAATCCAAAAAGAGGTCACTGTGTCTATTCAACCAGTTCAGAGTCTTCTTCTAGTGGAGTCATTTGGTCTTTTGGGAGTTGTGGAGTGTGGATTCGCCAGGTGGCACTAGTACATTTGGGGGAAATTCCGACACTTGGTTCCGATGCTTTTGACCAAATGTCAGAAATTTCCCGAAATTTTTTCAATCCCGCCCGAAACCGTCGCTATATCGACGTTTATAGAAAAGTGTCACAATACTGACACTTAGACAAAGTGTCGCAATTGCGACGTTTGGAGGAAGATGTCGCAATTGCGACACTATGCCATGAAATTTCCCAAAAAAAATTCAATCCCGCCCAAAACCGTCGCTATACAGACGTTTAGAGAAAAGTGTCGCAATACCGACACTTAGACAAAGTGTCGCAATTGCGACGTTTGGAGGAAGACGTCGCAATTGTGACACTATGCCCCAAAGCGTCGTTATTGCGACGGCTGACTCCAAATGTCTAAGTGTCGCAATTGCGATGTTTGGAGGCATCTGTCGCAATAGCGACGCTTTGTCTGCCATCGGTATAAAGACACTTATATGCACACGACATAAAAATACGACACTTGTATGCACGCTAAATAAAAATGATTTTATTAAAAACTATGATATAACGCGCGCATTCACCCTCCGCTCTTACAGAACGGCATTCGCCCTCAGCGAGCTCTTGCAGAATGGCATTCGCCCTCAGCGAGCTCTTGCAGAACAACATTCGCCCTCAGCATTCACCCTCAGCTCTTGCAGAACAGCATTTGCCCTTAGCATTTTCCCTCAGCTCTTGCAGAACAACATTCGCCCTCAACATTCACCCTCAGCTCTTGCAGAACAGCATTCGCCCTCAACATTCACCCTGAGATCTTGCAGAACAGCATTCACCCCCAGCATTCACCCTCAGCTCTTGCAGAACAACATTTGCCCTGCATTCGCCCTCAGCGTTCGTCCTCAGCTCTTGCAGAATAGGACTCGCCCTCAGCATTCGCCCTCAGCTCTTGCAGAATAGCATTCGCCCTCAACTCTTGCAAAATGGTAAGTTCTTACTGCAAGCCCTTCTCCTATAGTAGGGTTGACTCTATTTGGGTTTTTTTGGTCAATTCCATTGGATTGTGTTAGGCTATAGGGTTCTCTCTAGATGTCTTCCAATGTTCTTTCGGATGAGTTTCAAAGAGGATGTGTAAGATGTTTTTGTGCTTGCATGAATTTGACTCCACCAGTTTCATGAAGTTTAAGTTATGGATTTTAGTTCGACAAACTCATCCATCTCAACACCCAGTAACGAATTTCCCTTGGTCTGATCTATATTGAAGGTGAAGTGAAAAGTGGTAGAGAATGGGAGATCGAAAGTCATCAACTTTATCACAAGGGTAGTACTCCAGATCGAAAGTGATGAGACTTAGTTCTCCATATTTGGGGATTTTCTGATGACATACCAAAGGTCACATCCATACAACCATATCAAGTTCAATGTTGAGATCATTCTCATATAGATATAGGTCACTGATATATAGGGTTAATATCATCATCACTATCCATGGAAACCGAATGGTTACAAAATATGTGATTGTGGTTGGCTCATTTATAATTATTACCCATTTACAGTAGAGCACAGAAACACTAAATATGGCTCGAGCAGAGCCTTTACAACAGGCAATGGAATTGCAGCTGCTTCATCAATAACCAATAGCTCCACTTGAGAAAAAATTTCATAATCTTGGGGTTGGATATACTGCAGAGCAAACAATTGTAGTTATCATTCGTGCTCCAATATATTAATATACTTTTTACATTGAACTGAAGAAAGGGAAACAAGCAAATGCTAGCCATCATACAATGTTTTGACATAAGAGTTTTGAGTGACATACTTGAAAAAAGAACTCATCCACTGATATTTATAATCATTTGAGTTATTCAAGTTAAACACAATGTCAAGAATCAAGATTCAATACCCTCTATTATCTTCATCACCTAATACAAGATTTAAATTTTTCCCAAAGAAACGCTTATTAATTTGGCAGCCATTATTTCTCCCTGCTTTAAAAGCCCTACATTTAAATGAAAACAAGCATTGCATTTCAACTACAAAAATCTATTAGTTTTCAAATGTACATGTGTGCATCACTTGTGTAGGGTATTCCTTTTCCACTTTCACATTATCCAAGAATGTGTGCAGCATAGTTCATATTTTTTGTTATTTAGATTATCTTGAAAAAGGAAAGGTAAATTATTTCCCATGGAAAAAGAAGGTTTTCCCTTTTTACTACTGGAAATGGTACAACAAAGTTCCATTTCTACTCGAAACTCCTATGAAACAAGAAACAAATAAAGGCCATGTCCTCAATGGACATCATTTGGCTTTGAAAATGGCCATTGCACTGTGTTGTTTCTTATATTACATCACGATAGTTTCTTAGGTCATTTCTTGTTTCTTGATATGAAAAACAACCTAAGAAATTGTGAATATCCTTTCAAGAAATAAATGACCATTTCTCAATCATATCTCAACTATTTTTTATTTTATTCAGTGGTTGCTTACTTTGAGAGAAATTTGACACTTTTATAAGGAATATAAAATAAAAACACAACATGGGAAGGAATTGATGAGGTAGATGACCTTTAGTTGTTGTCAATTAAGAATTGATAATACACGATGCATGTTCTGTACTACAAACTAGATTCCTTCCTGGAGTTAGGACACAGAGTATTGAATCAAAGTTGTAGTTTCTAACTTTTTTATTGGTTCATCAATCTTGAAATTCAGACATTGTATGTCTTCATTGCTTCATGTTTGAATAATTTGCATTATATCATACAATAGGAAATTAGGAATTATGATTATTATTACTTTATGGATCTGTTAAGTTACTTTTAAGTTTGCATGGTTTAGTGTGAAATTATTCTAGTGTGCCCCTAGGCCCAGGTGAAGGAATGCCAAGGACTGAGAACCCTAGTTTTTAAATGGTATTGTTTCTTATACCCAAAACCCCCTCAACATCACTTCTTATTAGTTCTTAACAATAGTGTTGTAAAAAATTTGAGAATTGATATAGCAAAATCTCTCACTTCTCAAGATAAAGTCCTAAAGCTAAAGTGTGATACCATGTGTAATTCAATAGCCCCATTGTCACCTCACCAACCTCTTTTCACTTCGGGCTAGCTCTCCTCCAACTCAAGGGGGGTTCTCCCTAGTAGATGTTAGGGATCTAATGGCCCAACCAAAGGCTATGACAAAAGCCCCTTAACTCTCTATGTTTACTACTATCAATTAAAATACTGAACAATAGGGTCAGACATGCATCCCGAAGATAAAATTGCCAGGGTATTTTTGGGTAATTTCAAAGGGAAAGTCCCCAAACACATATAATCAAGGAATTATAACATGATTTCAAACATTAAATATTAACAAAATCGTTTAAAGGATATTGAAAGGAAAAAGGTGATGGAAGATAGAAAGTGCCTTACTTAAATGCTCTAAGGATTTTTCAATAGTTGCTCCAAAAGCTTCACTTCAAGGCCCTTCAAGATCGTCTCCAACAATGCTATACCATCAGCATTGTACTCTATATAAAACATATTTATCATGATTTTTATTTTTAAATTAATAATAATATATTTTTTTCCTGTGTAGGAAACAATGAGTTCTATAGGTTTTTGGAGAGCCATGCATTGGTAATTTTTGGCCCAACCATACGCACAGGGTGGAATTCCCAGAATTCCAACCTGAAAAAAGAACTTCTAGATTATCTAGAAGCCCTTTTTGGGGTTGGCACATTTGACAGAATAGTGGTAGTACTTATTCCATGTAGTACTTCTTCTTTCTCTCTAGCTCTTTCATCCAAGTATGTTTGTGGAATTTATCCATAACAAAAGTTTTCATCTCTTTACTATTTGTAGGACACATGCTCAAGAAAATACCCCATTTACTAAACCATTTGTTATTTTGCCGCATCCAAGTCTTCTGTCTTTTGCACAATCTGTCACTAATCACAACCTTAGGCCATCTACCCTCTTCCATTTGCTCAATTTTTTTCAGATACCTTATGACCTGCACCATAGCAATTGCTTCAATAGGAGCAGCCCCTGTTTCACTTAGCAAGATAGCATAAGGAACTGCACTTTTAATTTTGAACTTGTTTGTAATCAAATGTTTCTGAATTTTCTCAATTTGTTTCCACTGCATCTTGGTTGTGCTGCTGGCCCACAGTTCACAACCGTAGAGAATCACCGGAATCACTAGAAGCCCAAAAAGAGTTAGAGTGGTTTTCCAGTCCCACAGCTCTGCCTCTCTACACCTGTTTTGAAGAGCATAAAATGCTTTCCAACCCCCTAAAGTTCTTTTCTTTCTACAACCATCCCAACTTAAATTTCTGTTGAAGTTAATTCCAATGTATTTGTATTCTGCAACTTCTTCCAGAATGCTGCCTTCAAAATAGAACTTATGTTGGTTATGCTTTCTTTTGTTAGAGAAAACCACTACTTTCGTTTTGCTAATATTGACTTGCATCCCAACCCTTCTACAAAAATTCTCAAGGGAATGTAAATGTTCTTACAAAACAAGAGCCGATTTAGCAATCAATATAAGGTCATCTGCGTACAAAAGAAGCGTGATAACGAACTTACCCAAATGGATACCATCACCCCCTTGCGAATTTAGCCACTCTTCAAGCTTGTCAATATATAACCCAAAAATGGTAGGACAACCTTGCTTGACCCCGATATCGCTTCTAAAACTTTCAGAAATGCCAGCTGAAGTTCTGATTTTGACTTTCACCTCTTCATACAACCTATGCACAGCTACTCTGAAATGCTTGGGAACCCTAAGTTCCTCCATTCTGCCCCAAAGCTTATCCCTAGGAACCGTGTCAAAGGCTTTTCTGAAATCAACAAAGCAACAGAAAACTTGTTCCCTTTTTTCCCAAAATTTTTCAATGATGTGCCTTCAAGTTATACAATGATCAACTGTGGAATGTTTAGGTCTAAAACCCGCTTTCCCTTTAGCACATTTATCTCTTTCTTCTGCCCACTTGCTGATTTTCTTTTCTAACATGCTTCCAAATAACTTTTCAAACAAGGGGTTTATCATTATGGTTCTATAGTTGGAGGAATTATTGACGTCACCACTCTTGAAAAGAGGTATTTCCATACTATTTGTCCAATCTGTGGGGAACCCCTACTATAAGATGTTGTTGAAAATTTTTGTGATGTGAGGTGAAAGAATTTTTAAGCCCCACTTTATATACTCTGCTTGGAGTTCATCTAATTCTTTTGCTCTTCCAGCGCCCGAATTCTTAATACCCATCTCTACTTCTTGCATCGTGAAGAGTTTTGTGTCTGTGTTGACCAAGGGAGGAGTGTCAACCTTGGGATCCTGCTCATAAAGTTGTCTTGCATAGTCAAACCATTTAGAAGCTGTAATGTTGTTTTCAGTTTGCACCTTTTTCGATTGGAGCTCCTTCCAAAATAATTTGGGGTTATTTTTCCCGAGGAAGATTAGTTCTTCTCTCCTTGAAAACATGAAATCAGCTTTTTTCTTTTTTACTATCTTCTTGTAAGCTTTGAGCTCTATTCTATCCATGTTTGATTCCTTCCACCTTCTCCTTGCATTTTTGCATTCCTCGTCAAACCAATCATTAACCGGAAAGCAATTTGTTTCAGAATTCTTAATTTTTTCTCTTTTGCACTCCGCAATTGCACTTTGAATTAAATGTGTTAATTTGTGACTATGAAGGCCATGAGATGGGATTTCCTCCTTCTTGAAGAGCCTCTCTAGCATTATTTTTAAGGTATTACAATTCTTTGGATTCAAAAGAATTCTGCCCTTTGGGGGATTTTGTTGAACACACTTATTTTTTGACCCTAATTGCTTCTTTCCAGTCTAAGAGAAACTTAAATAGATTGGCTTGTGATCTGATTTTAAGTCCCAAATTTGATCTCCAATCAATACTTCCTCCATTTTCTCACACAAACTATGCGAGAAAATTACATAATCTACTACACTTGCTCCATTGCAAGTATTGCAAGTGAAATTACCAGACTTTTCCCATCTAGTCAAACCATTACAAATGACTAAATCGAAATCCCCACATAACGTAAGCAGTTGTTCTCCAAAGAGATTGCAGCCTTTATCCTCTAAAATTCATTCCCACTGATGATTACTCTCTTCTGTAAGCCAGATAGGGTCACTGTCTTCTTTACAACAAAGAATGCTAGCTTGTTCACCTACAGTTCTAGCATTGAAATCCCCCACTATAAGGACTTCACCTAGCTGAGAATATATTGCAATATCTGTTTTTAGGGCTGCAAAGGGATCTTTGTGGTCAAGCCCTCTACTTTTGTAGATTTTTGAAACTTGCGGCGCAAAATAGCATGCTGAAATTCTAATGTGATTTCCATTTTTTGATATTTTAAGCCAAACAAATTGCTTATTTGGGTCTTCTTTTTCTAGCTGAATGAAACGACCTTATTTTTCTCTTACTAATACCATGATACCCCTGTGCCCTTTGCCATTCCCTGCTGCCTTGTTCCACACTGCTATCTTCTAGTACCCTTCAAACAAAGGTGTCTTACACCCTTCATGCTCATGTGTTTCTATGAGCCAAATTATGTCTCTACCTTCCGCAATAGGCCCTAACCCAGGTCCTCGTCTTCATGGGTAACCCCTGTAGTTCCAACAAACTAATCTTAAGGAAACCTAGGTAATACTTCATTGCTATTTGTTTTGACATGAAAGACTCATAGTTGAGTCTTTGTCTTTGCTTGCCCATCACTGAGCCAACCACGAGCGGATTCCCAAAAAGCGGATTGCCCATATCGCACTGCTTTTGTGGAGTAGGCGGTATTCTCTGAATCAGAGTGATCCCATTCAGCGTGGGACATGTGGCGAAGTGGACCCCTGGAAAACCATTGTTTAAACCACGCCATCACACGTTATTGTTCGCACCAGGACATCGAGCGATATTGGCAAGAGCTGTTGATCTGAGAAAGGGCCATCGGATGGTGGTCGCTTGCTATAGATGCGTGAACAATAAACGAGGTGCACGGATGATAACCGAGGTACGGTGCGTGAAATTGATTGGTCGATCATTCGTAGAGGTGGGCCCCGGAGCCAAAGGTTTGTTAACAGTTGTTAATTGAAAAGGCATCGGTATTAATATAAAATCTCGAGGGGTTATAACCTTAGTCCCAAGACTTGGAACCAAATATATAAGTTGGGTATATAATTGCGAAACTCGTGGATATGTGTTTATTTATCAATTTCTCTGAAATTGAAAAATAAACCCTAGGAAAGGAAATTAGAGAAGACTACACGGAAAAAGAACGGGGTTCCAGAACAGAATTCTGACAGAGTCACGCTGACAGTTGACCAGCTCTCCTTGGGGCAGATTTTCAGTTTTGTTGCATCAGCTATGGAAAAGGAGTTGTACTTCAACAAGGATGGCTCAGTGACAAAAAAAATTTAGGTCAGAGAAAAAATTATGTTTAAAGGAAGGTCACCTGCACGTGAAACTTCACTACGGTGGATCTTTCCTTGTCCACTTATATTCGATTTTAATGTGTTATTTTAATTTTTCATGGAGGGTTGTTTTGGCATATGGTCTGGCATTCAATTGCACACTTACCGAAAGCATTGTCAATTTGTCTTGCAGGCGGTGTGAACAAACTTGCTGATCTTGTTGGAGTCACCCTTGGGGCGAAGGGCAAAATGTTGTCTTGGAGAGCAAGCATGGTTCTCCAAAAATAGTTAATGATGGTGTGACAGTAGCTAAGGAGGTAATTTTTAGATGTGTGCTTTGGTTTTCTTTTTAATGTTGTATTAGTTCCCCCTCTTAAATGTCTTAGATTTGGTAGGCATAATTTGAAAACTCAAAGGTGAAAGGAAACATATTTGTTACCCAATGGTCTACTTGGCCTATGGACTAGCCACATTAGAGTAATGCATAAATATTTTCACAACAATAAAAGGAAAGGGTTATGGCTGAGTCAAATTTTATTGTTATTGACAATGTAATGAAATGTATCTCAATGCTATGGTTTTGGCCTTTTTATTGGTTGAATTAGAGGACCCAGTTGAAAATATTGGGGCCAAGTTGGTAAGGCAAGCTGCGGAAAAGACAAATGATTTAGCTGGGGATGGAACCACAACATATGTTGTTCTTGCACATGTTGGAATATTGAAAAATTCTAGAACAATGAATGGAGAATAAATCTCCCTTCCTCTAACACAGAGAAAATAAAAATTTCTTTGACAGGAGACAAAGTTTCAATACTTTGAAAACAAACTTCTATTCCCTTCAATAACTCATAAAAAAACTATTACACTTCTTCCTCACTGAGAGGGATTACAAAATTATGACTGCTACAAAATGCAGTGCATAAAACCAACTCATTGTCTATTCAAAACAAACATACTCTGTCTCTAAAACACTCTGCTGTGTTTTTCACTTTCGCACTGCTGTGCATACACACTTAAAAAGTTACACTCAGTCTTTCACTTTTTACACACTACTGTGTAATAAAAAATTTACGTACTGTCTATAAAAAAAATACCAATATTTTTTGTCCTTTTTACTTTTATATGTCGTAACATATAAAACATATTATAAGAAAACCCTCTTTTAAAAAAAATAAAATTAAAACTAAATTCTATGGCCCACCTTTCATTTCGCATATGATATATATATAACATATGTTTAAAACATATGTATATATTACATAAAATTAAACTATCAAAACATTAAAGAACCCTTTCCGTCGGACTTCAAAAGTTTGAATAGATTGAATTTCAAACCAAATTCGCGTTCCAAAATGGGATGCTGACGTCTGCCTAATTTGTAACGCGAATTCTCAATCCAATGTGCCCTATAAAAAATTCGGGTCTAGTTTCCAGGTTTTCATATTCCCTTCAATTTCATGCGATCCAATATTAAAGCTCCGCGTGTCCTCCTTTTGAATTTACAAAACTGTCGGGTAAACTTCTGTTTGGTGAATTGCGTTAATGCTGGTTGTTGTGTTTAAATACAATCCTGTACAGAAATATGGCTGCGACCGTCTACAAAAAAAACTTGCAGGAATTTTAAATGCTGAATTAAATTATGCTGAATTAAATTTCTGGATGGCATGCAAGAAACCTCCAAAAAAAATGTTGTTGCTGCATCCGTCCTTCTGCTGCAGCAGTTGAAGTTAAAATTCAACAGCACAGGGTTTAATAAGTGAGGGTGTAAAGGTAACTTTTTGTCGATAGTACTCGATTAAGATCATCTATTCATTTTTGTAGGGTCTTATGGTGTTTGGTTTTTTAGTTTTGGGTTGGGCTTATTGAGTCTAAGATAGTTTTTGAGTGAAAAATTGCTATCAGGTATTAAAAAATTTTGGTTCTTTTTTCAAAATTTATGAGCTTGTTAGGAAATACAAAACTGACAATGGTTGTATCTTAAATTTGTGGAAAATAATTTGAAATGAAACCTTTTTGTTTAGGTTGTTGCAGCAGGTGCAAACCCCGCTCAAATTACTAGGGGCATTGACAAGACAATAAAGGCCCTTGTTTCGGAACTCAAAATTTTGTCAAAGGAGGTAAACGCTTGCCTTTTGAGTAGGCTGGTTTTCCTTTTTGCTAATGGTTTGGTGTATCTAATTGAATTAGTTTCCTAAGGTATTTTTGGTTGCAAACTCCTTTTCATTTTTCATACAGTATTGGCCTTGTGGAATACATTTGATTGTGTGGTCTTGTTAGATCTACAACATTTGTAGTTGTTTAGTCTTATGGCCGAGGTGCACTTTATTATGGAAATAGTTGATGCAATATTGTCATTTAATCCTTACTGCAGGGTAGCATGTTGAGAAGTTTCTTGTGAAACATTTGGTATTCAAAATGATACTTGATCCTATACAGCATCATGCACTTGACTTCAAAATTCATATTCAAAGTGTGCCAGACAATTCTTGCAAAATTTCAAATATTTATGTTGTTTTAAACCATTATCTTTTTCATGTATTGGATGCTGAAAATGTGAAAAAGACTTTGGTATGAAACCAGCTGGTGAATAATTTCCAACAAAACAACCACTTCCAAGACATGATTTGGAAGTAGAACATATGTACTTATGAAGCATAGAAAGATATCCTTGATGCATTGTCAATGTTTGGCTAGGGTTATTTTTGGAGAAAATAACTCCTTATTCCTAGAACAGTGATCTTTAATACAAGTAAATGCCAGAGAAGAGAGATCATCGTGTGACATAAACCTATTAACAAAAGTGAACAGGGAATGATTATTAATTATGGCATACTAAGTTGTCACTGATTTTGACTATTTGTCTTTAACATGTAAAAATGTTAAACTCCAAACTTACATCATCATGGTTTGGCATCATGAGCTTGACTAATTGTCCACCATGCTCATAATTTCATTGTTGTATTCATATCTATAAACAACATTTCAAATAATAATAATAAAAGTTCTATAAGAAAAATCCAGACCTCCATGCTGCTGCTCCTTGTGAGACAAAGTCAAAATTGCATTACACAATCTGACACATAAGAATCTCCTATATCCCGGTGGTATGTATCCAAATTCTTATAATAGTGTCTTCAAGACTTATGTTGACATTTCCAATGAGATATTTAAGCAATGAAAGATGGAGCCTTCTTCATTGTTGTATATGTAATAGTCTTTTATTAATATAAATATTGATGGTTTTGTCTTTCTGAAAATGAAATGTAAAAATAATTTATTGTGGTCAATTGAAATTTTTTTTTTTTAAAGCTTTTCATTATGGAAGGGCGACATAGATATATGCCCTTCTAATTGAAATTCGGACCTGCCCTTCAAATTTGATCACTGTGTGGGACCTTAACAAACAATAAAACTATTCCACCGCGTGTTATATAAAACATATAACAAAACCTTTGTCAAAACTTCAAACAAACCCTTTAGCCGTGGGTATTTCATCACGAATTGATCATTTTACCATGTACCTTCTTCTAGAGGAATATTCTTCCACTTGATTAGGTACTTCATAATGGTTATATGTCAAAGAGATACATAATGTTTATCTATAACTTTCTGTGGTTCAAGAATCAACTTTCATTCTTCATCTAATTTTGGAAGTTCTATTTACATTGGCATATTTTTTCCCAAAACCTTTTTTAGGCAAGATACATGAAAAACCTTATGAATGCAAGAAGAAGGAAAATATAACTTCTATACCACTTGTGCAATCCTAGGAATAATTATTTAGGGCCATAACATTTTTTGAGCTAATTCTTTATTCTTCTTCTTCTTGAATGAAGATTTCTTATAATGCTATAATCTAAAAAATACTCAATTACCCTCCTCAAATTATCTTTCACTTCAATGTTGTTCCCCTTGTTGTTTTATCATGTTTCATGTCATTTGAAGGTTTTCCATAATAATTTTCAAAGTTTTTTTAGTATTTTCCATATGTGACTCTGTTTCCTATACTTTGGACTTATTTTGCAAAAAGTATGAGATACTAGGAGTTGGATATCCATAAAGGGCCTTAAATGGGGAAATTTTAGTAGATGTGTGATAGGTAGTATCATATTACCATTCTTCCTTGACGAACCCACTTCATCTATTAAGATTGATTTTCTAAAGAGTAACATTGTAGATAACCTTAAAAACATTTGTTAACTATTTTTGTTTGACCATTTGATTGTGTTTGATATGTAGAACTCATGGCAGCTAGTGTTTCTCCACTCATATTAAATAATTATTTCCAAAAGCTTCTTGTTACTATTACTTTAGGAAAACCATGAAGACTATCAATTTCTTTCACGGACACTTTTGCCACTTGGCTTCTTGTTTATGTACTTTGAGCTCTACAAAAAAAATCTACAAAATTTGTCTATATAAATGACCACAAAAATGTAATACTTACCTTTATATTTCAGTAACCCTGTAATAAAGTCTATTGATATATCTTCTAGTCTTTGAATATGTATGTGGAATGGTTGAAGTAACCCTAGAGATTTTACTATCTCTTTTTTATTTATTATGCAAACCTGACCTTCTCTTACAAAATTTTGAATATCTTTCTTCATTCCTTCCAAAAATATATTTTTTGATCCTTTGAGATGTTTTAAGGAACCCTGTGTCCTACCATCAGAGAGACATGGGACTCCTTAATATTTTTTTATTCAAATATGCTTGTGTGCATAAAAATATTCTACATTTGCACCAAAGTATATCTCTCTTTCACTCCCAATGCTCCATAGAGTTCATCCTATCCTTTATAAATTTTATTTTTTGTTTAGTACTATTGTCATTTTTCCATTATGGCAAGCTTCTTCTAGCCACCTAGGAATAGAAAATGTAATTGGATATAAATTTGAGGCCTCTTATATTTTAGAAAGAGCATCATGTACTAAATTTTTCTTACCCTTTTTGCAGATTATCTCAAAATTAAAAACGATGTTTGCAGATTATCTCAAAATTAAAATGATTGTTCTCAATAATTTATATAACTTTTCCACATGTTTAGTGTGGTATTCCCATGATTTATTATAAATATGTGTATTATGAAAGAAAACCAACAAAAATTTTATAATATGGGATCAAACAAAATTGTTCTTAAGTCGAGCCCGCCAGAATTCAAATGGCGATAAACCATAATTCAAACCAAATTCGCATTCCAAAATAACCTGCTGACGTCGGCCAATTTTGTGACGCGAAAACCAAATGAATTCCACCCTAATCTTTTTTGGGTCCGAAGTTGGGCTGGCGTATGGAGGGAGAGTTGTGACGCGAATTTCTTATCAAATTTTCCCTAATCTTTTTCAGGTCTAGATTTCCACTGTGCGAGCGGCCCAAACAAAGATCTGCTCCAATCAATTTCTGCCACGTGTCCTCAATTAAAACTTACCCTGCTCCTAGCTGCGGGTGCGTTCGATGGCGTTTAAGGCGATGGGACATGGATGTGGTGATTTCATATCAATCGCATTAGGATTTAACGTTGTTCAATTAAGTTCCAAGGTTTTCACATCAAATCGCATTAAGGTTTAACACTGTTCAAGATCGGACCTCCACTCCCGTTAGCGATTCTGCATGCTCGAATATGATCTGTCCTTCAACTCTCATTAATGATCAGAGATTAATTATGATGAGCATCCTTCGATTTCATTGATAAAATGGAATTTCGCTATGGTTTTTCAGACGATTCGGTTGCTGCGTTACACTGCCTGCTCACTGTGACAAGAAGGAGAAGTGGCCAGCTGAACTGCTGCTTAGACCTTGCTGCATATCTGCATTTCTCTCGGTCTGGTCCTTATCTTTCTTCCTCTATTTCTTGGAATTCTGCTTCTCCATCTCCTCTTGTGCCCACTGCTGAGACTGCACCCATGCCTCGCCTGCGTCAAAGGATGCGTTGCTGTAGGGGGAGCACTAGAGGTCAACCCCTGCGCACTCCCTCTAGCCCCTCAACTGAGTCGTCTTCTCAGTCCAGTGATTATCACGCAGGTCGCTATCCAGATACTAGAAGTGGGAGGGGTCGGGTTGTAGGATCTAGCCACCGTATGGGCTCCCCTGCTCCACATTTCCCCAGCGCTTCACTTTCTCCTATGACACGCACTGAGCATTTTTCCTTTAATTGTTCTCTGAACCGCTTATGCATCACAACATCAATTACTGTGGTTTTCTGAGAGGAGGCCCAGATGGAAGAACAATGCACTCGTCCGGTGGGAATGAGCTCATAAAAGGCTGGCCAGCATTCGGGCCTTCAGGAGGGGAGCGGTGGCATGACTGTGGAGGTAGCACCTAGCGATCCTCGACCTTCCGAAGGATGGTGCCGAATCGTCGAGGAGCCGAAGGAGTAGTTTGGTTAATTTGTTTTTCTTGCTTCACGGCCCACTTAATTGGGCTACTTTTAGATTATATTACTGTGCTGGACCTCTGTAATATTTTTGAATTCTGTAAACATTCAAGACTAGTTTCCCCGTATGAGGGTAGTCTTCTTAATTTTTTGATGACAAATTTGCCATGATTCTGGGCAATGTTTTTGACTTCGGTGTAATTTTATTCCCACTGTTAATAGATTAACTTTACTTAGAAAAAAAAATGTTGCCCTGTTTCTATTTTAATCCTGTTTTTTGAAATACAGAGCCATGTTTATATGATTGTTTATAGTTGAAGCGCTGCGGGGTGGTTTATTATATTAATATTTCATGGTCAAATTATGTTCATAACAATTGGAAAAAAAAATGTTGCCCTGTTTCTATTTTAAACATGTTTTTTGAAATACAGAGCCATGTTTATATGGTCTACGTATTATACTCTTTCTCTGTATATCTACAGGAACCTTTTTGCTATGAACAGGGTGGATGTTGTAGCGGGCTACTAATGCAAACAAGCGATCCTGAACCTTACATCTCAGATGCAACAGATGGTTACCAATACTCCTCACATGATTAGCGTTTTTCTCTGTTCAAGGATTTTGGGTACTTTAATTTGTATTTGGAACAATGGAAGTCGGTACTCTATCTGTTGCTTTACTATTCTACATACTGTTATTTCACTTTCTTATAGATGCGTCGGGCATATTTGGATGCTTTCTCAGATTTTTGATAATCTCCAAGTGGACTGTTACTGGGTTTTATATCATGTCCCTGTATGTGACATGGGGTATTTTTCTATCATTGTCTAGGGTGGGACTTCCACTTTTCTGGATGGATATTTGGGTTCCAATCTTCAGATGTGAAAATGTAATGACTTCATGGACTGTTTTACTTCATATAATATATTCAAAATAGAATTTTTTCTCTTCTGAAAAAAAAATGATTAATGTTTATCATTCTGCCTTCAAAACTAGCGATGCTGGTCTATGTTGCTGGTTTATTGATATGGTCTGATGGTCTTTTTATATTTTCGACATATCACACTCCTCACATGATTAGCGTTTTTCTCTGTTCAAGGATTTTGGGTACTTTAATTTGTATTTGGAACAATGGACGTCGGTACTCTATCTGTTGCTTTACTATTCTACATATTTCTATTTCACTTTCTTATAGATGCCTCAGGCATATTTGGATGCTTTCTCAGATTGTCGATAATCTCCATGTGGACCGTTACTGGGTTTTATATCAAGTCCCTGTATGTGACATGGGGTATTTTTCTATCACTGTCTGGGGTGGGACTTCCACTTTTCGGGATGGATATTTGGGTTCCAATCTTCAGATGTGAAAATGTAATGACTTCATGGACTGTTTTACTTCATATAATATATTCAAAACAACGTTTTTTCTCTTGTGAAAAAAAAATGATTAATGTTTATCACTCTGCCTTCAAAACTAGCGATGCCGGTCTATGTTGCTGGTTTATTGATATGGTCTGATGGTCTTTTTATATTTTGGACATATCACACTCACATGATTAGCGTTTTTCTCTGTTCAAGGATTTTGGGTACTTTAATTTGTATTTGGAACAATGGACGTCGGTACTCTATCTGTTGCTTTACTATTCTACATAATGCTATTTCACTTTCTTATAGATGCCTCGGGCATATTTGGATGCTTTCTCAGATTGTCGATAATCTCCATGTGGACCGTTACTGGGTTTTATATCAAGTCCCTGTATGTGACATGGGGCATTTTTCTATCATTGTCTGGGGTGGGACTTCACTTTTCTGGATGGATATTTGGGTTCCAATCTTCAGATGTGAAAATGTAATGACTTCATGGATTGTTTTACTTCATATAATATATTCAAAACAATGTTTTTCCTCTTGTGAAAAAAAAAATTATTGTTTATAGTTGAAGCGCTGCGGGGTGGCTTATTATATTAATATTTCATGGTCATTGGAACGCCCACAATTCATAACAAATATTGGAGATCTATTGTCCTGTTATAAAGTTTCATTTTTTTTTTTAAATTGAACCCGCCGTCGGTATACCGATGCCTTGTAAGCATCGGAATTGCGAGAGCTTAAAAACGTCAGACCACATTTTGTCGGAATTAAGACAGTTTACAAACGTCGAAAGAGCGACGTTCAAAATGTCATACCACACTTCGTCGAAATTGCGACAGTTTACAAACGTCGGAAGAGCGACGTTCAAAACATCGGACCACATTTCGTCGGAACTGCGACAGTTTACAAATGTCGGAAGAGCGACGTTAAAAACGTCGGAAGAGCGACGTTAAAAATGTCGAACCACATTTCGTCGGAAGTGCGACAGTTTACAAACGTCGGAAGCGCGACGGTTTGGGAAATGTCGAAAGAGCGACGCTTGTTTGGAAGCGATGGAAAAAGTGTTGGTAGTGCGACACTTTGTAAATGCATCGGAATTGCGATGGCATGGAAAACCATGTTTTTCCTGCCCTCGAACTGTCACTCTTGCGATGACTATGTGTCGGAATAGCGATGATTTGGCCGTCGGAAATTGCGCCAAATTTTCTAGTGTGCATGAATTTGAATGTTTTGAAGCAGGCTGCTATCCACCATCAGCAACTAAATACCAATCTAAGGATATTATGGGTCCTTTGAGGTCTTGAGGATGTCTAAGATGAAGTTTACTCAGAAGTTCCCCAGCGGAGTCGCCATTATGTTGGGGTTCCTATCATTTGGTAGATTTGGCAATACCAAATGACAAGATAGCATCAAACCACTTTGGGATCTTCGGATCTAGCCCTCTTGGATCCAGAGAGGGATCTCTCTATATAGGTAAAGAAATGTCTATCTTTGATGTTCAATGTAAAGTGTTAGGCTAGTTATAGATCACAAGGGTTTTTGTTTTGTTTGTTTGGTTGGGAATATTGACATAATGGTTCAATTTAAGGTAAAGGAATGAGTACAGAGGGATTTCCGGCAATGGGGAGATAATTCAAAGAGAACACAAGTCCATTGGGCAATGGGGTCATAAAAGGGTTTACTTGCAATTCAAATATCCAAGGCTTCCAAAGGGCTAGTCATCTAAAATAGAGGATCTCTTAAGATGATAGTATGGGATGAAACAATAAGGAAATGAATGGGAATGACAAGAAAAACCTTCCAAGGTGACCACTGCAGAGTAAGTCAAGGGAAAATTCATACCTTATACCTCTATGATCAAAAATCATGATGGGGTTAACTCCGAAGACAAAAATCCAACAGTCCTCCTAACTACTTTCAAACAGTAGAAAACACTTAAGTTCAAATACATAGTGAAGTCTAAGATCAGAGAAAGACTTTTAACCTTCTCTGCTTTTTGCATTCAACTCAAAGGGATCTTAGAAAGGCTAACTATTGGAAAGGGAACTTAGGGGACAGAGCTAATCACTAAATCTCCCTATTCTCCTATTCTTTCAGCAGAACCAAACAAGAACATCTAAGAAACAAATTCTAAATTCATACAATAGTAAGTATGGGCAAACCAACTCTTTGAATAGTTAAATTATATTGAATTTGTCCTAAGATACACAAGTAGCAGAAAACATAAAGATAAGAAAATGTAGGAAGCATTAGGGTACTTGCAGCAGTATATCCTAAGCCAAAATCACTATTTCTTATCAGAGAAAATGAAACATAATGTAACACATACGGAAAACAATAACAAAGAGGGAACACATCACCAATGACTTAGATCAAGATCCGATGAACATGCTTGTCATATTAGAAGAGAAAAACCAGTCACATACATTCTTGTCCAATAGCTTGATATCATCCAGAAATCATCTCCCAGCATATTTACAACTAATACTAACAACACTCTAACTCATTAAAACAACTTACAATCAGTCATTTTCCAGCAACCAACCAACATTTTCAATGTATTTCTCATGGGTTCTTATAGGTGAAAGGGTGATAGTAGTGGTAGTTATAACTTAAAAGCTTCATTAAAACAGAGGGAGAAATGTCTTCGAATCCCATTCTATTCAATGTCTTTACATTAACTTTCAGTACCCTTTATTCAATTTGGAAATCTTTGTCAGGTTGACAATAACTTCTAGGGTGTGCTCTTGAAGTACTTTCCAGGCTGAGATGTCTTTTTTATATTCTGAGATAATTAAGGTGAAGATTTGCCTTTCAGGTCTCCCATGCTTTATAACTAATGCACTGACAGTTTTAAGGACTTCTGTCAGAGTAATAACTGTTCTAGTTCTTGATGAGGAATGGAGTAGGCCGTGTGAATTGGTCCTTCTTAGGGAAAAGAATGTTCTGCTAATATCAGATCACTGATGCTTTGAATTATTGGTATGACTTGCTTATATTTATGATCTGAGCTTTATTAATTTTCCTTCATTGTCCTTAGCTGCGGATTAGATACTTAAATTTTCAATATCATGCACTAATCCTTCTAATCTTCTTATGATATTCTTTTAGACTTCTGCTAGCCTGTGTTTGTGAATATACAGGTTACAGAGGTGCTGGAGGGTTTATGTTAGGGTCAATAACCCTGATCTTCAATAAAACATGCTTTTAAACCTTCTTAGTGATGTCTTCCTTTGTGATATTTGGCTCTATGATAGTCTTTCTGTGCTGTGTGTCACCATGACTATGAATGTGGAGACAGTATAAATTCATTGCCCTTTGAACCCTACAAAACACGATAAACATGTTATAAAAACCTGCGGGAGTGGGAATGACTGCTTCAGAGGCTCATAAGGGTGGAAGGGCAGTGAGGAAACATGTGGATGCAACGGAAAAATGGGAGGAAAATCCTGGCAGAGCAGCTAACCAGGTCCGATGGGGGCTTGAGTGCAACGAGAGACGTGGACCGTTAGATCAGGATGATCTACAATGGAGATCTCTTGATGAAACATTTTGGGAGAACAGATGAGTGGCAAACGAATGGGGTTGTGATATAATATGATCCGTTCGATCTCAGAAATCGATGGTTGGGATTAAAAGTGAAGGCAACGTTGTGGAGGGTAGCGGTATGGCGGAAACCGGGGATGGTTTTCGCGCAACAAAATGGGGGGGAGGCGATATTAACTTTTGGAACGTGATTCCATTGATCACTCGAAACGTGGAAAATGAAAACCACCCATTTTGTAAAAATTTGAAACGTTAACTCTTAGGCATAAAAATTTTGCGAAACGGAGTTTAAGCCGTCGGATCTCTTGGTATTGATCGGATGGTGTGGATGGCACGCGACGGGAGGTAAGATGCACCGGCATGGGTGGTTGGACCAACATTTTTTTTGTCACGTAATGGAAACATTAAGTGGCGGGGTAAAAGTTCAAGAGAAAAATTGGTTTTATCGGGTTAAGTCCCGATCGTTGAATCTCTGAAATGAACGGTGGGGATTTAAAAGATGAAGTAGAAAGTTTGAGAGTGAGGTAGGGAAAACAAATGAAAGGGCGGAAGGATGAGTGCTCGGGGGTCGTTGATCTGTGGAGATCAACGGTTCACATTTATTTAAAACATAACATTGGGAAATGGCAAAAATAGACAGAAGGCAAGGTTTTTTTATGTATTTAAGCGCCCGATTGCGGGGCTAAGGTTATATGAGGAAAAGGGCTTAAAGGTAATAACACCTCAAGGGCTTAAGGCCTTTAGAGTGCAGAAGACTGATTTTAGGCCAAAGCAAGGATTTTTAAAGCTAAGTAAGGGTTCCGATAGATGAAAGAAGGGGTTTTAAAAAACCAAATAATGGAAAATATAAGGTTTCAAGATGGTTAGGATGATTTAGGGGCTAAATGAATGATGTTTTTAGAGGAATTTTGTGAAGGGAATAAGGGGAAAAATGGAATTCTTTGTAAGTGAAAAGAGAAGTGAGATGATGGAAAATGGAGCCTCATGAACTATTTTCCTCTATAAACAGTAGGGCTTTAAAGACTCTTTGATGGAAACATCAGTGAAGACAATTTTGAAGGATAAGGACATCACAAGGCTTCAAGGATGATAAATTTTCAAATGAAATTTTCTCTTGAAGGCTTGATGACAAATTTAGCCACCTATTTGCTTTGACAAATTATTATAGGTGGCTAACACTGTTTACATTCATGTGATGAAGGATGCTAGGAAGAAGCTGGAGCTGACTGCAGAAGTTGGGATATTTGTGGGGTACACAGAAACACCCCATACTTATCGTGTGTATTTGCCAAACAGTCGGATGACTGTGGTGCGATGGGATATAAAATTCAATGAGGTGAAAGCCATGAAGTTGTTGCTTGAGAGGGAGCTACACTTGCATGCAGAGGAGGAACTACTTGTTCCCAAAGATGAGACTCTGGATGTGGATCAGACACAGGAGGAGATTCATGGAGTGGAGGAGTCCACTCATGCATAACCAAACATCATATGAGGCAGAAAGCATACCATAGAAGTTGAGAGACTGAAGCTTGATGTGGCACAGATTGTAGGAGTCCCTATATCACATCGCAGACAAAGACAGTCACCTGACCGATTTACTAGATACATGGCTCTCATGAGAAAGTGTATCGTGACAAAGCCATCTTCTTTTGAAGAAGCGGTGTAGGAGCCCACATGGTTAGATGCCATGGTGGAGGAGTATGACTCCATTATGAGAAACAATGCTTGGGAGATTGTTCCAAGGTCGGTGGGTAAATTAGTGGTAGTTTCAAGATGGATCTACAAGGTAAAGAAAGCTGCTAATGGGAGCGTCGGGAAGTATAAGGCAATATTTGTTTCCCGGGGCTTCTCACAGATCGAGGGGGTTGATTATGAAGAAAAATTTGCACCAGTCACATGATATTCTTCCATAAGGTTTATCCTTGCTCTCTTAGCGTATATGGGTTGGCACATTCATCATATGGATGTGAAGATTGCGTTCCTTAATGGGATCATTGAGGAATAAGTGTACATTAAGAAGCCTAAAGGATTTGAAATCTTCAGAAGCGATTCACATGTGTGCAAGCTCAAAAGAGCATTGTATGGGCTTAAACAATCACCTCGTGCTTGCTACACTCAGATCGACAATTATTTCACCGGAATTGGTTTCACCAAGAGTGAGGTGAATGCAAACCTGTACCAAATTGTGGTGGAGGGTAAGATTTTAATAATTATTCTTTATGTCAATGATTTAATACTAATGGGTGATGAGAAGTTGATACACTCATGAAAGGAAGATCTTGCAAAGGAGTTTGAGATGAAGGATTTGGGCCTCCTTCATTATTTTCCTGGATTGGAAATATGGCAGTAGGAAGGTGAACTGTTTGTGTGTCAAGGCAAGTATGCCCGAGAGATACTAGAGAAGTTTCACATGCAAGGCTGCAAGCCTATCGACACTCCTCTTCTAGGAAATTGGAAGAAAGAGGATGCTACATCGGTAGAGGTAGTGGATTCCACTGTTTATCGAGAGTTGGTGGGTTCGCTCATGTATTTAGTTAATACAAGACTGAATATATGCTATGCGGCGAACCAAATTTCACAAGCGATGGTTAAGCCTACCAAGCTCTTTTGGAAGGAAGGCAAGCATGTCCTGAGGTATCTCAGGGGCACATCTGAGTATGGCCTATGGTACAGACAGATGGATGAGATGAATTTGCATGGCTTCAGGGAGGCAGATTGGGCAGGTAGCCCACCAGAAAAAAAGAGCACAACAGGAAGGATTTTTAGTATCGTATCTATGACAGTTTCTTGGTACAGTAGGAAACAAATATCCGTGGAACTCAATTCAGTGGAAGTAGAATATATGGCAGCAAGTCAAGTTGCATGTGAGGCTATTTGGATGAGGAAGATCCTGGTCGGTTTGTTCGGTTCTCATTTAGATCCTACAGTGATACATTGTGATAATTAGAGTTGCATTAAACTCTCGATTAATCTCGTGTTTCATGATATATCTAAACATATTGATATCCGATATCATCAAATCAGAGATTGTGTGCAGTGGAAGATCATGTTGCTTCAGTACATTCCTATGGAAGATCAGGATGCAGATATTCTAACAAAGGCGCTCACCAGGAGAAAATTCGAATACCATAGAGGCAAGATCGAGGTGAAGGATAATCCCTATCTTGTTGAGAGGGAGTGTTGAGATTCAACAAGATGATGAAGCTTAGTGAAAATCAGTCACCTTCACTAAGTGGGCCCGCAGGCTATTTTTAGGTGTATGTCTATTTTTAGACATGGTGATCATATTTCAAAAGTTGCAGGATGTTATTTGTGGATGGTTGGTCAAGTTGGAAAAATAGATGAAATTCTATTTTTATAATATTGGGCGAAGTCTATTTATAGATCATTGATCTAAAAATAGATGCATGTCAATTATTATTATCCCTTAATAATAACCATACACTAAATATCAACTTATTCTCTTGGAACACTTTAATTTAATGAACAAATGTGGCACATCAGTGGGCTGAAGGAATTACGCAATTCCTAGGGTGGTTGGTGACTCATTCATGGAGGACTCAGTTAGAACTAAAGTGGAAAATTTATGACAGAGTTGGAAGAGTAGTTCATGGAGTTGTTATTTAGTTTAACTCAGTTAATGGAGTTAAACTCAGTTGAGCTAGTTGTATCTAGTCTAACTGAAAGATACACTAGTGAGATTTAAGTGAATTAATTAGTTAATTAATTCACAAATAATAACTCATTAATGAACTGAACAAATACAGCAGTTAACTATAGTGCATGTCAGTTCCAGTGGAGACCTAGTGGAGAGGTAGGTGAAAGGGTGAGATGGACTATCCATTGTGACTATAGTGATGCATTCAATGCATCACACACACATTGGAGTTACCAATGAGGATTACGCAGTCAAGGCAAGGCCAATTCGAATTCATTCAGAGGTCTTCTTTAGCAGGGATTGCACAGTGGAGGAAGGCTATCAGGAGGCAAGAAATTGGTGCATGGATTTGCAGATTTCTTCATGATAGTGTGTGACGATTGTATTGTACTGAGAGCTTGATGTACTAAGCTTTGTATGAGATTGTTACATGATCTCCATGATACATAATATATGATAGTTGAGGTTTTTAGCTTCAGGCTTTCCCATTAAACAATTGTGTTATGTGCGATTTTTTTTATTGCTTCATGTGTTTGAAATTGAGTTTTAAATTTCCGCAAAAGATTAACAGTGGAAGGATTATGTATTTAGCAAGAAGATAAATATTGTTAGATTAGGAGAATCTAGATATATACATGCATATGTTATATAATTTCTACACCAGTTGAGTCAGCAAATGGTGGATCCTTCCAAGGTCCACTAGAAAGAAACAAAACATGTTTGGAAATAACTCAGAGGCACAGTATATTTTGGATTGTGGTACAGAGAAACTGATCGAGTGAGGTTTCAAGGCTTCACATATGCAGATTGGGCAGGGAATCCCACATATATGAAGAACACTTCAAGAGTTGTCTTCAGTATTGGGTCAGATTTAGTTTCTTGGTACAAGAAGAATAAGAAATTAGTTGCACTTAATTTAGCAGAGGCCTAGTATATGGCCTCTAGTTAGGTAGCATATGAGGTTATTTGCAGGAGGAATATCCTGGTATGATTATTCATTCAGGGAATGGGTCCTAGAGTGATCCATTGTGATAATCAATGTTGCATAAAAATATCAAAGAATCTAGTGTTTCGTGATAGTTCCAAGAATATATACATTAGGTACCATCATTTGAGAGATTGTGTGTACAGGAGGATTTTTATGCTGAAGTACATTTCTATAGAGGAGCAGGATGCAGACATCTTGACCAAGTCCATATCAAGGGGCAAGTTCCAATTCCATAGAGGCAGGATTGGGGTTATCCAAAATCCCTTCCTTGCTAAGAGGGAGTGTTAAAATTGTAGTAAGGAATGGATTCTTTTGACTTGTGATAAGTCAAAGAAGAAAATTTGAATTCAGTCTCATAGAAATTCGAGTTAGTTTTCAATTAACATGTGTGATGTGGCTTATCACTAATTTATTGTTAGTTAATTCAAGTTGGATGACTTTCAACTAGTTGTGTCCTAGTTGGTTGTTATAATTTAGCAAAATATTTGAGTTAAAGACCAATGTCTATCATTTAATTGATATTTGGTTCTATAATAGAGATAGTCTTGAGTTCAATTGAGTATTTGACTTTTGTTAACTCAACTAACTCTCAGTTAACTAGTTCTAGCTGCTAAAATTATCTCTATTTTTTCATGCATTTAAAATTTCCTATTGAGACTAGATGGAGGTGAAATTGTAATCATTATTGTACAATAGGTTTCAAGTACAAGCTTGAGAATTTATCAGGCTTATTTCTCTTGGGAATTGCACAAGGAAATAGGAGCTTCCTTGCAAGTTGATTTAGCTAAGTGTTGGGTTGTTCTTGAGAGGAGTTTATTAGTATTGCAGAGGCTTCAAGCTTGAAGTAGATTCTTTGTAGTAGATTATATTGCTCAGTTGCTAATACAAGAAAGAGGGGTCTCTCCCGATTTGGTTCCCGACATAGATATTGTGTTCTATGTGTGATTTCTCTATTGTAATTTTGTTTATATTCATTGTTTTCATTCCGCATAATTTTGAGTAGAGAAATCCTATGTATTTTGTTATCAGTTTGATCTCATTAGAAGTTGCAATATTTTTAGGATTTTCTACACCAATGTTGTAACCTACAAATTTGATACTAGTTGTAGTGTACCTCACACACACCCATTTTTTTTTAAAATAATAATCAATATTTTTTTCCCCTATGAAGTTTCGTCTTTCCTCATAATTACTTCTCTCTGTTCATAATGGAATTGAGTAATACATACTTCTCATATATTATTATTTTTGTTCCAATTGATCTATAAATAGAATGCACTACTTATTAATTTTTATTGTATCATACCTTTGACCTACCAAATCCATGCTCTAGATTGAATCTCACATAATCAATGATAGTAATATGTTTAGGGTTTCTCGAAGTTTAATTACTATTACGTGTTTACGAAAAAATCTTTCATTTCCTTTGTTTTATTTTGTCGCTTCTATCGTTCTACAAATAGGGTTCTAGGGTTATTTTCTCTTTATTTTTCTCACTAAAATAACCTATATGAGAGTCTTAATTACAGTGTGGTGTTGGTCTCTCACCTTTCAAGTGGAATCTCTCTTTCTAACTTTGTGTTGATGCCCCGAAAATCGTTACATCAACATTGGGGGATAACCACCCGGTCCGGACCTTAAACAACTCCTTTTCCGTTTGGGATGGTGGCTCCGACTGGATATAATGGGACCAGTTTCCCGATAAAGAATAGAAAGGGTGAATGAGTGATTGGTTTAATAATAAGTGATAATGAATGGAGTACTTAATCTATAAACAAAAATGTAAATGACTATTTTATCCCGGGAAGCTTCTATTCTTAAGTGCAACGTTTGATGATATGTGTTTGTCAATGGGCATATAGATGACACTATTTAATAAACAAAGATATTCATTTAACTAATAATTACTTCATTCAATTAGTTGAATGAAGTAATTGATAAAACATTGTTACACTTATCTTTATATTACTGATACGTAAATGATTGAAAGAATAGCAAACTGTAAACATCCAGTAGTGGAAAGTATAAAGATTGTTGTTAAAACACATTTAAATATTCAATAATAGCAAAAGTAATCAAACGACAATTTTCATAACAAGAATGAATTCAGACATAGATAATAGTACCATATGAGCTACAAATCTTTCTCAACGTCAATCGCAATTTGAATTCCTTCTTCCGACTCAGAAATACTTTTAAATAAAGGCAGTAGTGCACATCCACATAAAAGCTTCCTTATCAAAATTTGGAAAAATTGGTCCAGTTTTCATAAAAAAATATGCCTGAAGTACAGTAGTGCAACTTCAGGTTTCAGTCATATACAAAAACTTACGACCCTTTCTAAATACATGAAAGGGTCTATAAATACTAAATTAAACTAACAAACTACAAAATTAAAATGCTACCAAATTGGTGTAACTCCATCTTGAATATCTCCTTCACTAACCGTATTCGGCCACATGCGAATCATCACTTAGGCTGTTCGTCTTTAGTCCTGAGCTGGCATATTGCAAGCATCGGCTCCACTTCCGGTGGTCGGTTAAGGCGAGAATTGAGTTGGGCATCATAGGTGGCATCCTGTATTTCGGGAATGATGCACCCGATTGCATCTGAGAGGCATTTGAGGCGCCCTCTCGGTCGTAAGGTCGGACTAAGAACATCCGTCAGGTGTGACATGTCAAACCCGTGACCTCGATTAATCTGTCAGCTTTTCTCCGTCTGGGTAACATGACCTGCTCCACCACAGCTAGCCGATGTCAATTTACCTAGGTACACGAGAAATCGTTAGATAAGTAGAGAGCCATTAATCAATCATCCAAATTACTTGTGGTTAATTTGCATCTGGAAACTGCCCTCTCTGCTTTCATTAACTGGGATTGCCATTCCATAAATAATATCTCTTTATGCGATTCTAAGATCTTTGGCAATTTAGCTGACTGTCCTTCCTCAGTACCTTGCCACTCAAGATAATTGGTCACTGTCTCATCGGCCTGCTCGAAGTCTGTTATAGCATCAGCTGATTTATTACTTAGAGATGTTGTTAAGTCACATAAAGGTTCTGCTTGGGCGATTTGTTGACATAACAACTTTATCTGTGTTAATAATGCTTTGTTTATTTGCAGTGCCTCTGCCCTGAATTCATCTACCTGTGGAAGATTCTTTGTTTTCTCAAGATGGGCCGATAGTTGAGCAATCTTCTCATCTTTCATCTTCAGCATTTGTTCATTGGCCATTTTGAGTTGTGATAATGCCTCTGACAACTCTTTATGTTTCTGGACTGCACTCTGATCAATTCTCTGCTTCTCTTCCTGCAATTGTTGAGTTAATTGATTATTGGTTTGCTGTTGTGTTATCAATTGCAGTTCTGCCTGCTCTGCCTTCTGCCGTGCTTCTGATAATTGTTCTTGTAATGAGAAAATATCCTGGTCTTTTGTTTTTAATAAAAGACTCACCTCTGATGCCTTATTTATTGTTGCTGCCGAATAGGCTCCAGCAAATTCTGATAGTTTTGTTAGGTCGTCAGAGGGGTCAAATTCCTCCTTCCAAACTATATTGCCCGTCACTGTTTGTTCTGGAAATAGGGAAGGCTGATCAGTTCTTCTCCTCTTCCTTTGTCGTTTTACCACAGCTTTGTGTTTCGGGCTATAGAAGATATCCAAGGGAGGAATTTCTTCTATCTGCAAAATAATTTGATCGGAGGGATACTTTGGGATTATCTCTACTCCTTTAGAACCGGGTAGGCCGCTGGTTTCACCTGGAACTTGTTTTGAAATGGTCTCCTGTGTGTCTGCTACTCTTGATGTTTCGGCTTCCTTTGAACCCTCAGGATTGTTGATAATTGAATCGAATTGCTGCCATTCCTGGAGCAATTTGGGATCAATTTGAGTATCTTGATTTACCTTTATGGTGCTCTGTTCCTGCTCTTTCGTCCGGGTTTCCTCTTGCACTTTCTCTTGTTCTTTTGTTATAACTGGAGGTTCCTTAGTATGTCACTGTTCAGGCTCGCTTAATCCTGCTGCTGGGCTTGTTGCTAACAGATCTAGGGGCAGAGTTTGCAACCTCTGTTCTCTAAGTCTGTTGAATTCAACTAACCCTTCATCTTGATATTTCATTCTGGCCAACGATCTAACTAGGGACATTGACTCGGCTGTGGAGAACAGGTCATCAAACATATCTTCTTTATGATCAAACTTTGCCAATTTGGCCTGTTCAAGGGCATTATAGGCAACTTTGTCAGGATCAAATTGCCTATTAGGGAGAGTTGCTAGAGTTAATGATTTTATCTTTGTAGCTTCTTTCTCTGCATGTTTGAGATCATTCAAGGTGTAGACACCACATCTAAGAGGAAAAGAGGGCCAGACCTGCTTCTTATTTTTCTTTAGAGTTTGTGTAACGCCCTCGGAAATAATCTGATAGGCTATCTCCATTGCCAGCAGTTTATCAGGTATGTACAAAGGAAGAACATGAGGTTTGGCTTGGCTGCCGAAAATTCTTATATAAGTAAATTTTTCCTCTCCAAACCATCTCCCTATGCCAGTTAAATCAATCCCTGCTTGGTAGGAAATCTTGGGAGCAGGTTTATCAAAAATAGAGTAATGAATGGGTAACATGAAACCATTGCAGACTTGGTATAAATGGTGCCTATAGGAGGTTTTCCACAATTTCTGATGGTATATGTGAATGGGCATGGGATCTTGTGGAGTCCACCTCCAGCCGAGCACGGGAAATTCAGAATTAAAACACAGGGTGTCCAGGATATAAGCACTGTAGTAGAATGGGGGAATAAGCCTTTCAGTAACGCGGGTCTTGTTTCTGAAATCAAGAACTGCGGTGGCTAGCTTATCGGACAGTATAGTTCCCCAATCCATAATTTCACTATTACACGCTGCCTCCATCAAAGGAACCATTTCTATAGTGAAATTAGAGGAGTCGTGCAACCCCCATAATCTACACATCATGATCCCATCATAACAATAAGGAGAACATAGAGAATCAATAGAATACTTACTGGAATATTTATGCTTGTGTGTTGCCCTATTCTGCCTCCAATCCCGAATGGGTTCGGATTCAGTTTCGTTCTCATTTCAGAATATCTCCAGAAATGCCTTATTGTACTTCTTCTTTGGCTCAGGCAAATGATACATTTGCCTCAAATCATTAGCTTGAAATGAACCGAAGATTCTTCCATCTCTGGTACAGAAGGTTCTGTCTGTGATTGGGAGTTCCTCAATTGCCCACCTTACTACATCCGTATATGGGAGAAAATTTGTTCCCGAGCTGCTATCCGATGAAGGAAAGAGTCGGCTAAGTCCTTTAAAGTACCTTCAGATTTTCGGGTCGCACCTACCGTGGCTTGTACTGTTGTCACCTCAGGTTCTTCGGCTTCTATCAAATTACAGGTACTTTGCCAAGAAGTTTTGCCGAGGCCTGAAGATGTAGTATCAGATATCAATCCTTTCTTTTTATTTCCTGGATCAGCGATGGCTTGTCTTATGGCTGGCGAAGCGGGAGCGATTGCAGTTTTCTTGGACTTCTTCCCCATTCTGTTTGCATCTATTAGCTTGGAAGAATTCTGCACAGGAGTGAAAACAAGCGTAACACAGAAAATTGGTAGTGAAAACCAAATACGAGCGAAATATATTGATTAATGCATGATGAAGAATTAACTTAAGGTGGCCATGGATCCAATCCGTGAAAAGATTTTAGACTTACTATTTCATTAAACGGCCGTAAAAACCTGTCAATCTTTTAAATGTCCATCATGTCGTTTATTGGTGGAATGATTTGTTTAAGCGTGCCTTGGCCATTTTGGCGGTTGAGCGCAGGTGAATTACTATTAGAAAGATAAGGCCTTTAATACGAATTAATCGTAATATCCCCATTTTAACAACTTTTTGAAGTTCGTGTTTTTGGCTTTATCGCATCGCATCAGGGCGAAAGGCGCTTTTGTTATGAAAACTTATGATTGCCGATATCCGATAGCCTATTGCGTGTTATCGCGTCGGAGCAAAGCAATGGTTTTTTTTAAGTTATGCCTCCTTTGTCATTGCGATATGCGATCTTGCGATCGCTTTATCGCAATGATAAAAGATTTAATCATTTATATCATAAAGCCATTATTGGTTTGTCAAAAAGGTTTTTTTGTAATGTTTTCATTTCGTTTTCGGACCTTTTTGAATAATACAAAATTAATACCAATTAAAACTAAAAGGGACCCATTTCATATTATAGTGTTGTGAATAAAAATTATCTGAAATGGGGGGTTGTTGTAGAGGACAACAATTGGCGATTCGCTGGAAGAAACAGTTATCTCTGAAAAGTATGGAAATACTTAAACTTTTTCAAAATAGAGTTTCAATCAAAGGGGAAAATTCTAATATAACTAAGTATATATGCACTCCAAATAAAATGAACTATTTTTTGCTAGTTTCCTCTCTTTGTTTAAAATTAGATACATTCTAAGTTTTAAATAGGCCTCTATTGGTTTATAATGATAAAACAGAAAACCTTTCCAAAGCAGCTTTTATAGTTAACTCGTCTGTCATAGGTAGAGCCTCTGCTGCCAGCAAACGTTCATAGTTCCGACAGGGATACCTTTTAACCATGTTATTGTCCATTATCCCATCCATTCGAGAGTATGATTAACAGAATGAATTCAAAATATGCTTTCATATTTTGTATTTCCTTTTACTTTTTTTTTTTTTTTTTTTGTTATTTCTAAGATAAAAATCCATTGTCCTGGTTTGGTGGCCAGCTGTTTGACAATGCCATTCACTAGTAGTAATCTAACCGAACAAGCTAGCTCGTGATGAGACCCCTTGTCTTATAATTCTAAGCCATTACCCTATTTTGGTATGCAGTATTGGTAATGTCGGTTAAACTATTTCCCTATGATCATGGTAAGCAGGCTTGTAATAAGACCTCTTATCTTTTATATCAAAAAAAATTTAGAATTACACTCTGAGTAATCATAAACTTTTGGTGAATGGGATGGACAATTTTCTCCTTAAGAGTAAATGGATGATAGGGTAAGAGTTGAAGATGTTGAAATTGGATTAGTTTCTATTTTAATATTGATAACCTTTTTGTTGACCAATTTAAAAACATAAAATGATTTTTTTAATACTTCTAAACTTTAAGAAGAGTTCGCAAAAATTGAAGGGTGGCTTCAGAATGCAATTATACCTAGTTTCCTAGAAATTGTTCCTCTTGTTTAAGACTTCTATTTATTTAAAAGTGAATATCAACAATCCTTTCTTTTAAGCAACTTTTAAATACAGCAAAAGTCAATGGAAGATACCTTACAACTTTATTTCCTAATGGTCCTAAAAACATAAATCCTACTTAGAACTAAAGGAGAAGGGGTTACCTTCTCAATTGAAGAATTTCTTTAAGATGAGGCCATTAACAGGAAGAGAGTCCCTCTTTCCTGATAGATCTTGTAACATGAATGTCGAATGGCCTATCTTCTCACTGATCTGAAATGGTCCAAGCCACATCTTTTGGAACTTGGTGTGTTTACATTTATCCTCATGGGCTTTATCCCATTTCAGAACTAGATCACCAACCTGCAACTGTTTAGAACTAGATGAAGCTGAATCAAATGATTTTTTGATTATCTGTTGATGTTTTGCATGAGTAATTTTGGCCTTTTCTCTTTCTTCTTCTAATTTTAAAATTTGATCATGTCTAAGTTGGATAGAAGAAGAGGGGCTTTCTTCAATAAACTGCACTAGGGCTAGAGAAGGAAGTGCTAGATTGGTTGGTAGTATTGCTTCTTTCCCATATACAAGATTGAATGGAGAAGTACCTATGGAGGCCTTAATAGTGCGAATATTAAATATTTATGCCAGTTTTTATGATTCTGTTCAATAGTTCGCTTAATGATTTTAAGGAGATTTTCATTGGTAGATTCTGCTAGACCATTACCCTGGGGATAATAATTTGCAGAATATTTCAGTGTAAAACCTCTTTTAATAGCGAACTCAAACATGGCATTACCAGAGAAATAAGATGCATTATCAAAAACAAGAGCATTTGGGACACCAAACCTAGTAATGATGAATTGATCTATAAATTCTATAATTCCTTCAGAGTTTGTTGTTTTTAACGGAATTGCTTCAACCCACTTGGTAAAGTAATCAGTAGTAGTAAGGATATACTTATGTTGTTTGGAGGACTGTGGAGAAATTTCCCCAACGATATCCAATCCCCATTGTTCAAAAGGTTGCTCAATGTTGACTGGTTGCAAAGGGAAAGCTGATTTTCTTTGTCTTCCACTAGAAGTTTGACAACTTTGACATTTCCTTACATATTCGTGAGTATCTCTGAATAAAGTGGGCCAATAATACCCAGCATGAATGATTTTGTGAGCTATTGTGTCAGCTCCAAAATGTCCTCCGGCTGGTCCATCATGTAGCTCCTGCAAAACCTTTTGTGCTTCAGGTTTCTCTAGGCATCTTAATAAAACTGAATCATAGTTTTGTCTAAAAAGTACATCATCAATGATTATGAAGTTTTTTTCTTTTAATCTAATGGCCCGTTTGTTTTTATAAGAAATATTAGGAGGTGCATATCCATTTTTGAAATAAAAGATTAAATTTGCGTATTGAGATTCAGAATTGGTAATACTTATCTGATTGATTTCTTCCATATGTTCTGTATCACCTGATTCCGGAATGTTGGATGCTCCTGCTAACAACCTGCAAAAACCTTGACCCCTCACAATCTTTGCTGGCTTGATTTCCAAGTCATACTCTTGAAGTGTTGTAACCCAATTTGCCCTTTTCTCACCTAATTCCCTTTGGATCAGTAATTGTCTTACTGCAGAAAAAGGAACTATAACCTTTGTACGAGCTTTTAAAAGGAAGGGCCTATAGTGTTTAATGGCTTTATACACAGCAAAGGCTTGTTTTTCAACTTCGGAGTAATTTAGTTCTGCACCCTGGAAATTTGAACTAAAAAATGAAATCGGTGCTTCCAGGTCATGATCATTAATCTGAGTGAGTACTACTGCATAAGATGAATCGGATGCGATAGTATACAATGTGAAATGATTAGAAAAATTGGGAGTGTTTAAAGCGGGGGCATTGATTATTGATTGTTTGATTAAATCAAATGCTTCCTTCTCCACAGATCCCCATTTAAACACTGAATTTTTCTTAATCATGTTTTGTAATGGTAAAATGATCTGAGAAAAATCAGGAACAAATATTTTAACAAAGTTGATCTGACCTAAAAAAGACTGCATGGATTTTTTGTTATGAGGAAATGGGATTTCAGAAATTTCTTTAATCCTGTCAGGATCAATATAAATACCATCTTTGGAAACAATAAATCCCAAGAGCTTTCCTTGATTTAGAGCAAAGAAGGATTTTTTGGGATTGAGTGAAATACCATATTTTTTACAACGTTCAAAAATTTGATTCAAATCATGTAAATGGTTGGACCTCTTTTTAGAAAACATAGTAATGTCATCTAAATAGACGACCACAGTCTTATTGATCAATCCTTTGAAAGCTATATCCATTGCTTTTTGAAATGTAGCTCCTGCATTAATAAGTCCAAAAGGCATTTTCTGATAGGCATAAGTTCCCCATTTTGTTCTGAATGTGGTTTTAAGTCTGTCATCAGGATGAACCAAAACTTGGCTATATCCTGAAAAACCGTCTAAAAAGGACATTAATTCAGAGCCTGCTACTGATTGGAGTATCTGCTCCATAGTAGGTAATGGGAAGTTATCTTTGAGGCTTGCTTTATTCAGATTTCTGAAATCTATACAAATCCTAATGTCGCCATTTTTCTTTCTGACAGGCACCATATTAGAGACCCAGTTTGAGTGCCGAACGGGAAAAATAATCTTAGCTTTCAAGAGTTTATTGAGTTCTGATTTTATCTGACTCTCTAAGTTTGGATGTATTTTCCTCAATTTTTGTTGAACTGGTTTTTGTTCAGAAATCATTGGAATGGTATGTTGGATGATTGATGTATCATAAGTTTTTAAGTCATCATACTTCCAAGCGAAGACATGTTTATTTTTTCTCAATAATCTAATGAATGCTATCCTTTCTTCGACAGAAATCCCTAGTCCTAAATTGACATTTTGAGGATTCTGCTCAGTACCGAGATTTACCAATTCAAATCTTAAAGTAGAACTTTGAAGTTTTGAATTGGTTACATGTTTAAACCTATATTTAATATCATAGAGATCTTCTAGTTTGACCACAGGTTTTGGTATTGAGTTTTCTTCATGCTTTTCTTTCATCTGAAGATCATGATCATTTTCATCAATGATCTGATCATTGTAGGACTCATCGGAAGTTAAGAAATGTAAAATTTCTTCATCGTGATTAAACACTCGCCAATTGGTGATATTGTCAGGAATTGATGGCCTAAAAATCAACTCTACTGAAAATCTATCTGGGCTATAATCTTCAGAAGGTAAGAGCTTAGAAGCAACATTGGCTAACAAGTCAGCTGCTGCATTCTGGGATCTGGGAATAGGCAAAATATTGAATGCTAAGAAATGAGATATAAGTTCCTGGACTAAAGATTGATAGTGTTTGAGGTGATTAGAGAGACAATGTATTGTATTTCGAACTTGTTTTATAACAATCTCTGAATCGCCGAACACTTTCAAATATTGGACTTTTAAGCCAATGGCTTTATATAGTCCTTGTACCAAAGCCTCATACTCAGCTGTATTATTTGTGCATTCAAATTCTAACCTACAAGAAAGCATTGTTTTTTCTCCCTCAGGGCTGACTAGAATACATCCTGCTCCTGATCCTTCACTAGATTTAGAGCCATCAAAATATAAAGACCAAAATAAAGAATTATCAACAATTTTATTTACAGAATTCTCAGTAACATTAACACATCTTGAACTGTCAGTTTGTGAAAAAATTTCAATTTGTGATGTGAAATTGTTTACTAAAAACAGAGATGGTTGGGCAATATAATTGCCGAAGAATGATTCAGAAAAATAATTTCCCAATATGTTATTATTAAATGCAATTGGTTGATTCTCTTTTTCAAACTCTGTAACAGTATGGATCATGTGTTTTTCCCGATTAATTTTTATTTGATTTGGCTTTCCCCTATAGGGAAGCCACATATGAAACCAATCGGTAGAAATATATCCATGGAGCTTCTCAGACCAATCCCTACTCAAGATTAAACCATAAAACTCAGGTATATCAGCGATTAGAATATCGATTCTTTGAACTACTCGTGGATCAGATGCTAATCTGATAGTGACAGAATTTATTTCCCCTAAGACTTGGACTTTGGTTCTATCTAACTGCACAATGTGAATTGAAGACTTTTGGGGTTCTATGTTCAGTTTAGAACAAACTGAAGCTGGCATTATATTAGATGATGCCCCTGAGTCAATCAAACAGTTGTGTAGATTTCGATTGTAAATTTCAAAGGTTAAGAGGAAAGGTGGGGTATGGGAATTTGATCTGTCTCCGATTAGAATCGTATCAGTGGCCTCAATTCTACCAGAAGGTGGTTGTCCTGAATCATTTGCAGCTTTAGCACTAGGAAGAGGGGAGGAAGGTACTGCATTTAGTTCCTTCAGAAGCAATTTCTGTTGATGTTTTAATTTACTGAGTTCAAACATGGTGATGTTTGCCTTAGTCTTTTTCATGTCATCAATAATATTGTAATCCATTGAATCCGATATTACCAACGTCTTTGATGTTGAAGGTATATTTGAAGACGATGGTTGGTTTTGAGGGACTGTTGCAGCTGGCTTCCTTGTAGGTGCCTTTTCCTTTGCAGTATTAGTACCTGCACTCCTTTTCTTGGAACTTGCTTGGATAGGTTCAGGGGTACTTTTACTCCTAGTAGTCACAGGAAAAGCTTCTTGTTCAGTCTCGGTGTCGGAATTTGGCAATATGAAGTCCCACATTCCATGGCATTCAACGACTTCCTCTTCTTCAATTTCATCGGATGATGTAATTGTTTCATCTTCTTCTTCCTCAGGGTCTGAGTCTGCATTGGATATAACATTTGGTGGTTTTGACTCATTCTTCTTAAAATTCCTAAATGGTTTCTTTGTTGAAGTTTCTGCTACTTGCTTTTTAATTTCAACCATTTCATTTGACATTGTTTTGAGGACCTTTTGAAGACCCTCCATATCGTATGGATCTTTGGTGTTTTTCTTCTTTGAATCGTCTTTGAAAGACACTTTCTTGGATTTCCTATCTTCAAGAGCAGCTTTTTTTTCCAAAGCGGTTATACGTTTTTCCACAGCGATGGTTTCTTTCATGTTTTCGGGCAGAGTTGGTTTCGCAGCCCTATCAACAAAAATGGCTATATTTAAAGGTAAGGCTGCGATATACCATTCGCTTCTAACTTGTTCACTTGGCTTGGAATCGGTGGGAATTTTATTCAAGAGCTTATTGAATCGGGAGTTAAACTCTTTAATTGGTTCTCTTGACTCAATTCTTAGATTTGAAAGATCATTTATGAGCATGGCCAAGGATCTATCGTCGCCGTATTTGGTAAGAAATTGTTCCTGAAAAATATTCCAGCTGGTAATGGATCCAGAGGGTAAGGAAAAATACCAAGACCCAGCTGATCCTTGTAACGTGTAGGGGAAAAGTCTTACTACAACATCTTCTTGTGTTACTCCTTTTAGATTAACTGACAACATGAAATTATTTATGTGTTCCTCAGCTAACGTTCCAGCATCTGGATTAAACTTTGGTAACCATTTCTCGGGATAATCTGGTAATGGATGTAATGGTGCAGGCATAGTGACTGCACCAGGACTATTCCATGGGTTTTGAGCCATCTTGGGAGTACCAACGTTTGATTGTGATGTTCCAGATGATTGGGGAGGAGGTAGTAATAAAGACTGTAAAGGTTGTGATGTTGAAGGTGGTGACCCCTGGTGAACAGTAATATGTAATGGGGAAGTGGGTGTTTGACTTCGCACTGGGGATGATGAGATGGAAGATGATGGAGAAAAGGTCTCACTATCAGAACCTTCAGTGTTCTTTTTCGCCCTTTTCCTTCGGGGTAATGGTAACTCAGCTGGTTCAATGCCAAGTTTTTCGCTTTGAAGTCTGGTGAGATGATGAGGTAGGTGGAATTGCGAAGTTTGACGGCCTTGAGATACTTCAGATCTTTGAGGTGATATGGAGAAGCCTTGAAGTTTCTGGATGATAGACTGAACTTCAGGGGACTCTGGACTTAAATGTTCTGAAGTATGGTGTGATTGAGCAGTGATAGTTGATCCCTCTTCTTCTCGTTTGGACATTGGTGATTCAGAATGCAAACGGGAGGTCTGAGGTGAGGTGGAGGGTGATTTACTCTGAGAATGGTCTATAGGTTTTGATTTACTCGCCATTCATAGTTGATAGGCCCTCCTTCTAGCGCCAAAAATGTTGATGCCCCAAAAATCGCTACATCAACATTGGGGGATAACCACCCGGTCCGGACCTTAAACAGCTCCTTTTCCGTTTGGGATGGTGGCTCCGACTGGATATAATGGGACCAGTTTCCCGATAAAGAATAGAAAGGGTGAATGAGTGATTGGTTTAATAATAAGTGATAATGAATGGAGTACTTAATCTATAAACAAAAATGTAAATGACTATTTTATCCCGGGAAGCTTCTATTCTTAAGTGCAACGTTTGATGATCTGTGTTTGTCAATAGGCATATAGATGACACTATTCAATAAACAAAGATATTCATTTAAATAATAATTACTTCGTTCAATTAGTTGAACGAAGTAATTGATAAAACATTATTACACTTATCCTTTTTTTATATTACTAACACATGAATGATTAAAAGAATAGCAAACTGTAAACATCCAGTAGTTGAAAGTATAAAGACTGCTGTCAAAACACACTCATATATTCAATAATAGCAAGAGTAATCAAATAACAATTTACATAAAAAGAATGAATTCAGACATAGATAATAGTACCATATGAGCTGCAAATCTTTCCCAATGTCAATCGCAATTTGAATTCCTTCTTCCGACTCAGAAATACTTTTAAATAAAGGCAGTAGTGCACATCCACATAAAAGCTTCGTTATCAAAATTTGGAAAAATTGGTCCAGTTTTCATAAAAAAATATGCTTGAAGTACAGTAGTGCAACTTCAGGTTTCAGTCATATACAAAAACTTACGACCCTTTCTAAATACATGAAAGGGTCTATAAATACTAAATTAAACTAACAAACTACAAAATTAAAATGCTACTAAATTGGTGTAACTCGATCTTGAATATCTCCTTCACGGCAATCTGGCATTCGGCGGCATGAATCATCACTTAGGTTGTTCGTCTTTAGTCCTGAGCTGGCATATTGCAAGCATCTCCACTTCTGGTGGTCGGTTAAGGCGAGAATTGAGTTGGGCATCATAGGTGGCATCCTGTATTTCGGGAATGATGCACCCGATTGCATCTGAGAGGCATTTGAGGGCGGCTCTCTGGCTGTAAGGTTTGACTAAGAACATCCAATAGGTGTCCCATGCCAAACTGTTAATTCCTGCGATTAATCTGCCAGTTTTCTCCAGCTCTGGGTAACATGACTGTTCCAATGTTTTAGCTGATGTCAATTTACCTGGGGTACATTGAGAAATCATGTTAGATAAGTAGAGAGTGTCATTAATCAATTCAACCAAATTACTTGTGGTTAATTTGCATCTGGAAACTGCCCTTTCTGCTTTCATTAACTGGGATTGCCATTCCATAAATAATATCTCTTTATGCGATTCTAGGATCTTTGGCAATTTAGCCAATTGTCCTTCCTCAGTACCTTGCCACTCAAGATAATTGGTCAATGTCTCATCGGCCTGCTCGAAGTTTGTTCTAGCATCAGCCGATTTATCACTTAGAGATGTTGTTGAGTCATATAAAGGTTCTGCCTGGGCGATTTTTTGAAATAACAGCTTTATCTATGTTAATAATGCTTTGTTTATTTGTACTGCCTCTGCCCTGAATTCAGCTACCTGTGGAAGATTCTTTGTTTTCTCAAGCTGGGCTGATAGTTGAGCAATCTGCTCATCTTTTATCTTCAGCATTTGTTCATTAGCCACCTTGAGTTGTGCCAATGCCTCTGACAACTCTTTCTGCTTCTGGACTGCACTCTGATAAATCCTCTGCTTCTCTTCCTGCAATTGTTGAGTTAATTGATTATTGGTTTGCTGTTGTGTTATCAATTGCAGTTCTGCCTGCTCTGCCTTCTGCCGTGCTTCTGATAGTTGCGCTTGTAATGAGAAAATATCCTGGTCTTTTGTTTTTAATAAAAGACTCACCTCTGATGCCTTATCTATTGTTGCCGCCGAATAGGCTCCAGCAAATTGTGATAGTTTTGTTAGGTCCTCAGAGGGGTCAAATTCCTCCTTCCAAACTACATTTCCCGTCACTGTTAGTTCTGGGAATAGGGAAGGCTGATCAGTCCTTCTCCTCTTCCTCTGTCGTTTTACCACAGCTTTGTGTCTCGGGCTATAGAAGAAATCCAAGGGAGGAATTTCTTCTATTTGCAAAATAACTTGATCGGAGGGATCTTTTGGGATTATCTCTACTTCTTTAGAACTGGGTAGGCCGCTGGTTTCACCTGGAACTTGTTTTGAAATGGTCTCCTGTGTCTCGCTACTCTCGATGCTCTCGCCTTTCCTTTGGAGCCCTCGTGATTGTTGGGAGACTGAATTGTCTGTCGCCATTCCCGGAGCAATTCTGGGAATTAATTTTGAGTATCTTCATTTCCCTTATGGTGCTCGTCTCGCTCTTTCGTCCGGGTTTCCTCTGCACTTTCTCCTATTCTTTGTTACAATCCGAGGTTCCTTAATATTTCTACTGTTTCAAAGCTCGCTTGATCCTCGCCGCCGGGCTTGTCGCTACCGGTATCTAGGGCAAGAGTTTGCAACCTCGTTCTCTAAGAATCATGAATTCAACCAACCCTTATAGCTTCATCCCGATATTTCATTCCGGCCACGATCTAACTCGTACATCGACTCCTACCGAGGAGAATGGTGTCATCAAACATATCTTCTTTATGATCAAACTTTGCCAATTTGGCCTGTTCAAGGGCATTATAGGAAACTTTGTTGGGATCAAATTGCCTATTAGGGAGAGTTGCTAGAGTTAATGATTTTATCTTTGTAGCTTCTTTCTCTGCATGTTTGAGATCATGCAAGGTGTAGACACCACATCTAAGAGGAAAAGAGGGCCAGACCTGCTTCTTATTTTTCTTTAGAGTTTGTGTAACGCCCTCGGAAATAATCTGATAGGCTATCTCCCTTGCCAGCAGTTTATCAGGTATGTACAGAGGAAGAACATGAGGTTTGGCTTGGCTGCCAAAAATTCTTATATAAGTAAATTTTTCCTCTGCAAACCATCTCCCTAAGCCAGTTAAATCAATCCCTGCTTGGTAGGAAATCTTGGGAGCAGGTTTATCAAAAATAGAGTAATGAATGGGTAACATGAAGCCATTGCAGATTTGGTATAAATGATGCCTATGGGAGGTTTTCCACAATTTCTGATAGTATATGTGAATGGGCATGGGCTCTTTTGGAGTCCACCTCCAGCCGAGCACGGGAAATTCAGAATTAAAACACAGGGTGTCCAGGATATAACCACTGTAGTAAAATGGGGAAATAAACCTTTCAGAAATGCGAGTCTTGCCTCTGAAATCAAGAACTGCGGTGGCTAAATTGTCAGACAGTATAGTTCCCCAATCCATAATTTCACTATTGCACGCTGCCTCCATTAAAGGAACCATTTCTATAGTGAAATTAGAGGAGTCATGTAAACCCCATAATCTACACATCATTATTCCAGCATAGCAGTAAGGAGAACATAGGGCATCAACAGAATACATACCGGAAGACTTATGCTTGTGTTTTGCCGGATTCTGCCTCCAATTTCGAATGGGTTCGGATTCAGTTTCGTTCTCACTTCGGAATTTCTCCAGAAATTCTTTGTTGTACTTCTTCTCAGGCTCAGGCAAATGATACATCTGCCTCAAATCATTAGCTTGAAATGAACCGAAGACTCTCCCATCTCTGGTGCAGAAGGTTCTGTCTGTGATTGGGAGTTCCTCAATTGCCCACCTTACTACATCCGTATATGGGAGAATTTGTTCCCGAGCTGCTATCCGATGAAGGAAAGAGTCGGCTAAGTCCTTTAAAGTACCTTCAGATTTTCGGGTCGCACCTACCGTGGCTTGTACTGTTGTCACCTCAGGTTCTTCGGCTTCTATCAAATTATAGGTACTTTGCCAAGAAGTTTTGCCGAGGCCTGAACATGTAGTATCAGATATCAATCCTTTCTTTTTATTTCCTGGATCAGCGATGGCTTGTCTTATGGTTGGCGAAGCGGGAGCGATTGCAGTTTTCTTGGACTTCTTCCCCATTCTGTTTGCATCTATTAGCTTGGAAGAATTCTGCACAGGAGTGAAAATAAGCGTAACACAGAAAATTGGCAATGAAAACCAAATACGAGCGAAATATATTGATTAATGCATGATGAAGAATTAACTTAAGGTGGCCATGGATCCAATCCGTGAAAAGATTTTAGACTTACTATTTCAGTAAACGGCCGTAAAAACCTGTCAATCTTTTAAATGTCCATCATGTCGTTTATTGGTGGAATGATTTGTTTAAGCGTGCCTTGGCCGTTTTGGCGGTTGAGCGCAGGTGAATTACTATTAGAAAGATAAGGCCTTTAATACGAATTAATCGTAATATCCCAATTTTAACAACTTTTTGAAGTTCGTGTTTTTGGCTTTATCGCATCGCATCAGGGTGAAAGGCGCTTTTGTTATGAAAACTTATGATTGCCGATATCCGATAGCCTATTGCGTGTTATCGCGTCAGAGCAAAGCAATGGTTTTTTTTAAGTTATGCCTCCTTTGTCATTGCGATATGCGATCTTGCGATCGCTTTATCGCAATGATAAAAGATTTAATCATTTATATCATAAAGCCATTATTGGTTTGTCAAAAAGGTTTTTTTGTAATGTTTTCATTTCGTTTTCGGACCTTTTTGAATAATACAAAATTGATACCAATTAAAACTAAAAGGGACCCATTTCATATTATAGTGTTGTGAATAAAAATTATATGAAATGGGGGGGTTGTTGTAGAGGACAACACTTTGCAGTGGATTTCAGTAAAGGTAAATGGAATTCGAAAATTTCTCTAGAATTCTCTGCCAGTTATATTATTTTACTTAGATTTTAAATATTTTTTTCATTTGAATAAATTTAATTTTTTATCTCTTTGTGTTCACAAGATAGCAGAAGTTTCTTACTCTATTGGAAGTCCTTTTTAGGATTTTCTCTCAAAACCCTTGATGAGGGTTTTTCTTCTAGTTAATATTTCAGTCTGGATAGAATATAGTTTGCCTACATGATTACAATATTATTTCACCTCCATACATCATCATCTTCAGGTGAGCTTCCACCCATATTTTAATTTCATGGTTTTTATGACTCAGTCTCCAGGTTTTACATAAAGGTGGCATAAAGTCATTTCGTAGTTCACTATTTCTATAGTGTATATGGTTCTTGTTGTTATAGTTGAAAAATGGTTTTGAAACTTAAGTGATATGTCTCCTTTCATAATTATTTATTTTTTTCCTGAACATATTTGAGAATTTTGTCGGAAAATATTATATAAGGAAAATCCGATTGGTTTTAGGGTTCTTGGGCATAACTACAACCCAAGGTTTTTCAGTTCGTTAACTATGAAATTCTTTTGATTTTTTCACTCTCGACATAGGATTGTTATGTGGGTAGCCTCAATGAAATTTTCTGTCATTTTATTTTACAAACACTATGCTAAGTTTTATACCCATTATTATGTTTTGATATTCTTTTTGATACAAGTTTATATAGGGAATTTAGATTACTCTAAATAACCAGTTGTGCATCTAACTGCTTTAGTTATGTTGTTCCCTAAAGATTTTTGAAAGTATTATTTTAATACTTCAATTCATTATTATAAATTTATATTCATACCCTAGTTGGTTTTTTGTGTGGCACTTTCCCTATAGAATGACACTATTGAACTTATTATGATTTGGGGTTTTCCTTTCAAATCCTAAGTATGAAGTAGTAGCAGTGTTCTTCTGTTAATTTTGACTATTTTTCCTTCACATAAGATACTTTAATTTTTTGTAATTATGGTGTGCATGGTTCCATATAGATAATGTTGGAATAGGTTCATGATGGTAGTTATCTTATGTTGGCATTGATTTCAACCTCATTATGTTAACCCTTGTAGAATATTTGATGTTTGGATGCCAATTATTTTAGCATAGTTGCAGTTGGTTGTGTTGGCATTGGGATGATTGAGTTGGCATTGATGTCAACATTATGATTTCACTCATGATTGTGAAATGATGGCATTGATATAGTTGATGATGTTGCTAGAAGTGGATGATACAAATCTACACGCGATGGAGATCATGATTGGCACACTAGTTGAGATGGAAAATAGGTCTTCATCTAGGTCCTCATGCTTGTACACATGGAGATGAATTGTTGCAATGTGATGGAATTATGTTTGATGATTATGATTATGCTACATAGGTGTTCCAGGTCTATCAGAGGTGTTGCAGGTTGTGCAGATGTTTGTTGGAGAGTGGAGGACTTGTTTTCACTCTTTCCAACCTTATGTGTTGGCCTTCGAGGCCAATTTGGCAGTGAAACTTGGGATACATGTTTGATCCAATTTCAAATGTGTCAGAGGCTATGCCAGAGGTTTGGAGGCTTGTAAATATGTTGGAGAAGAGAATCCAACAAGTGGCAGAGGTTTTGAGCTGAAGGATTTTTGTTTTTTTTCATCCTTTGTCCCAGTTGCATGGATCCAAGCCTATACATGCGTCTAAAAAGATCCAAGCCTATGCATGCGTCTAAAAAGGTCCAATTGTTGGGAATAAAGCATGTGCATCTACTCGGTCGATTTTAGCTAGTGTTGTGCATGTCACAGAAAGAAAATACGAAAAATAATTTGCATTCCTTGCGCAAATCAAAAGAAAATTAGCATGTAAATTCCCATATGCTTCTAGAATAAGTTGTAAAGGTAAGGAATGGTTTGAAATGGTCTTCCAATGATGCAAACTCATTTAGTGCACAAGTAGTGCTATTATTGGATTGATTTGGTCCAATTTACGCACCCTTTATCTTATCCTCAAGCTCAATTTATCCCTACATGTTTTATATTCATCACTTGGGAGTTGTGTGATGGTTGATGTTGAGTGTATGTGTGCAAGAGAAGGTTGCAATGAATGATTATGCTTCAGACCTAGTTGTGAGGGTATATTCTTCAGCATATGAGTGTTAATGATTGCATATTGAGCATATATGAATCATGTTGCAGAATAGATCAGATTTGAAGTTGTTGTAGTGGAGATTGTGTTTGAGAGTTTGGTATGTTGCTAGATAGTTTTTGTTGGTGATTCTCACACTTGTTTTTGCACGAGATGTTGATGCATATGGAACATATCCATAGTTTCTTATGATATTTATTGTATTATGCAGCATTCATATTTTGGTGTGGGGATTTGATATTATGTTGTTGATTGTCTTCAGTTTTGATGTGACCACTATTTTCTTTAGTTGAGAAGCATACTTGTTATCGTATTTCTATTTTCACTTGATGATGATAGCTTTTTGCTGAGATTATGTTTGTAGAGTTGGATTCTTGTTGAGAAAAGAATCTTGGATCTAGTTTGAATATTGATGAACTGAGGTCCACATAGTGTAGAGGATCAATGACTTGATGAGATAGGAGAAACGATAGCGAAGTTTCATCGAAAGGAACGGTTTCTCAATCCAATGGTAGCTGGATATTCCAACCGGAGTTGGGTGAGGATTGATTGTTTGTGGTGGTTTTAAACAGATGGTAGTCCATAGATCCTTGTGAGAACATAGTCTTCCGAATTTATCAGTAGTATCGAGTCTCCTGGCATATCGATGTTGGCCTATTGTAAATGAGGTCGAGTCTCCATGATGATCGGTTTCAGCTAGCTATGTAAAAGAAAATTTTTTTGCATAATAGAAATTCAAAGAAGAGTAGCAGCAACAAGGGTGTTTTTTCTCCCGGAAGGGTCTCCACCAGAAATTTTGTGTCTCATGTACGATGATGTGATTGTGTGCATTGTTTATTTTTGTTTATGGTTTTTAGTTTCTGCTCATATGGTGCACATGCTATGATTTTCTTATTAGATGTTGGTTAACATATGTGTTATTAAGTAATTGAAGTTTAAATTTGTGAAAATTGTATACAAGTCACACTATGGATTCACCCCCCCCCCCCCCCCCCCCCCCCCCCATCTCTCAGTAATGCTCAAATGTTTCCAACAATTGGTATCAGAGCGAGACTCTTGGATGTAGCTTGATCGCTGGAGAGTAGATTTGGGGTTTGTTGGTAAAATTAGAATTTTTTTTCAAAATGGTTATCCTCACTACTGCAAATTATAATATATGGAACAAAAATGTTAAATCTCAATTTTTTCTTGTGGATATAACATTTGGATAGTAGTATGTGAAGGTTGTGGCAAGGATCCAATTGCAGATGTTTTGCAGCAGAATGCACAATGAGCTAGATGCAAAAGCTACAAGAATTTTCACGATGATTATTTGAAGAGGCTAGTAGGTTTAAAACATGCCAATAAAATGTGGGACAAGATAGAATCCATATTTGGTGATTGTACCAGTAGCAATAAATAAAATGGGAATAAGAGCAACAAAATGAAGAACAAGAAGAAGAACAAAAACAATGGCCTTCAAAAGCAAGAAGCTCAGCCACAAGAGTCTCATTCTTCTAGTGCACATGATTCAAAACATGATGAGAAGAGATCAGAAAATCATGAATCTAAAGGTATAAACATTTATGATTTTATTTTCAGTTATAATTTTGATGATACAGATTTAGATCATGTTGAAGAACATAATGAAGATAAGGATGTTATTAAGGGTCTTAGAGTTGATATTTCTAGACTAATAGCTACATGGCAGGATCAAGAAAAATTGTTACATATCTGCGATGATAAGGAGGCCAAGCTCAAGGAAGAGAATATCAAATTAAATATTAAGTTGTCAGAATCATAAAAAGTTGAGGAAGGTATGAGGAAGCAGTACCAAGAGAAGGAAAAGGAGTGTGATAAATTAGACGTTGAAGTGATTTCCTCGAGAAAGCAACAGAAGATGGAGAAGAGTATTGTGGTCTTGGATAGTTTTCTTGAGATCCAAATATCACCATTGGATAAATCTGGTCTTGGATTTCAGGTGAGTCTAGTTTGCATGTAGGTAAAAAAAAAAAAATAAGAACTCAATTAACCTGTAGCAAACAATACCAACAACAAGAGTGAGAACCAAGGAAACAAGAAGTAGAACTAGCAGTAGATCAAGCAGCAAAGCCAACAACAGCAAAGAAGAAAATATCAAGGAGCTCCTACATTCAGAAAATCAATTTCTCCAAGAGATGATTGTGGGAGATATGTATAATTATAGGAAATTTTAGCCTAAAAGTGGTCTCATAAGGAAAAATAATAAAAAAATAGTTAAAATAATAAAATAAGAGTTATGAATTTTTGGGGGAAAAGAAGAAAACTAATTTTTTTTATTTTTATTTTTGGCTTATCTCCTTATAGGTTTACTCAAATTTGAAGTGTAGACACACATTAGATCCAGAATTAAATTATGCATCCATTGAGTACCCATTATGCATACTTTTGACAAGACCCACATTGATAAAAATTGAAGATACATTAAAAAATCATGTTGAACACATTTTTTAACATATATTTAATTTTTATCAATGTGGGTTTTCTCAAAATATGCATAATGGATACTCATTTTGCATCCAATGAGTGTCTACACTTGAAATTTGAGTAAACCTATAAGGAGATATGTCAAAAATATAATTATATATATATATATATATATATAGTTTTTCTTCTTTTCCCTCCAAAATATTTACATGTACCTATTTTTAAATTTAAAGGATTTTGATTGGTTTACATATTATGACATGGAAATTACATGAAAATTTCTTGGGCACTTTTAGGTAGAAATTTCCTCTAATGGGGTTTCAAAGGAACCAAAGTCCTTTTGCTCCTTTTGTGCATAATGTAGAATGTTACAATTACCACAAATTAGGGCACATTGTAGCTAACTGTAGAATAATAACATATAGCTCTAATCAATGGAGCTTGCAGCAGTATTAGCAGCTAAGGATATTGGCCAACATGTATAATCATAATTTTTATGGTTATTGTTACCCACGTCACCTGTTTGGCCATAAGGTAATATATTGTAGGTCTAACCAATGGAGAAGAAGCAGATTTCATGCAAGGTTTAGATCTGGCATGAGAAGTAGGATATTTCATCCTCTTGGACATGTGGAGAGTTTTACATGCCATAAATTTGGCTATATGGCAAGAGATTTTTTGTTTCCCCGTTACTCATTTAAAAACCATCAAAAGCAGCAAAAGCAAAGAGATCCCGCCAGAAAATTAGTGAAGGGAGAAAATAATCAAGTCAAGGAAGAGAATAAGTAGCCTAAGACTGTGTGGAGGAAGAAGGAGCAACAACTCTTCAAATAGCAAATAGCATTCTCTTCTGAAGTCCATTATTATTTCATGCATATTCATAGAGGACTGCAGAATTCATGAGAGATGCGCAATCTCAGGGGAAGAATTTGGTCACTCGATGAGTACGAGATTATTGCAACAACCCGTGATGAGTTATTTTGAGCCTGAGCCACATTCATGTCCATATTATCAGTCTGTCTCTTGGATATATATTGAGTTGTGGGGGAGCTATGCATGGTATGATGTTTTACTAAATTATTTTGCATATTCTACATTTTTTTCACTCTGTTATTTGTATCTTATTTATGTGTGTTTTCATGACTGAACATGAGTACATTTTTCAGCCACATATATGTTTTTGGTTTCCACAAATAGTTGATTGAAAATATGTGCAACCATGCATAGAATGTACTCATTCCTCCATTCATGTATAGAGATGACATCTAACATGGACCAGCCATGTATGAGTTGTTGTATGATGATTACTACAACCATGTATTTGTTATTGTATCATCATTATATATTGGTTGAAAATACAATCTTTAGTATGATGAGTCATCATGGTGATAGGCTTGTTATGGAGGAGGATCATTAGTCTATTTTTCAGCCATGTATATGGGCTAATGATTATGTAATAGTCATGATGTATTATGTCTTTGAGTCATTTTTCCATAGAAGATGATCATAGTAGCAATGCAATTCATTGAAAATATATGTAATATGCTCATGAATCCATGTACTCTTATTATATGTATCATTGGTTCATATAGTCATGATTCATAAGGCAATGTTATGGTTATATTATAGTATGTATGAGGTCTTGTATCGTTGCTACATCCATGTATTTATCAACGTACACTTGAGTCATAGTCATGTGGAGTCTCAGTCCATCTGGTGCTTCTATTTTTCGATAGGAAGCATTATTTGCAACGAAAGCATTTCATTGCAGGTTGGAGTTGATTTTGGAGATGGCATATGTTCAAGGGGAACATTATTTGTTCCTATTCACTTCAGCCATACATTGTTGGCATTATGATCTGCTTGGAGGTGTCTTGGTGTACCTCATACTATGCTATGACAGTTTGGGTTCTTAGCCTCATGTTATGTTTAGAGATATTTCATGGTTTCTACTATGTTGTTGTTATGGAGATGTTGGTTGATGCCTTGATGTGCCTATTATGTGCATGTTGTTATGTGATGTTTCATATTTATGCTTTTATGGTTTCCTTGTGGTGGCATATTGATGCTTGCTGCTAGAGTTTGTCGGTTGGTATGATGTCGTGGATGATGATTGGTATATTTTTTGTTTGCTACTATTGATACGAGAGGATAGGATGTTGGTTGATATGCATAATTTTTAAGCCATGTAGAGATACAATGGTCCAGTACTTCAGTACTTGTGTTATTTCTTCCTTATCAAATGGAGTTGTCCCTTTTCCATTTATGTCAAAGGGGGAGAGATGGAGGAGATTGGTCTGGAGTTTTTGTGTGGTTGCCATAAATTCCAAAAGGTGAGATTGTTGGAATTATGGTGTGCATGGCTCCAGCTACCTGATGTTGGCATAGGTTCATGATGGCATCTAGCTCATGTTGGCATTGATTTCAACCTTATGTTGTCAAACCTTGTAGACTAGTTGATGTTTGGATGCCACTTATTGTAGCATGGTTGCAGCTGGTTGTGTTGGCATTGGGGTGATTGAGTTTAAATTGATGTAAAAATTATGATGTCCCTCATGATGGCGAGATGATGGAATTTTTTTGGTTGATGATGTTGCTACAGGTGGATGATGCAGATCTACATGTGATGGAGATGATGATTGACACACTAGTTGGGTTGGAAACTAGGTATTCATATAGGTACTCATGCTTGTGCTCATGGATATGACAGTGTGATAGCCTTATGTTTGATGATGATGATGCTACATAGGTGTTGCAGGTCTGTTAGAGGTGTTGCATCTTGTGCAAATGTTTTTTGGAGAGTGGAGGACTTGTTCGCACTCTTGCCAACCTTGTTTATTGGTCTTGTAGGTAAATTTGGCAGTGACACTTCAGATACATGTCTGCTCCCCTTGAATATGTGTCAAAGGCTATGTTAGAGGTTTGGATACATGTAAAAATGTTGGAGAAGAGGATCAAACTGGTGGAAGAGGTTATGAGATGAATAATTGTTTTTTTCCTTCATCCTTTGCCCTATTCACATGGAGCCAAGCCACTATGCATGCTTCTGAAAATATCCAGTCACTGGGAAGCAAGCATGTGCATGCGACCATTCAAGTTTAGCTATTGTTACATGTGTGATTGAAAGAAAACATAAAAAATCCTTTGCATTCCCCGTGCAAATTGGAAAAAAAATTGGAATGGGCATTCCCATAGGCTTCTAGAATAAGTTGTAAAGGTCAAGAATGGTTTGAAAAGGTATTCCAATGATGTGAACTCATTTAGTGCATAATTAATGGTCTTAGTGGATTGAATTGGTCCAATTTTTGAACCCTTGAACCCATCCCAAATCTTAATTTCTCCCTACATTTTTTATATTCATCACTTGGGAGTTGTCTGATGGTTGATGTTGAGTGTATGTGTGAAAGAGAAGGCTTCAAAGAGTGATTATGCTTCAGACCTAGTTGTGAGGGTAGATGCTTCAATGTATGAGAGTTAATGGTTGCATCGTGAGCAAATCTGAAGCATGTTGCAGAATAGATTAGATTTGAAGTTGTTGTAGTGGAGATTGTGTTGGAGAGCTTTGTATGTTGCTAGATAGTTTTTGTTACTGATTCTCACAATTTGTTTTTGAAAGAGTTGTTGATGCATATGGAACATAGCCATATTGTCTTATGATGTTGATTCTAGTATGCAAAATTTATATTTTGATGTGAGGATTTGATATTTTTTTGTTTATGGTATTCAGTTTTGATGTGACCACTATTTTCTTGAGTTGAGAAGCATACTTGTTGTGGTATTTGTATTTTGAATTGATGATGATATATTGCTACTTATATTATGTTTGCAGGGCTAAATTCTTGTTGAGTAGAGCATCTTGGATCCAGTATGAAAATTGATGAAATGAGGTCCACATAGTGTAGAGGAGAAGTGACTTCATGAAAGAGGATCAAGGATATCGAAGTTTTAGGAAAAGGAACAGTTTCTTAATCCAATGGTAGTTGGATAGTCCAATCATAGTTGGGCAAGGATCGATTGATCGTGGTGGATTTCAGTGGATGGTAGTCCACAGATCTGTGTGAGAACAAATTCTTTTGAGCTTATCAGTAGTATCGAGTCTCCTGACCTATCGGTGTTGGCCTATTGTAGAAGAGGTCGAGTCTCCAGGATGATCAGAGTCAGATACCTATATAAAAAGAAAATTGCTTGACATAATAGAAATTCAAAGGAAAGTAGTAGCAGCAAGGGTGGTTTTTCTCCCGGAAGGGTTTCCACCAGAAATCTTATGTCTCATGTGTGATGATGTGATTGTGTGCATTGTTTATTATTGTTTGTGGTTTTTAATTTTTGCTCATATGGTGCATATGTTATGATTTTTTTACTAGTTTTTGGTTAACATATTTGTGATTCAGTAATTTAAGTTTAAATTGGTGAAAATCGTATACAAGTCACACTACTGATTCACAGCCCCTCTCAGTAGTTTTCAAAGGTTTCCAACATAATTTTTTAATTTGGAGTTTCTCTCACCCTGGTTACCAACTACAAGGTTTGTTTCTCATATGAAACTATAAATATTTACAGGGTTTTTTAGTAGTTGAGTTTTAGTATTTAAATTGACATTTGCGTTCGTTACAATGAACTGTTAAATTCGTTTTATATTCACCTGTAACTTTGTACCAATATATTCAATTACTCATTTCTTAGCTTCATTGTATAAGCTTTAATTTTTTTACTGTCCACATTTTAAGTACAGTAGCTAATTATTTATCTTTGTTGTATATGTAGAGGGAACATTTGAACCTATATATCTTAATCTTATGTATTTTACTCTTTCTCCTCTGCTCTAATTCTCTCACCTCCTCTTTGTTTTCTTGTACAATTTTTAACATTGGTAACTTATTCTATTTGTAATTTATTTTAGAGGTACATGTATCAATTCAATCATAGTGTATTCTTAGAAATATTTTCAAGTTCAATGAGGTTTTCTTTTCGACTTATTCATTTCAATCAACAGGTAGGGGTCTCCCAACTCTTGGTCTCTTCTATGCATGGAAAAGATTTTTTATGTTTGAATACCAAAGGCCGAATTTTTTATTCTTGGAAATGTGTTTTACATATATTCTTGAATGTCTTTCATGATATATAGTTCCTTCAGAACTGAGGTTTCTACAATGGGCCATGAGCCTCTTTTGTGTAAAATTGTTATTTCCTAATTAACAAACTTTTATGTTTCTCATTTATATATATTTGACATAGTTCTCATGAGAATATAGATACTTCTTGCTTCAATTGTTTTTTATTTTTTAATAGTTAGTATTACAAAAATCAAAGAATTCCTTGTATATTTATTTCGAATATTTTATATTATAATATTTTGTACAATTTTTCTTATTATATTTCATAATGTCTAATTAAAATTTATAATACCACAAAAGATTTTTACATAGATTCTAATTTTATTTGTACTTATTCAAAGTAAAGAACTTACTCACGCCTTTATTTTTCTATTTCAAAATTTTTACATAGATTTATTATTGAGAAATATATTTATACACAATTACATTATTATAATCTCTCTTAAGACTTCACAGAGGATTTTCTCTATGAATGACCAAACTTGGTTGGCTACATATACATGTGTATATACATTCATGCATATATTTTTTAACAAAATACATTTATATACATGTAGATAATTTTATTTAACACCAGAAATAATTCTCTAGTGATTTGTACATAGTCTAATATATACCTATATTTACATTTGCATTCATATTTCCTTTCTATTTGAAAAAATATATTTTGAGGTTATCATTAAGAACAAAATTCTACTCTATAAATTAACACTTAATTGCACAGAGTTCTTTCATTTCTTTGTATAAGTTTTCCAAATAAAATATAATTGTATCTATTCTTTTTCCAAATCATGTTTACTTTTTTAGTTTACACTATACATAGTAAATAAATATCTCACAAAATTTTAAATTCAAATAATAATCCTTTTCTCTTTTCTTGACAAACAAATAGATACAAAAGTTAGAAATATCGATTTGAAACAGATTTTCAAGAAAAGTTAATAGTTAAGTACTTGGCTCATCCTAACCCTTACAATGCAAAAAACCAATGTTCCCCTAAGCATATCAGGCCTACAAATTTCTTTATGTCTTCTGCTTCTTGTTTCTCTTAAGTATATTCTACTCTCAGGATGAGACAAAAGCAAGTAGAATTTTTTTTTTTTTTATCCAAGTCCATCTATCACTCTTTTGGTGGCTAAGAAGTGTCTCTGCCTCAACAACAGGTGGTAGGTAGTTATTATCTCATTAATGAGCTCATGTTTCCCACTATTGAGGAAAACTCCTTGTCTTCTAGGAAACAATTAATTGGTCAGTATCATAATTCCTCAGTTAAATCTAATCATCCATATTAGATTCATAGAACTTATTGATGGGTAACAATTGTTACACAACATTTTGTCACCATCCCTGCAATCCCTTGTCCCATACATTGGAGGACTATTCCCGTGACCTGTGAACAATAAAATGTCCTGAAAACACCTTGATGGTATCCTTCTGCATAAGGGCAAGAATTATCCTGAAGAACATTTCCTCAAAAGAACCCTAAAAACCTATGTTTTGGCAGTGGCGCGGGTAACCAATTCATCCCTTGCACCAATGGGGAAAATGTACACTATTGGGTGCGCCAGCTGGCGCTCTGTCCCTGTGTTGTGCCTGCACCAAGCCTATTAAGGAATTTTTTTTAACAACAGAAGGTGGAAGTTTGATTCTAACAACTTCAAAATGGATCATCAAAAAGGGGTTGGGTTGTTTGCCTCCGGATCTCCCTATTTAGGAAGTGGTTTTCCACCTCTCATGGAACCTTCCTAAGAGATAGGACTCTCCCCCATGATTATAGGGAGCCTAGCCTCTCCTTCTCCCTCTATAAAATTCTGCCCTCTCCATTTGCTAGCTAGCTGAACATTTGGGAAGAAAACTATAGCTGAGCGACTATTGAAAGCAGAGCTAAGGAGAACCCCGTAAGAGAGAGAGCCTTGTCTAAATTCCCGACGAGCTTTGTGATACAAAAACAAAACATCATAATTATAAATTTACAAGTAGTTATTATCATTAATAAATTATTGATAATTAAAACTTCAAATGTTTTTCATACTAGCATACTTTAACCAGAAATACAAAATATTCACATTTAATTACATAATTTATCAATCCAGGGGATATCACAGTCCACTAGCTCCTCCTACATTTTCAATTTCCAACCCATTACTAGGAATACATGGTTGTCACAAAGGATGGCCAGTAGGTAGGAGCTCATGAAGAATTGAGGTTGGTTGTCTTCCGTTAGATTCTGAGCCTATTTAATAATATCCTTCAAGGGTAGAGAGAAATATAGAGGATATCATTCTATTTGAAGATGGTTTCCTCGATTGTTACAACATACATTAATAAAACCCATCCCTTATAGAAGGTTTCTGGATTGGACCAACCATACAACATGCATAACATGGAAACCACCAGCTAAAATGGAGTCTTAAATAAATTGGTAGGGAATTATTTCTTTGGAATGGACTTGAATGTTCCTTTGTTGTTCCATCGTGTATTCAAAATTTCTATAGGAAATATCTTGAAATCTAATATTTAGTCTTCATCCAAGGAAACATCCTCCTTGGGGAGCTTTTAATATATCTCAATGTCAGAGGCATTGAATTAGGCAATAGGTTTACTGTGGCTATCCTTGATCATGAATTCTTAAGGATCAACATGCTTCACAAACCACTCAACTGCATCCGCACTTGGAAAGACAAGGGGATGAGTAGGCACATTCTGCAACCAATACCTCTTAGCAACCTTATAAATCTCTGATTCTAGGTCATCTAGAGGTGTTTTTTCTTTTTGAGAAATCTGATACACTTTTATACATGTGTATATTGTATATTTGTCCATGAAACATGTAGTGTCTCTAAAAATATGATGAAGTGAGTTAGAAGGTTTATTGTCATATGAAGTCTCAACCATTGGGGCTTTATAGGCCCTTCTCTCTGACACATACAAATTTTACTACACAATCCATTGAAATAGAAATACCCATTATGGAGAATAGTTTATAATATTATGTCTAAGGAATCATAGGTTTGGGTTAAAGGCTAGTTATGCCTATGGACTTGTTTATTTTATGTTTTTTAAACTCAACTAGAGGTAACATGGTTTTGAATCTTAGTGGTGGAGGAAAAATAAAGGGTTGGTAAAGTGTGGTTGGGACATGATTATTCATGAGATCACAATCTTGACTATGATGCCTCTTTAAATATGCTTACATGTGCTATAAAATCTAAGGTCATGGTTTATTGAAGAGAAAAAAAAATGTCTTCTTTTTATGAAGAGGAAAGACCATAGTGTTGGTGAGTGAACCTGGAGCCAAGTTGTAATAATGAATTTGTGCAAGGGGGTGCGAAGAGGATGATAGGATTATGAATCCTGAAAGATTTGGTGAGGTTGTGTTAGCCCCCCTATGAAATTCCTGACAAGCAAGATGGGGGCTATGTCATTTTGGAGACCTTCAAGGAATGCATCTCCCTTGAAGACACATCATCCTTGAGGTCTCTCTGTGCTTTGCCTTATACAGATTGCCCTCTGTTGATTTCCTATCTCAAGAGTCTTCATTTGACCCTCATATCCCTGCAGAACACCATCTTGTTTCCCTTTTTCCCCCTATCAACCCCCTAAATCCCCTCTAAAAATCCCTACACCCTTGGTCCAATTGTATAAACCTCTATCTTTCCTATCCTTACCTGGTTTGGCCTCGAGATGCATGTAAAATAGTTAAAAAACCCACTCTAAACATTATGATCGGCCTAAGCCCTTTCCCGCTAAACCCCGCGATCCTTTACCCTCCACAAGACCTAGCGCTGTGACCAAGCCCCCAACACCGAAAGGCGCTTACCGTATTGGTTCATCGGGCACATCCTCGACCGTCGATCTTGTCAGATCAGATGGCCATTGTTAAATTTGCAGCGCTCACATTTTCACTCGTTCAATCCTTTGTTGGGCCATCGCCGTCCATCTCAATATTGATCTAACGGTCCACGTTCTATCCGCCCAGTGGACCCCTCTGTGCACTATTCCAAACCCGTCGGTTTCTATCGCACCACTCATGCGCGGTAGGTGGTATCCATCCATTGCCCAGCGATTCCACTCAGCTCTTGACACGTGGCCCCGACACTGTTGCAAAACCGCCGGCCCATCGCGCGTTATCTTTCGACTCAAGACACGCAGCGAAATTCATGTTAGCCGTCAAATCTTGGGCGCCTCATCCAACGGTCATTGATCAACAAAGCTGCGCGTTCTTTAGCCTTCGATCGCCGTACCGCTGGCCCACCGTCGTCGCACTCCACTGTATGGTAAATCGTTGTTTCCCTTTGAGATCGACGGTCCACATGCATTCTCCCCGCCATCGCCCAGTCCCACCACGTAGTCAGTCCACATGTCTCCGCTGTACAGTCACCACCCTGGTTGTATATGTTCGTCCCAAGGACAAATTTCATTATGTTTACGTAAAACAACCTCCGCGATGTTTTCCCATACATTCTCCACAGTGTCGTGTTTTCCTCCATTGTTGCTTCCACAGTCATCACCCTCATCCACGTCTGACGTATAACCACTTTTTCCACTCTCATTGTCGCGTCCACCATCGCCATGGGTATTTTCCTAATCAGTTTTCACATTTTGCAGGGTTATTAAGAGTTAATGGTCGCCGAGATTCAAAATCTCTGCTACAAGGACAAAGAGATCAAGGAAGATCATCCACAGCGGCTGAATTTATGAACAAAGACTCGAGAAGGTGGAGATGGGATGTTCATTAAAGGAACAGAGTTCGGACTCTGTAGAAAACCTTCAGCACCATTAAAAGTTCGAGCTAACCTGTCAGAGGCAGAGATCAAGCGGCAGAATGTTTTTCTTCGTACAGTACAGGGCACCCATACTTCTTTTATTATGCATCATGTCCCTGAAGGAATTCCCGCCCTAACACCAGTTCGAGACTATCAGAACATTCATGTGGCAAACTTCTCAGTAGTTCATTTTCCCTTTGTTTATTCACCCCCAGTACAGCAGAATACCACAGCCGAAATACGTCAAAATCATATCCAGAAAAGATCACTCTTCCATAAAAACGGTGACAGAGAGTAAATACTCAGCATTCGAACAGAATGGGCTTCGGCCCTCTTTCATTCAAAGTTTAACACAGCATTTATTTCTCCACCTACCCCTTCTGTTCCTCTTCAGCTATAAAGCTTAGGAGAAAATATTGTAATGGCTGTTGATGAGATATCAGAGAAATGCAAGCATTTTTCCTCTTGGGACAAGGTCTCTGTGTAATAGCGTAAGATAGGTTGAGAGTTGATGTATTCAGACTGAATGTTCAAGCTGTGGGAAATGTTGTACCTGATTGGTGTTTTTTTTAATATGACAAGCATATTTCTTTGGATCCTGATCTAAAGCAGCTGGTGATGTTTTCCTTTCTCTGTATTTGTGATTGATTTGCTTTCATTTCATTACGTTTCTACTGGCTTGCATTAGAAGTTTAACATAGGATTCACCCTTGTTAGGTGCCCTATGTTTCCTGCTCTCCTTGCCTTCAATGTTTTCTGCTTATATGTGTATCTGAATATTGATTTCAATTAATTTAACCAGTGTAGTGGATGTCATTGCCTGCTCTCTGATGTATGAATCAATGAGATCTATGTTTAGATGTTCTTGTTAGGATTTAGCTAGAAGATTTGGGAACACTCGGGATTAGAGTTAGCCCTGTCCACTAGGATCCTTGTGCGGCCAGTTTTCCTTTCTAAGATCCCTTGTATAGCCTCTGATTTTTTCCAAGCAGGTCTGGAGTTAAATGACCTCTGACCTGATCTATAGACCAAATTGGATGGTTCCCCTCCTTGCATTTTCAGTCCTTAATGTTCCATTTCACCAATCATCTTTAAGATCCAAATGCTCTAGATGACTAGCCCAACAGAAGCTTGCACATTGAACACAAGTAAATCCTTTCTTGACTCCATTGCCCAATGGCCTTGATGTTCACTGAGTTATATAATTTCGCCTAAGCTTCCTCTTTGCCCATCCTTGTCTTATACTGGACTCTTCCTTCCTGGTTCCCAACAACCAAACATAAACAAACAAACAAACCTTGTGCCTCATATCTAGCCTAAAATCATAACTTAGATCTTCAAAGACACACACCTTGACTCATTTAGAGAGATCCCTCTCTGGACCTAGGAGGGCTAGATCCTAAGGTCTGAAAGTGGTTCTATGTTGTCTCATATTTTGGTATTGCCAACCTTGTTAAAACATGGGAACCCCAACATAATGGCGACTCCGCTGGGGACATTGAGTGCATGACACTTTGAACATCCTTAGGCATTCAAAATCCACAATCTCTGGTTAGGTTGGCATTCCAAAAACTCCTATTCTTGAAAATAACTCCATTTTTTGTGTTTTCTTACACTCTTAGATAGAGTCTGGACAGGGCCAAGTAGCCTCCGGATCTCATCCTCTTTGGGAGGTGACATATCTGGTAAATGCCCTCCCGGTCAATCTCGGGTTGGATTTGTTGTGTTTTGAGGTCATTCTTGAAAGGAGGCATCCCCTAGGCACTGTGGTGGATAGTGTAACACCTTGACATACCCTAAACCTTCCACCTGGCGACTCCATAGCTCCTCAAGATTAAAGACTCCACTGGTGATCAGTAGGCCTGCTGATTGTCTTGGTTTCACATAAGACTCCACTGGGAGACCAGCCTCTAAGACAACATCAACCGCAGTAGAAGTTGTTAGCCCCCCTATGAAATTTTTGACAAGTAAATAGGGGGCTAAATCATTGTTGAGTCTTCAAGGAATGCATTTCCTCTGAAAACACAGTCTCCTTGAAGCCTCCTTGTGCCTTTGCCCTTTGATAGTATCCCCTCTGCTGATTTCCCTTATAAAGCCTCTCTGCTGATGAAGAAATGCCCAAAGGCCTCCTTTTCCCCCTTATTTCACCCTCACTTAGCCTTTTTTTTATCTCCCTAGTCTTCCCCTTCTTTTTCCCTTTTTACCCTCTTGATTCCCCAAAAATCCCCTTAGAATTCTACCCCTAACCTTTGTTGGCCCTTTTCCTCCCTTACTCCTCTATCGTTCCCCTCCTTGGCCTTTAAATTCCATTTAAACGGGCCAAAACCCATCCTCCAACCATATTATAAGGCCTAGCCCCTTTCCACCAGCCCTCCGATCCACTTCTCCACCGTTGATCTCCCCGCCAGATCGGATGGTCCCGCATTAATCGCACCCTCCGCCCGATCGCTAATCACAAGCCCTTTCCACCGTCCTCCAATTCAATCTCGTCCGTCTGTTTTCCCACAGATCCGACGGCGGAGCGCTAATCGCAGCCCCGGCTCAATCGCAATCGCAATGTTTTGAGTGTGTCCTCGGATCAATCGCAAGCCTTCTGCTCCGATCTCCGATTGCGATGCGCCGATTCAATCTGGGCCGTCCATTCCCCTGCTGATCTGACGGACATCGCACTTCCCATTTCCCCTGATCACAAGTCTTTCTGTCTTCTGCCTGATTTAATCCCATCCGTCCATCTGTTTCACGATCCAACGGCCATCGCACACCCGCTCCAATCGCAATCAGAACTTTCGATCGCACCCTCCTTCTGCGTATTGCAATTGCGATCCCCCGATCCAATCTGAGCCGTCCGTCCCGCCAGATCCAACGGTTCGGATTCATCCCTCTACTCTCCCATCATCCTTTTCTACTGCCCCTCCGATTGCATCCCAGCCGTTCATTCCTCCCCCAGATCAACGGTTATCGCTCAATCGCTGCCCCATTCTTGATCGCAATCGGAACTTTTGGAATGTGCTTTGCGATTGCCACTCGCTCTGGCCTCCGATTGCGATTGTTGCGATTAGATCTCTGCCGTCCGTTTCCCGTGCAAATCTAATGATCAAGATCTAATCGCCCTCCACCGTGACTGGGTCCCACATCCATAGCTCCGCTTCATTGTATTCCCGTGTTTTCCTTTGTATTACGCCCAAGCTTTAATCTTTGGGCTTTAACATTATTAACCATTTCTTCCACCATTCTCCATTGTTTTCACCGCTTTTCACTATCCCGCCACCGCTCCAACAGGCCTCCGAAGCAATTCCTCCGCCACCACTGCCCGGGCTTGTAACAGTTTATTTCATTGTGCAGACATCATAGTGAGGTGTTTTCAGCATCGCCAGTAGATCGGCAGAAAGGATCCAAAGGGGTTAACACCTTTTATTGACATAATCAATGTTTAGCCCCGCTTTCAAAGGATTAAGGCTCAGTTTGAGGACTGATGAGCGCACCAGCAAGTCATTACTGCGCTACCTAACAGCAGAGTCCGTTCTCTCCAGACGTACACCATCCTCCTGCAGCGATCTCCATGCTTCCTCGAGCCCATAAGCAATTAAATACACTGACTGGAGCTCATTTCAAACAGTCAGGCAGCAGTTATGAGGTATGGAGAGCCTTGCAGACTTGCCACCCAGTTCATTTATTCAGAAAGGCTAGCACAAAGTCCAAACTGCCAGAAGGACTTCACGAAACACCAGAGGTCAAAATCTGACCTGACAGAGATCTCCGAACCAGTCTTAGAGTACTTACAGCGTTGCAGGCAGCCATTAAGTAGCATGGGCGTGGACACCTCTGCCGATTCTGTCTTAATGAGATCAATTCAATGTTCATCTACCTCTGTTTTCTCTCTTCTCCTATAAAAAATCCCTGAGAATGAATTGTAGTTGTTGTTGTTCAGCTGTTGGGTGTCCTGCTGTTAGTGGGATTCATTCTGACTGTTAGAAAAGTCTTGGGAGGGAGTATCAGAGTAGTTGTATGTAATAGGCTAGGAGGAGAAGTCTGGACTATGACAGCCATTGAGCTATATTGTACATGACTGGTTTTGCATCAATTAATCAAAGCACATTTCATAGGATCCTAGTCTATTACTAATGGTGATGTTTTCCTCACTCTGTTTATTTACATTTTCATATTGTTTCATGTTCTTCTGGTAGGCAACAGAAGTATAGCATAGGATTCACCCTTGTTAGGTGCCCTATGTTCCTGCTCTCCCTACCTTTAATGTTTTCTGCTTATGTGTTATCTAAGAGTGAATTCGTGGGGTTTAACCAGTGTAGCGGATGTTATTGCCTGCTGGCTGATGTATGAACTTGGGGGTTTGCTGCTTAGATGTTTCTCTGTCAAATTTATCTCTGTTTTTCTCTTGGAGTTGCTAAAGCAGACCTGGAGTTAAATGACCTCTGGTCTGATCTATAAGCAGCCTCTTTGTCCCTCTTAGAGAGCTGCCTTTGAGTATGTCCAAGCAGGTCTGGAGTTAAATGACCTCTGACCTGATCTATAGATAGAAAATTGGTTGTCTTTCCTTCTTCCACTTTCTTTCTTAATGTTCCACTCCACCATCTGCCTAAAATATCCTTTAGTGTAGATGACTTTCCCTTTGAAAGCCTTGGCTAGTTGTTGCATGTAGTTTCCTTTCATGACTCCATAGCCCAAAGGATGGCACGGTCTCGGCCTATCCTCTTTGCTGAAGCCTCCTGCTGTTTTGTTCCTTTCTTCCCATTGCTTTCCCAGTCTGTGATCTCATGACTCAACCCAGCAACCAACCAACCAAATCATTTTAAACCCCTCCTCTGTGCTTCATAACTAGCCTAATATCTCGTTTGAGCTTCAAATATATATCATTCTTTGCTCTATTTGGAGAGATCCCTCTCCGGGTCCAGGAGGGATAGATCCTAGGGCCCAAAAGTGGTTCTGATGTTGTCTCATCTTTTGGTCTTGCCAATCTGGCCAAAACATGGGAACCCAAACATAATGGCGACTCCGCTGGGGAAGAGACCACTTTGCCTTTAGATTGGCTTTTCATTGCTGATGGTGGACAGCATCCTACTTCAAACATTCATAATCATCCACCTGGCGACTCCACACTCCCCAAGATCCAAAGACCGATGACTCCACTCGTGAAGGACACTGAACTGGTTGAGAAGAGACGGTAGCCTTCTTTGCAAAAGCATGAATCCAAACATGGACAGAGATGCAAAGTATGATGCTTTGTGCGATCAATTAATTGAATTAACAGAAACGTTTGGTGAAGTGCTGAAGATGTACATGACTAATATGAATACAAATTATGATTATTCCGAGCAGCTCGTGCATCTCCCAGAGCAAGAACAAACTCAAGACCAAGACGATGAGAAAGACATGTATGATGCTCAAGAATCTATAGAAGATGAGGAGGGAAGTGATCAAGGACTGCCTGGTTGCTTGCCTTTACCTTGTGTTACGCTGACCAGAGAATATCAGGACCTATTAGCAAAGGCTGATAGGGAAAGTTGCCTTGAGGAAATAGGAGACCACATGGAAGAGGCAGAATCTGATGAAGAAGAAGAGGCTCAAGTAAACATCCTACCTCCCAGTCAGCTAATACAAGAGAATGAGGACTGTTGCTCTTTTGGCCACGATGAGAGGGAAACCCCTCTTTTGACAGAAGAAGAGATTGATCGGATATTAAACCAGCAGTCCACCCCAGAAATCTTCTATAGAACACATGCTCCTGCTCAGTCATTATTTGAGTTTGATGATTCAGATCCAGAAGACTCCTCCATGGATCGGGACGAAGAAAGACCTGCTGTGCACCCAGAATGGTTGACTTGGTCGAGTCCGCCTATTTATGACACTGATGGCGAGAGCCATGACAGTATAATAGCAGATGAAGATTCTATGAATCTTCATTCTGCTTCACCACAGATCATCAGCGAGACTGGAAACCAGTAGCCTTCCCTTTCAAAAGATGAGGAGGAAAGCAAAGAAGATATTTGTGAGCAGGATGAAAGCAAAGAGCCTCCCCTTGAAAATGAGGAGGTAACGGAAAACATCCCTGCTCATGAATGCACTGATCATTTCACGGAGCCCAGCACAACAGAGCAGAATAAATCAGAGCTCCAAAAGGACTCGGCTGCAATATATGATGAGTCCTCCAGTTCAGAAGGTGAAGCAGATGAGGGAGATTCTCTTTCTCAAGGGAGTCTCGTTCTCGATCCAGTGGAAGAAGAAGAGATTTTGGCTGAAGCCTGCCTGCCAGATATTTATAGCCAGGAATATTTTCATGATCCTTATGCACATTTTCTGCATACATTTGAAGCACGATCAAAGGTCTTTTCGAGCAGCATGTTGCAGACAGGAAGAAAATTTTTCAAGGCTGCTGTTAGTGAACAAAAAGAGTGGGAGCTGCCCTGCCTATCCAGCATGCTCAAGGAGTTGAGCAAGAAGGACCAGCCATGGGATCATTTGATGGACTGGTTACATTGGAAGACAATGTTTGTAAGCTAGAATTTTAAATATTTCAGTAGAGTAGGGTAGGTAGGGAAAGCTCAATAAATCTCAGCCTATGAGCAGGTAGTTAGTTGTTTTCATTTTCTGTTTTAGAATGTAGAGAAGAAATCTGCTAGACAGTTTAATCCTAGCAGATATTAGCCTAGGTAGAGAAATATATGAGGCCAACAGTATAATATGGTCTCATGGAGCAATAAGGGTAGAAGTAGAATAGGTTTATGTTCCTGTTTGTAAAGATTAATGATGTAAAAAGGTCTGCAAGTCCAAATGCACCCAGAAGAAAATGTTAGGACTATAGTGTGGGTAGGTAGTTGTTTGGAAGAATTGTACTGCTGATCTGTTGTCTTCATAGTTTGTGGCAGCTGATCAAGAAAAGAAGTGGATGGTTCAAGCAGCAGGAATCTGGCCTACACCAAGAGATCAATTTCTGAATTCTTGACTCCTTCAAGAAGAAGCCATCCCCATGTGGAGCCACTGTTAGCCCCCCTATGAAATTTTTCACAAGTAAATAGGGGGCTAAATCATTGTTGAGTCTTCAAGGAATGCATTTCCTCTGAAAACACAGTCTCCTTGAAGCCTCCTTGTGCCTTTGCCCTTTGATAGTATCCCCTCTGCTGATTTCCCTTATAAAGCCTCTCTGCTGATAAAGAAATGCCCAAAGGGCTCCTTTTTCCCCTTATTTCACCCTCACTTAGCCTCTTTATCTCCCTGATCTTCCCCTTCTTTTCCCTTTTTACCCTCTTGATTCCCAATCCCCTTAAAATTCTACCCCCTAACCTTTGTTGGCCCTTTTCCTCCCTTACTCCCTCTGTGATAACTCCTTGGCCTTTTTAATTCCATTTAAGCAGACCCAAAAACCCATCCTCGACCTTGTGCATAAGGCCCAGCCCTGACCCCTTTTCGCCGACCCTCAGGTCCACTTGTCCATCGTTGATATCCCCGCCGTCCAGACGATTAAACGTGTCACCGCACCCTGTTTGGAGTACGCTATCGCAAGCCCTTTCCATAGTCCTCGATTCGATCTCGTCTGTCTGTTTCCCTGATCCAACGGCGGAGGCTGCTAATGTGGTGGCTCGATCGCAATCGCGATATTTTGGGTGTGTCCTCCGATCAATCGCAAGCCTTCTGCTCCGATCTCTGATTGTGATGCGCCGATTCAATCTGAGCCGTCCATTCCCCTGATGATCCGACGGCCATCGCACTTCCCATTTCCCCTGATCGCAAGTCTTTCTGTCTTCCGCTTGATTTAATCCCATCCGTCCATCTGTTTCATGATCCAACGGCCATCGCACACCCGCTCCAATCGCAATCGGAACTTTCGATCGCACCCTCCTTTTGCGTATTGCGATTGCGATCCCCGGATCCAATCTGAGCCGTCCGTCCCGCCAGATCCAACGGTTCGGATTCATCCCGCTCCTCTCCCATCATCCTTTTCTACTGCCCCTCTTATTACATCCCAGCCGTTCATTCCTCCCCCAGATCAATGGTTATCGCTCAATCGCTGCCCCATTCTCGATCGCAATCGGAACTTTTGGAATGTGCGTTGCGATTGCCACTCGCTCCGGCCTCCGATTGCGATTGTTGCGATTAGATCTCCGCCGTCCGTTTCCCGTGCAAATCTAACGATCAAGATCTAATCGCCCTCCACCGTGACCGGGTCCCACATCCATAGCTCCGCTTCATTGTATTCCTGTGTTTTCCTTTGTATTACGCCCAAGCTTTAATCTTTGGGCTTTAACATTATTCAACAGCTGTTGTCGTTGTTCTTTTCATTGTCCGCCACCGCTCCAGCAGGCCTGCAGACGATTCCCTCGCCACCATTTGTAGGGCTTGTAACGATTTGTTCATTGTCATGGGGGAACATCACGGTGAAATTATTTCGACATTACCCATTGAGATCGGCAGAAAGGATCCAAAGGGGTTAACACCTGTTATTGACATAATCAATGTTTAGCCCCGCTTTCAAAGGATTAAGGCTCAGTTTGAGGACTGATGAGCACACCAGCAATTCATTACTGCGCTACCTAACAGCAGAGTCCGTTCTCTCCAGACGTACACCATCCTCCTGTAGCGATCTCCATGCTTCCTCGATCCCATAAGCAATTAAATACACTGACTGAAGCTCATTTCAGACAGTCAGGCATCAGTTATGAGGTATGGAGAGCCTTGCAGACTTGCCACCCAGTTCATTTATTCAGAAAGGCTAGCACAGAGTCCAAACCGCCAGAAGGACTTCACGAAACACCAGAGGTCAAAATCTGACCTGACAGAGATCTCCAAACCAGTCTTAGAGTACTTACAGCGTTGCAGGCAGCCATTAAGCAGCATGGGCGTGGACACCTCTGCCGATTCTGTCTTAATGAGATCAATTCAATGTTCATCTACCTCTGTTTTCTCTCTTCTCCTATAAAAAATCCCTGAGAACGAATTGTAGTTGTTGTTGTTCAGCTGTTGGGTGTCCTACTGTTAGTGGGATTCATTCTGACTGTTAGAACAGTCTTGGGAGGGAGTATCAGAGTAGTTGTATGTAATAGGCTGGGAGGAGAAGTCTAGACTGTGACAGCCATTGAGCTATATTGTACATGACTGGTTTTGCATCAATTAATCAAAGCACATTTCACAGGATCCTGGTCTATTACTAATGGTGATGTTTTCCTCACTCTGTTTATTTACATTTTCATATTGTTTCATGTTCTTCTGGTAGGCAACAGAAGTATAGCATAGGATTCACCCTTGTTAGGTGCCCTATGTTCCTGCTCTCCCTACCTTTAATGTTTTCTACTTATGTGTAATCTAAGAGTGAATTCGTGGGGTTTAACCAGTGCAGCGGATGTTATTGCCTACTGGCTGATGTATGAACTTGGGGGTTTGCTGCTTAGATGTTTCTCTATCAAATTTATCTCTGTTTTTCTCTTGGAGTTGCTAAAGCAGACCTGGAGTTAAATGACCTCTGGTCTGATCTATAAGCAACCTCTTTGTCCCTCTTAGAGAGCTGCCTTTGAGTATGTCCAAGCAGGTCTGTAGTTAAATGACCTCTAACCTGATCTATAGATAGAAAATTGGTTGTCTTTCCTTCTTCCACTTTCCTCCTTAATGTTCCACTCCACCATCTGCCTAAAAGATCCTTTAGTGTAGATGACTTGCCCTTTGAAAGCCTTGGCTAGTTGTTGCATGTAATTTCCTTTCATGACTCCATAGCCCAATGGATGGCACGGTCTCAGCCTATCCTCTTTGCTGAAGCCTCCTGCTGTTCTGTTCCTTTCTTCCCATTTCTTTCCCAGTCTGTGATCTCATGACTCAACCCAGCAACCAACCAACCAAATCATTTTAAACCCCTCCTTTGTGCTTCATAACTAGCCTAATATCTCGTTTGAGCTTCAAAGATATATCATTCTTTGCTCTATTTGGAGAGATCCCTCTCCGGGTCCAGGAGGGCTAGATCCTAGGGCCCAAAAGTGGTTCTGATGTTGTCTCATCTTTTGGTCTTACCAATCTGGCCAAAACATGGGAACCCCAACAGAAGTAACAAATAGGGTTAAGTTGCTTGGCTAAGAAACAGCATTCTGGCTTTTAGAACTATTCACACAAGAGCTTATCCCAACACTGACCCACCTGAAATAGTTGACAACCCGGAGAGTGTCCTCAAGGGAGCTCCTACACCTAAAAGACCAACTATTTCTAGCTGCATCTATAGAGCCAATTCTGCACCAGAAGATCTTACAGCTCTATCACGCTTTCGCCCCGACCTAGGTCCACCTAACAGACTACCTAGAACTAGGTCATTCAATCATCTAGACCAAATAGATCCCGAGCTTCACAGTTCACCTTCTCAGAGTGGTCAACACACTAGGGACAGAGGAACCTCCATCTACACCACCTGATATACACTTTGTTCAAAACTTGGGGCTCTCCCACCCTAGATCTGCTCAGCAGACCTCTGCTGGCCCTAGCATCCCGGTCATCCAAATACGAGCTGCTCAGGTTAATCCGTTACCTCATAAGAACATTATCATGGAAGCCTGGTATGCACCTCTGGTTTTACCGCAGCCTCTAATGCCCCTACCCAATGATTATCAATCAAAGATCCCACATTTCACTGCCAAAAAGCCCACTACTGCCCAACAACATGTAGACAAGATGGAAGATTCTTTTGACTACATGGAAATTGATGATGAAATAATCAAAATGAGAATATTTTCCCAAAGCTTGGGAGGTGAGGTGAAGAAGTGGCTTAAAAACCTACCTGCTGGTAGTATCCAAGATCTCCGTCCTTTATACCAGACTTTCATCAACAAGTGGGAAACTATGGCAAACCCTCGTCAACTCCTAGCTGAATACCTGAGCCTTAAGAGAAATGCAGGGGAGAGTGTCCATGATTACACAAAAAGATTCAACAGCATTTACAATGCACTCCCTCCACATATGAAACCTCCACAAGGGATGGCCCTGGCAAAATACCCCGAAGGGTTTGATGCTGACATGGCCTATGAACTTAGAGATAAAGAGTACACCACATTGGAGGACATGCAGAAAGGAGCTGTAACTATAGAAGCAAACTTGATGGAGAAGAGGGCAAGATTGAGAGCTGAGAGGAGGGTGACATATAGAGATGAAAATGTAGCCTCCACATCCGACCCAAATTATGATAGATTGTCTAAAAATGTGGATAGACTGCAGCAAATGATAGAGAAAATGGTTGTCACTCAGAACAGAAACCAAAACCAGAACCAGAACTTTAGGAGAAACAATGCCACTCCCAACAGACAAAAAGAGTCAGATCAACAAGTCATTCCACCTTTCCAAAACTTTCTTGATGAGGAGGAGGGAATCATAGAAGAGTCTGAAGGGAATACAATAAACATGTTCGAAACAAAGAATTCAGGCCATGGCTATTCCATAGAAGAGGATCAGCCCTTGTCCACGTACGGGGATGAGGAATGTTCAGAATCTGAGGATTATAGACTTGGATTTGAAAATGCTATCATGCAGGTTAGGGAACAATATGAACTTAGGAGCAAAAAGAACCAAGACACTTCCAAATCCAAAGCTCTCAAGGTTATCATCAAGAAAAGACCTGACAAATCTTCTAAAGTTACTACTGAAGGTAACAAGTCAGCAACTGAAAGTTCTGGGAAAGACAAAGAAAAAGACAACCAAAGCACTGAAAAAAAAAGCCAACCTACTAATAGCACTAGCACTACAGTTAGTGCTCCTGATAAAACTGTCACCAACATTGTACATAGTGAGAGTCAACAAACTGATTCAACTACTAAGGTAGTAGAAAATAAGACAGAGTTAAACGCTCCAAAGACCCAGTCCACTTTCAATTTGGAAAGTCAGATTGCAAAAATCAAAATCTCGGTACCACTCTCTGAGCTGGCCACTCAGGATGTATATAAAGGCCAAATTTTGAAAGCATTGAATCTGGGGGAAAATAATGATACTGTAAACTTGAGTGATGATCAACAAGCCCTACTATTTGGTCCAAAGATTGAGGGAAAGTTTCAGGAAGGGGTAGTTCCACCTTTTTATATCAGTCTCAACATTCATGACAAGATACTCCACAATGCAATGCATGATTCAGGAGCCTCACACAACTTGATGCCTAAAGTAGTGATGGAAAGACTAGGTCTAGAGATCACCAGACCCCTACAAAGACTTATATTCATTTGACTCCAGCAGAGCTAGGTGCCTTGGCCTAATTAAAGACTTGTGTGTGAGCTTAACCCAGATTCCTGCTAAGTGTATGGTCATGGATGTGGTGGTGGTAGATGTGCCACCCAAGTATGGCATGCTATTGTCAAGATCATGGGGAGCCAAACTACAGGGAACAATGCAGATGGATGGCTTGTATGCCACTATCCCTATATTCGGCCAGCTGAGGAGACTATATAGAGAGGTACAAATGAAATTCCTAGTTAGTAGCCCCGAGAAGCCTAAAAATTCACCATTGTACTCTGTACATACAGAATTGGATTCTTTCATTCTTTATAATGATCAATCCTTAGGAGAACCAGAGTCAGAAAACGAAGACACAAACAGCAACACAGAGCCCATGGACCTCAACATAATGGCTAGTCTAGAAGAATATGATGAAGAAGGCCATGGGAAAAACACTGAAAATGAAACTGTGAGTGAACCAGAAACAAAAAAAGAATGTAAGCTACAAGACAGTCACCTCTCTGAATCCCATGCATGGCATGAAGAACAAAACAGCCCACAACCTAGTGCAGGTCTTATAACACAACATAATGGCGAACCCCTGTGGGAAATGAATTTCGATGGATCCTGTACTAAGAAAAATGCTGGAGTAGGGGTGTGGCTACGTAACACAGAAAATGACTACGCTGAGAGCCACGCTGTCAATCTGCACTTCAAAAGCACAAATAATATTGCAGAGTATGAGGCTCTCATCCTGGGCTTAAATCTGTTGAGAGAACTAGGGGCCCGTAGGATAGCTGTGCAAGGAGACTCAGAGTTAGTCGTAAAACAAGTAAATGGTGAATACACGGCAAAACACCCCAGGTTAAGGGCATACAGGAACGACGCTGTAGATTTATTGAAAACATTTATCGAATATGAGATAGGGTTTGTTCCTAGGAGTCAAAATGTCATTGCAAATGGATTGTCTTGCCTGGCTAGTTCATATCCTAAGACTCCAGCTGACCAATAAATCATCATTCAGACCAAATTCAGACCTGCAGTACCAAACAACGAAAAACATTGGCAGGTTTTTGAAGGAGACAAACAGATTGAAGATTTCCTGGTGAGCAGAAATGAGCTTGAATTTTCCGATTCAGACTCAAGATCTGATGACAGCTGCCCAAGTGAGGATTCCCCAGATGAACAAGCAACACCCGAAAACATAGAGATAAACACCTTGAATGAAGAAACTGGAAATTCAAATGAAAACAACGAAAACGTAGAAAATGAAGAAGTTGAGTTGCTGCATGCCGAAGATAAGAATTTACCTCGAGGTTTGGCACCGCTAGAAGATCTTTTTGACTTCAATGATGTGGAAAAAATGCCTACCATTGAGCACGCAGACTCAGACGTGGAAGAGTGCAACATAGGCACAAAAGAAAAACCCAAAATGATCAAACTGGCTAAGTCTGTACCTGCAAACATGAAAAAAAAATACATTGACCTGTTCAAAGAATTCGTTGATGTGTTTTCCTGGAGTTATGAAGACTTAAAGGCCTATGACACAAGCATAATACAACACAAAATACCCTTGAAGGAAAATCAGAAGCCTTTTAGACAAAAACTCTGTAGAATCAATCCAAAGCAATTGCCTGCAGTGGAAAAAGAGATTAAAAAGATGTATGATGCGGGCATAATAGTCCCTGTAAGTTTTCTGATTGGGTATCAAACTTAGTGGCGGTGAGAAAGAAAACAGGCGAAATCAGACTGTGCATAGACTTCAGAAATCTCAACAGAGCCTCACTGAAAGACAATTACCCTTTGCCTAGAATGGAACATATCCTACAAAAGGTAGTGGGCTCTAAGAGAATCTTCCTGCTTGATGGTTTTTCAAGATACAACCAAGTCTTATTGCTCCCAGAGGATCAACTCAAAACAACATTTACCACCCCATGGGGCACCTTCATGTATGTGAAAATGCCCTTCGGACTGATGAACGCCGGAGCCACCTTCCAGAGAGCAATGGATATAGCTTTCTCAGAGGAGATAGGACACTTCATAGTTATCTACTTAGATGACTTGACTGTCTTTTCCAAAACTGAAGAAGAACACCGGAAACATCTGAGGAAAGTTTTTGAAAAATGTAGAAGGTACGGTCTATCACTAAATCCCAAGAAAACTGTCTTTGGGCTGCCAGAAGGTAAACTTCTTGGTCACATTATATCTAAGAAAGGGATCAGGATAGACCCACAAGAGTTGAGGGTGATACTTCAAATCACACACCCGAGGAACATCAAAGAATTACAGTCCTTCATTGGGAAGATCAATTTCCTTAGAAGATTCATTCCCAACCTGGCTGAGCACCTTAGAAACATGACTAACATGTTGAAAAAGGGTGTGGGAGTGAAATGGACTGTAGAAGCTAAACAATATTTTGAATCTGTAAAACTTGCACTCACACAAGCACCTGTTCTGATTAGCCCTGATTTCTCAAAAGAATTTCTGATATTCTCATTTGCCTCAGAGCACACCATAGCTGCAGTGCTGCTGCAGAAAAATGCTGAAGGTATGGAACAGCCAATTAACTTTTTCATTAAGGCCTTAAGGGATGCACCCTTGAAGTACAGCATAATGGAGAAACAGGCTTATGCTTTAGTCAAAGCCTTGAAGGATTTCAGGGTGTACATTTTACATTCTCATACCATTGCTTATGTGCCTAACATTGTTGTCAAAGACATCTTGTCCCAAGATCCTGATGGGAAAAGGGGCAAGTGGATTGCTGCGATTATAGAGTATGATCTTGAGTTTAAACCCACTAAGTTGATCAAAGGGCAGGGTTTAGCCAAGCTAATGGCCGAATCAAATCTGCAGGCCCTGGATATTAACATGGTGAATGCCTTGGATGGGCAGGAAAGCCTACCTGATCCCATTGTCGAAGAAAAATTCCAGAACTCTCCATGGTATTCTGATATCCTTTATGTCCTCACCAATCTCAATGCCCCTCCGGAAATGTCAAAAACTAAGGCCAGGTTCACAAAACTCAAAGCCAGAAACTACTGCATCTTGAATGAAAACTTATACTGGAAAAATCCAAACGGCCTATTGCTGAAATGTTTGTCTGAAACTGAAGCCGAAAATGTTAAACAAGAATTTCATGCTGGAGAATGTGGAGGCCACTTGAGTTGGAAAGCCACAGCAAATAAGACACTCAGGGCTGGTTATTATTGGCCTACACTATTTAATGATGTCCATAAAATGATAACTGCTTGCCACAAATGCCAGATCTTTGAAGGAAAAAGAAAACTTCTTCCCCTCCCTTTACAACCCATTACAGTTGAAGGTCCTTTCATGCAATGGGATCTAGATTTTATAGAGGAAATCCATCCAGCCTCTTCAGGACAACACAAATGGATCTTAACAGCCACTGATTATTTCACTAAGTGGATAGAGGCCATTCCCACTAGGAGTGCCACAGACTTTGTCATTATTAGGTTCCTAGAAGGTCATATCCTCTCTCGGTTTGGCTGTCCAAGGAAAATAATCACCGATAATGCTGCTGCTTTTGGATCCAAAAGAAAGGTCAATTTTTGTCACATGTACCATATCACGCTTGGTCATTCAACTGCCTATTACCCCCAAGGTAATGGCTTGGCTGAATCATCGAATAAGAGCCTAGTGGCAATCATCAAAAAGCTATTAGAGGAGAACAAAAAATATTGGCACAACAAGCTGGTACATGCCTTGTGGGCTAAAAGGCTTACTACAAAAAAATCCATTGGCATGTCACCATTCCAGCTAGTTTATGGGACAGAAGCAGTTTTTCCTACCAGCCTTGGAGTTCCAGTAATCAAACTTGTCTAGGAGATCCAATCAGAGGAAGACAGCATGATAAGAAGAATAAACCAGATAATCCATTTATAGCAAACAAGGGAGGAGGTATATAACAGAGCAATCAAAGTTCAGGAAAACATTAAAAGGCTATTTGACAAAAGAACCAAAGCTGCTGATTTCAAAATTGGTGACAAAGTTCTGAAGTGGGACTCAAGAAGAGAAGACAAATGCAAACATGGCAAGTTTTACGGCCTATGGCAGGGTCCATACATTATCCAAGCTACTGTGGGCCCAAATGCATTTTTCCTACAAGAACTTGATGGTACCAAGCTGTTTGGGGGTCCTGTCAATGGTAGGATGCTCAAACACTACTTCTGCTAAATTTCAATTCCCAGTTTCACTCTCCATTGTACATACCATTGCAGTTTTTGTTTTCAAAAAAAAAAAAAGAGAAAATGTTTCAAAAAAAAAAAAACAGCAGAGAGAAAGGAGAGGTTCAGACATGCTCAAAACATCAACCTCTGAAATGCAAGAGAATGGCTCAAACATGATCAAAATCTAAGCCAAAGGAAGAAAAATAGCCGATCCTAATATGCTCAAAACCCAAACTAGCAGTAAAAAGAAAAATCAGCTCTAACATGCTCAAAACCAGAGCTGAAACCAAAGAAAAGAGGTGACTCAAATATGCTCGAAACCTGAGTCACAGAGAAAGAAGGATACTTCAAGTTGCAGATTTCATGCCTTCACAGTTTTGTTTTCAGTCTCCACTACAGCAAGTCAGATAGTCTAATCCTGGCTTGGCTGTTTTTCAATTTCTCGTCTTAGAATGTAGGAGAAGAAACCTGTTGGACAGTTTAATCCCAACAGGTATTAGTTTAGGTAGAGAAGCATATCAGGCCAACCGTTTAATCTGGTCTCATGGAGAAACAAGGGTAGAATTAGAATAGGTTTATTTTCTTGTTTGTAAATAAAATGATGTAAAGGGTCTGCAAGCTCAAATGCACCCTAAAGAAGAAAAATGCTAGGATTGTAATGAGGGTAGGTAGATTTGATTGGGAAAATATTTTCTGCTGATGTAACATATTCATATTGTGGTAGCTGATCAAAGAAAGGGATGTGCCAAGGAGCAGGCAACTGGCCTACTCCAAAGATCACTTTTGGTTTCTTGCCTCCTTCAAGAAGAAGCCATCCCCATGTGGAGCCACTGTTAGCCCCCCTATGAAATTCCTGACAAGCAAGATGGGGGCTATGTCATTTTGGAGACCTTCAAGGAATGCATCTCACTTGAAGACACATCATCCTTGAGGTCTCTCTGTGCTTTGCCTTATACAGATTCCCCTTTGCTGATTTCCTATCTCAAGAGTCTTCATTTAACCCTCATATCCCTGCAGAACACCACCTTGTTCCCCTTTTTCCCCCTATCAACCCCCTAAATCCCCTCTAAAAATCCCTAAACCCTTGGTCCAATTGTATAAACCTCTATCTTTCCTATCATTACCTGGTTTGGCCTTGAAATGCATGTAAAATAGTTAAAAAACCCACTCTAAACATTATGATCGGCCTAAGCCCTTTCTCGCTAAACCCCGCGCTCCTTTACCCTCCACAAGACCCAGCGCTGTGACCAAGCCCCCAACACCAAAAGGTGCTTACCGTATTGGTTCATCGGGCACATCCTCGACCGTCGATCTTCTCAGATCGGATGGCCATCGTTAAATCTGCAGCACTCGCATTTTCACCCGTTCAATCCTTTGTTGGGCCATCACCATCCATCTACATATTGATCTAACGGTCCACGTTATATCCGCCCAGTGGACCCCTCCGTGCACTATTCCCAACCCGCCGGTTTCTATTGCACCACTCATGCGCGGTAGGTGGTATCCGTCCATTGCCCAGCGATTCCACTCAGCTCTTGATGCGTGGCCCCGACACTGTTGCAAAACCGCCGGACCATCGCACGTTATCTTTCGACTCAAGACGCGCAGCGAAATTCATGTTAGCCATCAGATCTTGGGCACCTCATCCAACGGTCATTGATCAACGAAGCTACGCGCTGTTTAGCCTCCGATCGCCGTACCGCTGGCCCACCGTCGTCGCACTCCGCTGCATGGTCAATCATTGTTTCCCTTTGAGATCGACGGTCCACATGCATTCTCCCCGCCATCGCCCAGTCCCACCACGTAGTCAGTCCACGTGTCTCCGCTGTATGGTCACCACCCTGGTTGTATATGTTCGTCCCAAGGTCAAATTTCATTATGTTTACGTAAAACAACCTTCGCGACGTTTTCCCATACATTCTCCACAGTGTCGTGTTTTCCTCCATTGTTGCTTTCGCAGTCATCACCCTCATCCACGTCCGACGTATAACCACATTCACCACTCTCATTGTCGCGTCCACCATCGCCATGGGTATTTTCCTAATCAGTTTTCACATTTTGCAGGGTTATTAAGAGTTAATGGTCGCCGAGATTCAAAATCTCTGCTACAAGGACAAAGAGATCAAGGAAGATCATCCACAGCGGCTGAATTTATGAAAAAAGACCCGGGAAGGTGGAGATGGGATGTTCATTAAAGGAACAGAGTTTGAACTCTGTAGAAAACCTTCAGCACCATTAAAAGTTCGAGCTAACCTGTCAGAGGCAGAAATCAAGCGGCAAAATGTTTTTCTTCGTACAGTACAGGGCGCCCATACTTCTTTTATTATGCATCATGTCCCTGAAGGAATTCCCACCCTAACAGTTCGAGACTATCAGAACATTCATGTGGCAGACTTCTCAGTAGTTCATTTGCCCTTTGTTTATTCACCCCCAGTACAGCAGAATACCACAGCCGAAATATGTCAAAATCATATCCAGAAAAGATCACTCTTCCATAAAAAGGGTGACAGAGAGTAAATACTCAGCATTCGAACAGAATGGGCTTCGGCCCTTTTTCATTCAAAGTTTAACACAGCATTTAGTGCTCCACCTACCCCTTCTGTTCCTCTTCAGCTATAAAGCTCAGGAGAAAATATTGTAATGGTTGTTGATGAGATATCAGAGAAATGCAAGCATTTTTCCTCTTGGGACAAGGTCTCTGTGTAATAGCGTAAGATAGGTTGAGAGTTGATGTATTCAGACTGAATGTTCAAGCTGTGGGCAATGTTGTACCTGATTGGTGTTGTTTTTAATATGACAAGCATATTTCTTTGGATCCTGATCTAAAGCAGCTGGTGATGTTTTCCTTTCTCTGTATTTGTGATTGATTTGCTTTCATTTCATTACGTTTCTACTGGCTTGCATCAGACGTTTAACATAGGATTCACCCTTGTTAGGTGCCCTATGTTTCCTGCTCTCCTTGCCTTCAATGTTTTCTGCTTATATGTGTATCTGAATATTGATTTCAATTGATTTAACCAGTGTAGTGGATGTCATTGCCTGCTCTCTAATTGTATGAATCAATGAGATCTATGTTTAGATGTTCTTGTTAGGATTTAGCTGGAAGATTTGGGAACACTGGGGATTAGAGTTAGCCCTGTCCACTAGGATCCTTGTGCGACCAGTTTGCCTTTCTAAGATCCCTTGTATAGCCTCTGATTTTGTCCAAGTAGGTCTGGAGTTAAATGACCTCTGAGCTGATCTATAGACAGAATTGGATGGCTCCCCTCCTTGCATTTTCAGTCCTTAATGTTCCATTTCACCAATCATCTTTAAGATCCAAAGGCTCTAGATGACTAGCCCAACAGAAGCTTGCACATTGAACACAAGTAAATCCTTTCTTGACTCCATTGCCCAATGGCCTTGATGTTCACTGAGTTATCTACTTTTTCCTAAGCTTCCTCTTTTCCCATCCTTGTCTTATATTGGACTCTTCCTTCCTGGTTCCCAACAACCAAACATAAACAAACAAACAAACCTCGTGCCTCATATCTAGCCTAAAATCATAACTTAGAGCTTCAAAGACACACATCTTGACTCATTTAGAGAGATCCCTCTCTGGACCTAGGAGGGCTAGATCCTAAGGTCTGAAAGTGGTTCTATGTTGTCTCATCTTTTGGTATTTCCAACCTTGCCAAAACATGGGAACCCCAACAGGTTGAACCTAGGAAACAAAGAAATGAAAAGTTCAATGCTTTTGGGCATGAAAAATGAAAATCCAAGGGTTTCACCATCATAACCAATCAATCAGAGATAAAAAATCCATATTCTGGCTAACAAGGCATAAATGTGGGGTTAAATTGATTTAGGGATGAGTGAGATGATCTAGTTTGGGGTGTGCATCTCCTTAATACTCGATGATGGTCTTATCTAGGGATAAATCAAAACATTTCTGAATTTTTTTTAATGAATGGGGACTAAGATGAGTTAGGGATCCATGGGAAAGCCTAATAACATATCCTTTGAGCTTGAGTGACCAACTTTTATTGCCTACTTGATGTTAAAAATGGAGAAATTGGTTGATATAGCATGAGGAAAAGAGGAAAATATGGGCCATCAATTAAGATGGGTTAATTTATTCACACAATAAACAAATAAAAACTAAAAATAAACAATTGAGTTGGATATATTTGACCATATATGAGTTGAGTTGGCAGACGCCTGGCACTAACAACGAGTGAGCCTGCATGCTCTCTCCAATATATGATTTAAATGTCACAAGACAAATATATAACTTAGAAAAGTGAGGAAAGAGGGTGATATGGCATCATTTTAAAGAGATTTCTTGAGGCTATGTGCATTTATTTCTTTCAATAAAATGTTTTTTTCTTTCATTCCAATAACTACTAAGTCAATGATACACTCCAAAAGGATAAATGTGTATAATGAAAAAAGAGGCCCATAATATTGTTGTATCAATGAACTAGGCACCATAGGAGCTATATAGTGTTAGGATAATGCCTAGTGGGGTGATATAGGGGTGGATTGGCCAATAATGGGGATGATATAGCAAGATGAAAAGGTTGCAAGATTAGTTAAAAGACAAAATTTGTGAGTGTATCATTGGATTGAGACTCATATCATTTGACTAAGCCTCAATGGGGTGATGTACCACTAGGTTGATATCTAGTGGAGAAAACAAGTCATGAACAAATATTTTTCAGAGATAATTATGTTAGGTTGAGATATTTTACATAGCAGTATCATTGGACAAGTCCTGAGTGGGGAATAAAAGACATGAAAAATCAATTTTGGGGCAGAAAATATGTTATATTTGATAATATCTTAAGTGTTATTTCACTAGATTTATTAGGATCTAAGCATTGTATCGCTACCTAAATCATCATCGGGGTGATACAGGGCTTGAAAAAACATTTCTACACATCCAAAATTAAGTTAAAGTCTTTTCATTAGGCCACATTTCACTAAACAAATTTAGCTACTAGGTCCCTGTATAGTTGAACTAACCAAGTTCTGAGCATTTTATTGTTAGGCTAGTCATTTGTGTAGACTTGTGTCGTTGGGCTAGTCAACATCTCAAAATCATGCTTAAAACATATCTCAAGGGGTGGGAGGGCCAACAGGGAGGTAATCTAAGCTAAGGACAAGTTAGTAAATCTTACAAGGTGTATGATGAGTATCTTTAGAATGAGGAACCCTTATTTTCGTCTAGGTAGAAGTGGTACTTAGGAAAATTAGGGGGGTATTTGTAGCTACTACAATAGTTCTTTAACCTTAGAGGATATCAAAAGATTAGGAAATGTGAAAAATTAGTTGGGAAATATGTCCTAGAATGAAAATTTTCAAGTGGGAAGCATGCATACAAGAGTTGGGTTTTAAGAGTTGAGGTCATTAATTTATTATATCATTCCAATTCAAATAGATGTCCATGCTTAGTAAGGGAAAAATTATAGAGAGTTGAATTACATGGAAAACCAATGTATAATTTCCATTGGAAATATTTGTTGTCACAACAAAGATATTTTGTAGGCCAAACTACACTATAACTCAAGAAGAGGTGAAATACCTTAAGGATTTGTTATTGCAAAAAAGGGGATCCCCTCTTGTTTTTTGCGAGCTAATGAGGAAAAGACATATAGTTATTGGGACATGAGAAAAATTTGGACTAGAGGGAATTGGATTGAGTGAAAAAATGCTCTTGATAGCCCTTATGGTGTAGGGGGGATTTCTATTGATAGTTTAAAAAAAATAGAGCCTAAGGCCAGAAGGAACATCCTCAGTCAATAAAAATTTATGATTATAAATATATATATATATATATATATATATATAAGTGTTAAAAATGTGTGTATTCCTTAATATGGTTAAATATGTTTAATTTATAAATATTACTGCTAATATTTTAATAAATATTTTACATTGATGCCCCTATTGGTTTTTCATGAATTATTTATGTTATTGTAGTATGTTAGGCCTCCATGTTTCTTCATATGTAGGGAATATCAATATTATGGTATCAAAGTTTATGATTATGTAACTAAGATCCATTCACATGAAGAAAACCTAAAATTTTCAAGTGTCCTAAGTCGGTGGTAGTGTGACCCAACCTAGGGTGGTTGGGTACATTACACTTCACCTTGTGGGTCACCTATCACTATAGTGCTAAATAAGGATGAGAAATGGTGGGTGTGAATCAAATATAGAACTTTAAATAAGATCAAACTCATGAATCAATACCCTCTATCCAAGATCAATGATTTGTTCGACTAGTTATAACATATAAAGTAGTTCACCAAGTTGGATCTAAAATCAAGATACCATTGGGTATGTATTAAAGAAGAAGACACTTGGAGGATCACCTTCAAGAAAAATCAAGCTCTATATGAATAGTTGATCATGCCTTTTAGTTTATGTCATGCACCAACCACATTTATGTGATTGATGAATGATGTATTGCCCCCTTATTTAGATTCATTTGTAATATGTATTTGGATGATGTAATGTCCCAAATGAGGGATTTTCTGCTCTATTGGGAACATCTTAAGATGTTCCATTTTTCCTTCTTCAATGAGACACTGCAAGTCCATTTCAGAGATTGACTGATGGGGAATTTACAGGATATGACTCCTTCTAAAGAAGGGAAAAATCCTGAGGTTAGCTGGCCCTTCTCGGACTCTACCTATGGATATGCAATATTCCACCTCGGGAATTTCTGCTACAGGGTCCTTAAGGATGCTGTATAAAAAAGTTGCTGCATAAATAAGGCAAACCAGTGCTGGGATGCCCAAGAATAACTTTAATAAAACTCCCCTGCAGAAAATGAGCTCAAGGAAATGACTCTAGATGGGTTATTCAGATCTCCCCAATCTAGATCTCTAAAACATTTCTCAATGAGAGAGCTATAGCAATATATGAACATAACCAGTAACTCTGCATATGTGAAATACACCATAAGAGAGAAAATACTACATCCAAAATTATATTATGATATCAGAAATAAAATACAAGAAATGTCATGAGGGAAAAACCACTCAAGCTTTGAGATCCAACCTCCAATGAATAAGCTTTGAAATACAAGAGTAGTTGCCATTCCACAAAATGCCGGAGTAGCTACAACTGCGCTGATTACATGAAGGCATAAGTTGCTTAATATGAATAAATACATATGTGGCTGAAGGAATACAATAAATATCCCAATAATAGAGAAATTGGCTGAAATACATGATTTCTATCCAATCTATGGAGATTGCTAGAAATGCCAGAGAAACACAAAATGTGACAACAGAGTTGTCACTGCAACTGAACCCAAAAATGAATGAGGCTATGGCTGGTCTGAAATCTGATTGCGCTCCTCTGATAATGTCTCCAATACAAAGGGTTGATCCCTTTGTCTCAAAAACATCCTCCTTGAAGCTCCAGAAACCCCTCTCTCACTGCCTCCTCCAAAATAACGTAGTTCTCCTCATGGACTGTGCAGTGGGAGATTATGGAAGTATTGGTCCATGTCAACAGATCTGAAATGAAGCCTGTGAATCCTCCTTGCAGCTCCTCCAATGAATAGATCCCTCCACCACTGAAGAAAACAAGCTAAGAAGACTCCATGAGTTCCTCTCTAGCTGCACCCAGCTACACAACGTCCTCTCTGCTACAGAAATAACGCTATAGAAGATGACTGAAGCTATGGCCAATGATGAATTGAGGAAATGAAGCTCAATCCTCATCCTCCCTTGAGGGAGAGCTATGGATTCCTGACCGAGAACACCCTAGTGCCCGAGGGCACCATCACCCTGCTAAACAGCCCGGGGATGCAAGCTTTTGCAAACCCAAGTCTGAAAATCTAAAACATAGCATAATGAAAATGGGCTGCTATCTCCTCCATATAAAGTGAGAGAACTCTTCTCCACCATGGTCCCACCAATTAGGGTTTCCACCCTCATGTGAAGCTCTTCCCTCCAAAACTGCATAGCTTCTCTAGGAAGCTTCTCCTCTATAGGCAGCGCTGTTGACTTTAGTCAAAGATGACTAATCCAAGTGAGCTGGGTTCCATTCACACCCTTGGTGTTTATTTCAGCTGCTTTATTCACTCCTTTTTAATATTAGGAGTGTTATTTCTTCATCAAAAAGGGGCTAAGGTCTCCTTCCCCATTTTATTAAACAAAAATAAAATGTGCAACTATAATGTTCCATTTTAGCTTGAGGCTAAAATTGGGAACATTACAGATGACATATTGGTTTATATCTCTACCTAGGAAGAGCGCATATCACATCTCATGTAGGTATGAGACTCTAAAAGAGCATCATATACTCGTTAACCTTAAGAAATGTGAGTTCAGTCAACAACCATTGATATAATTGGGGTATGTGATTGGTGGAGGGGGAAATATACATCTCATGAAGATGCAAGTTGTCCTCGAGTGGCCAATTCCTACTAATGTTACTAAATTTAGTAGCTTTGTTTGAGTATTGCAATACCTATGCAATTTCATGTCTTCATTTTCAGCAATAGTTGACCACTCCATGCCATAAGATATAGTGGTAAGAGTTTCTAGTGGGAAAATAATAAATAGAAATATTTCAATAAGCTTAAATGGAAAATCAATCAAGCAACAATTCTTGCATTGCCTAACTTTCAAAAGCTCTTAAAATTGGATATGGATGCAAGTGGATATGTTATGGGAGTGGCCTTGATGCAGGGAAGCAAATTGATATACTATCATTATGAAATGTTTCATGGGGGAGTCTTGAACTACCCTAAATATGATAAGGATCTCTATGCCCTAGTTCAAGCTATTAGGATGTGAAAGAACAATCTAATGGGAAAGGAAAATATTATCCATGATCACCAACCACTGTGGTATTGAGAGTCCATAGTATGTCTTGTCAAATCAAACACTACAACCGAATGGTATCTTTGTGACCATTTCATCACAAAGGAAACATTAATAATTTGGTGGACATGCTTTCAAGGATACCCACATCCCAGATTATAACTTTAGGAACTCTTTTGCATATGGAGCCCTTTACCTATGATGTATATAAAGACACATACATACAATATTTTGAATAGTTTTTTCAACAACTACAAAGACAAATTCATGTCGAAGGCGATGGTGATATTGACTATCAACTCTACAATGGGTTGCTTTACGAGCTATAAAATCTATATATTCCTAAAGGTGAAATATTTCAGGTTATCAAAGGGGCTCACACCTCTAAGCTTGTAGGAAATTTTGGTGTTGGGAAGACAATTTCCAAATTAAAAAGGTATGTTTTTTTACCTAAAATGTAAGAAGATGTATCTCATGTATTATATAATGCATACTTTGTTGTGTTGTCAAGCCCAATAATAGAGATCAAGGTTCATATAATCCCTTATCTGCACCCACTCAACCCTTAAAAATCATTCCCATGGAATTTGTGGGTGGTTTTCCAACAAGTAGGAAAGCACATTATTATTTGTATGTGGCAATTGATAGGTTCAACATGATGTGCATTTTGATGCTTTCTAACAATACCATCAAAGGACAAGAAACAAAAAACATGTTGTTTGAATAGGTTTGGGTGCACTTTGGGAAACAAACATGTTCTTTGAACAAACATCCAAGGCGGAAGATAATTTTTTGGTTGCAATTGAACAAAGAAAGGCTATAGGATTATAGTACAAAGAACTGCCTACTACAAAGAACTTAGCATGTTGAAACACACTTTTTAATGTATCTTCATTTTTTATCAATCTGGGTCTTCCCAAAGTATGCATAATGGGTACTCGTTGGATGTGGAATTTAATTTTGCATCCAACGAGTGTCTACTTGTGAAATTTGAGTAATTATATAAGGAGATAAGCCAAAAATACAATGAAAAAAAAGTAGTTTTCTTCTTTTCCCTCCAAAATTCATAACTATTATTTTATTACTTTTCCTTAGGAGGCCACTTTTAGGCTGAAATTTCCTCTAATTACATATAACCAATAATAATTAAAAATAGACTTACCTCACCACGATGAACTTCTCGTCCAATCATCATCCTCCAGTTCCATCTCCACATAAATCTTCCTTCATGCATTAGAGTGCCCAGGATCGAACTTGATTACCAAGTTAAAACTTTTTCTTCTGAATATTATGCTAGATGTTAACCATTATTTTACATATTCTAGACAAAGTCTTTAATCCTTTATTTTTCCTTCAGTAAGTCAAATTCTTCCTTTTTAAACATCACACAATCATACTAAGCATGTTTTATGAACCTTATCTAAGAGTCACTTTCAATATACATTCATATGCTTCTTATTCCATCATCTAGATATATGTATCATAATGAGATGGAAACCTGACCCATTGCATTCCTTCATCCCTTTAACAATATTGTTTCCATACTATATGGAAAGTATACTATACTTGTCATAATGTTTCTTCCAATAACCTTTATAAATGATGATTATTCTAGGATCGCGATGATCCACCTAAGTAAGATGACTACTTCTAACATAATTTTAGACCATTCCTAGATGAAAAATATGAAAAGATGATATATCTATCTATTCTTAAAGAGTAGATTATTTTTACAAAGAAACTTAGCCAAGTAGATGCTACATATGCCTCTATCACATGTTACACTCCATGATATTATGCAAAATCAAGATAACAATACATATTATTCTAAAAGAGATACCAATATTTATAAGGAGCTTGAAAAAGCAGAGTTCCTTCTTTAATAGTCAATATCCTTCACATATTCTTTCTTCGGCTTCTTCTAAGGTTCTCCCACACCCTCAGCTACATGATATTCACTTATCGCCTTTCTATTTTTGTTCTATTGGCTTGGACAGTCCCTCTTAAAGTTTCCAAACTCATTTCATTTAAATCATTGAACCTTGGACATATCTTTCTTCTTGGACTTTCCAAACTTTCCCTTCTTCTACTTCTTGATTCTAGCTAGAAATGATTGAGATTTCTCATTTGATCAAATGTAATATTTTACTTTGATCCTTGATTATTCTAGTATTAATTGAACCCACAACTCATAAAAATTATTTGAATCTTTCTTATATTAGATGCTTGTTGAAAATCTACTCCATTTTGGTGGCAATGCATTTAGTACACAAATGCTAATTTTTTCATCAGAAATCAATTCTCCAAGCCCCTGTAGATGGTCTCTTAACTAAAATATATTGATGAAAAAGGATATCATGTCTTCATCCTTTGATTTCTTCATTCTATATAGCTTATTCCAAAAATATATATGTTTTCCTAATGTACTTACAAAGTATAGGTTCACTAGTTTTTCATACATGACCTTGGAATTTCTTAAATTTACAAAAAATGGAACAAGAGGATCCTTAATGGATTCAAATATGATCCTTTGATCCCTTACTTCCCATTTCCTATAATTTTATATTTATTGAGTCTTTTATTTTTGAGCATCAGTAATCTCATCAGTAACATACTCCATTACCTCATGTTTAGTAAGTGGCGGGTCAGTCCTTTTCTTTCATGCTAGGTAATTTGATGCTCCAAAGAGATTATTGATATCATTGCAAAAGGAACCCATGTGACATGTAGATTCAATATATGATGCTTACTTGATAATGAAAATTATCTTCTTCCTTGATGATTTATTTGACCTTTCTTGATTCCCTCGAGTCTCTTGAAGAAACTTCAATAATTTCCTTGAAAGATGTTCCTAGGATTCCTCCACCAACAACTTTCAAGAGTGATGAGCGATACCAAGATCCCTTGATTCTTTCTCTAAATATACCTTCCAAATGGATCTCTTTGCAATAGATATCAATAACCTTCTTGTAATATTCCTCTCAGACCTTCCTTTAATGAGAGCCTGATGTAGACTTGATCTTATTTAATGTAGAAGCCCTCCTTCCAAATCAACAGGTCTTCTATGTCATTTCTTCCACAAATTATTACCCTTTTCAAGAAAACCCTTATATGTGTTCACAAGATAATCCTTCCAATTGTATTTTTTTCACCTTATCTCTAACACCATGTTGGAAAATTCAAAGTGGAAGCTTATTACTTTAATTTTCCTTAACCTCAATATTTTATTGTGAACTTAGACTTCTTTTGTTCTTTACTTAGATATTTTTCATCAAACAAATATCAAGAACAAAAATAGCAACAATAGAGGACACACATATTAGGCTCTTAGCCAGGGAAAACCCCTCCAAGGGGAAAAATCGGAAAACTCTTCTCTTCTTATAGAATCTACTTCAACACAAAGACCCAATCTGTAGACCAAATCCTTCTCCAAGTACCAATTCAGACCTTCCAACAAGTCGTTCCTTGATCATGCACCAACCAACTTTAAACTGCAACTTTGACCTGTCAGCTTGAACATTGCAACTTGTCCTAAAACTTTGACCTTGAAATTTTTTCCTTGCAGGTGCTATAGAAACCATAATCCTGCTTGTCTTGAGACCTTCCTAGAGCAATACAACTCTCCCCAAGGTCAACAAGTTCCAAATAGAGTATTTTTCCTTCCAGCTATAAGATACTGCACTCTGTCTTACTGAACATTGAACCTCCAATTTCAACCTCCTTGTGTAGCACCAGAAACCCTAGAAATTTGCACGTGTGAGAAGAATAGAACCCAAAAATAGAGAATTTTCTTCCTTCTTGGATTCTTCTTGCCTCTTAGACTATCGCTTTCCTTTTCTAAAAAACTTCTTCTATCTATGATATCGAACTTATTCTTGTGACCTAAAAATTGTTGAGTGAGTGAGTGCCAAATGAATTTGAATTGTTCCTTTATATAGCCTTCTCAAGGGGTTGAATTCCCTCCTTAAGGTTGACTTGTAGCTATCAAGGCCGACTTGTACTTTTAGAGTTTTCTGGGCTTTTAGACTCAAAAATAAAGCTTTTTCCAATTAAATTTTTCTCAGAATTATCTTATAAAAATGATGTTGACTCCTTTGACTCATGCCAATAAATCCTAATACCTAAAAAACCCTAGAAGCATGAAGAACATTCTTTTACCTAGAATACCATCAATAATGACCATGAGACCCATTCTTTAAAAATAAAAAAATAAAAAAATTCTTCTTTTGTTTGTTACATAGGATACATATTGAAATGAGTACAACAGGAATTATGAAGAATGAAACTAGTTACATTCTTGAACATCTAGAGGAGTCATTATTCCCTCCCTATGATCTAGGCCCTTCTAATGATGCCAATGGACCTCAAGAGGTAACAAAATATTAAGACCTTAGAGCAATGTATCATGTTTCAACTTTCTCATGATGAAGATAATGTCCCTTAATGTTAGGGGGATGGGATAATCCCAAACCAAATGATCTCTTATTAATATGATACAATCCAAAAACCATGTCTTTCTCCTCCTAGAGGAAACTATGAAAGAGAAGAGAGGAGATGGGACTTATTATTGAATATATGTCCTACAAGGAAATTTTGTTCAACAAGCGCTTCTGGTATCTTTGGTGGACTTGATGCAGTGTGGGATCCCAAATTTTTCTCTCTCAAAGATTTTAGATCATGTGTTGGTATCATCCCAATAAGATATGGCAGGGATCGTGCTACCATTTGCAAATTTTGAATATATATGCACCCTATGACTACCGAAAATAATTTTTGGATAGGATAGATGCATGTGGAATCTTAGAAATCCATTTCCTAATGGTAGTGGGGGATTTGAATTTAACAACAGATATTAGGGAATGTTGGGGCCAAAGATTCAACATGGACTCATTGGCAGGTTATTTTAAATATCTATTTAACCGTAAAATGATTAGGGATATTGACCCAAACCCTATCTATCCAACCTGGAGGAATGGGCATTCAGGGGTGGAAGAAATAGCCAAAAGACTTGATAGTTTCCTATCTCATTTATATTTGCATGATAGATTGACAAAGCTTGAGACTAACTAGGACCAAATGCTCTTACCTTTTAAATTTAATCACATGTGGTTACAAGAACCGGAATTCATAGAATTGGTTCACAACTCTTGGATACATCTCACATTGTCAAACATAGATAATCAAATGGATAAGGTCATTTATAAATTAAAGAGTCTAAATTAGGTTGTATGAGCATGGATCGGTAAGCACAAGAAGGATCTTTGGAGGGAATTATCAGAAAGTGAAAAGTGTTGAAGGATGTAGCTAGTGTCAGTCTTCATAATTTTACTTGATTCATGATATAATATATTTGTCAAAAGAAATTTATATTATTAATTTGACTTATCAAAGCATGGGTTTCATGCTTGGGTCAATATTCAATAGGTCAAAGCACCCATTGAGTTCTCTAGGATTTTTTTGAGTCAAAGTCAAAAGTTATTTTGTAAAAGACCCTTCTTGAGCTCCTTAAGGTCAAGAAATAAAAACATTTTTGTATTACATCTCCTCCATCAAATCAGCCTTGGTATCCTTGCAATGTGGCTTCATCACTTAACAAGTCGACCTCCAGACTAATCTTCTTCAATTCATATTCCTCTAATTACTTCTGCCAGCTCCATATTATAGGCAAGAACAACTATATATACCCAAGTAACCTCGACCCTTCAAGAGACTGGACTCTGAGTTCATATAATAATCATAGGACTGAAGTACGACTAGAAGTTCGAGGCTACAAGAGGTGACTATAGAACAAAGTATGAGAATTGTTCCTTCATGAGGACCAAAACTCTATATAATTATAGTAACGAGACCTCATCCAATTATAGGACCGAGACTATACAAGATTAGAGGACTAGAGCTTGAGGACCAAAAATACTTGTAACTACATACTAGAACTTGAGTTAATTACAATATTGAAAATATTTGTGACAATAGGACTGAAGCTTGAGTTAACTACAAAAAATAGAATTTATATGACTACATGACCAAGACTTATATATGACTAGAGGACTAAATATTAAGATGACTACTATTGTAGGATCGAAGTGTAATAAATTTAAGATGAACTACTTTTCAACTGATTTGTGCTAAGTTGACTTGATGGATGAAAGGTTTTTCTTGGTCTAGGTGAAATATTCTTGGTTGTCTTAGTGTGATTTGAATCTACTCAAGGAAGATTTCTTGACTGGGTTTTCCCCTACCTAGGGGATTTACCCTAGTTGTGTGCTTATATCTTGTGTTCCCTTTTTGTGACCTTCATGGATTGGAATTAGTATTAATGATAAGAACGTAACAAATTGAAAGAAGATATAAATAGTGAAGCATCATAAGATAATGTCATAATAGAAGAGAAATCAAGTTAAATACATGATGCCCTATATTCCTCAACATGGTATCAGAGCTTGGTTCATTTGAAATAAGGGCGGAAAGAAGGTCACATTGGATTAAGATCAAGAAAATAAGGATATCTACCTAGGAGCGAATTACTAAGGGCAAGGAGGACTAGAATCTCGGCACATATACTAGATCTCTCCACAGTAACTACAGCAAAAATCTAAGGATAAACAATATAGGTGAAGTATATTAGAGAGAAGGTTTGTATTCTCCATTAAAAATTTGAATTTGTGGTGTCATCTCAAAGCTTTAAATTATAGTAGTGTATACACTTATGGAGGGATCAAATTTATGTTTTTAGTACCTCATAAAGGGAAAATTTCAGTGCGATTTTAGTATTATAAGTATATCCTCCAATCTCGATCACTCTAGGAAGGAGCCAAGCCTCCCTCAAACTTTTGAAGCATAAGAATACATTGGTAATGCTAAATATAAGCCAATGATATTATCACATAATGAACTCAAGGCCAATCAAAATTGAGTCCTGTAATCAATCAAATTTGTATGAAAGGTATTGCAAGAAACTAAACCAAAGGACATTGCAAGCATGTTATAATGTTACAATCACCACAGACTTTGAGGAGAAAATTAGGTTACATTACAGTCATTATATTTGAATAAAGGAAAGTTACATCGAAGAAAGTCGACTATTGAATGATGAAGAAAGTGATTTTGTTATGAAACCAACTCCCAAAATAGAAGAAAAGAGAGATCAACGCCTTAGAAATAATCCACTTTGAGGGGGAAACCTCCTTTACATTAAATAAATGAACAATTCTTGGATGAAAAAAATGACAAAACCTCCTTTCTATATATAGGATTCCATGGGCTCACAATATAATCCTAGCCGACCTAACAATAATAATGTAAGGGCATAATAATAACAATATGGGGACTACTGGGATACAACAATAAAAATAAGGGGGCTACACTAACAACAATAAGGGACTACACTAGTAATATAGGGCCCTAACATGCCCCTTTCCTTCAAAAAAGTGTTGTCCTCAATGCTTGAGTAGTTTTGGATGCTTCTGTATAAAATTCCCATCCTCCCATGTGGAATGTTCAGTGGGTAAGTTCTTCCACTTGATGAGATACTCTGAAATTGATAGATTTCGTAGTTTTCGAGTTCTTGTTTCTGTGATTGCGTCAGTTTCCAATATTATTTTTCCTTCCTCATCAAGTTCTGGAAATATTGTTTGAACCATAATTTTGTCACCTATAACCTTCTTTAAGCATGAAACATGGAAAACCGGGTTGCACTCGGGAAGATGCAGGAAGCTCCAATTTGGATGCCATAGTACAATCTTTTGCAACACCTTGTAAGGACCATATTACTTTGGCGATAATTTATTATCCTTCTTAGCTTGCTCGAGAGACTTTTTTTTATATGGTTTTAGCTGTAAAAATACCCAGTCGCCTACATCAAAACTTCTCTCGCTATGATGTTTATTTTCCTGTTGTTTCATTCGATTTTGTGCCAAATTTAGGTTATCCTTTAAGAGTTGGAGAACTTCTTGTTGATGCTCAATGTGATCTTACACTTCTTGAACCTTATAATTTTCTCTTAAATATAATGTGATGGATGGCGGATGATATCCATAAAGTTTGGTCATTTTTTCTCCAGTGTGGAAGGAAGTGTTATACCACCATTCAGCCAGAGGTAACCAATTGACCCATTGTGTTTGTTTATCAAATACAAAGCAGTTAAGATATCCTTCCAAACATTTGTTCACTATCTCAATTTTCCCATCGGATTGAGGATGATAAGATGAGTTATGAGCTATTTGAGTACCCAAACAAGAAAATAATTTCTTCCAAAAATTTCCAGTGAAAATGGGATATCTATCGCTTACAATAATCTTTGGGTTTCCATGTAGCTTTTGAATTGTTTCCATAAATGCAGTAGTAATTGTACTCACTTTACCTGTTGTTGATCGCTTGTAAAAAAGTGTGCATACTTAGTAAGCCTATAAACTACCACCATGATGACACTCTTTCCTTTGGACTTAGGCAAACATGTGATAAAATCCATTGAAACCTCCTCCCAATGTTGATTTGGAATGGATGAATGTTGTAGCAAACTCGAGGTCTTAATTGTCTCAACTTTATTTTGCTGGCAAACCAAAAATTCTACCACAAAATTTTGAATGTAAGATCTAAGGCCATCCCAAAAAATTATTTCTTCACCTTGTGGTAAGGTTTTAAAAATCCCGAGTGTCCTCCTAAGGGAGAGGTGTGCAATTCCAAAAGAATATTTTGTTCTAGTTGGGAATTTTTACAAAGACATAAGCGATATTTGTACCATAAGGAATCATTTTCTAACTAAATGTATCAGATGTAATGGGATCTTGTTGCAACCATTGAATGGGTGTCCATACTTCTTCATCATTCTTCCATTTCTCCTTTTCTTCGGTTATCCAATCTAGTTGGATAATAGAAATTTCATAAGGCAATACTTCCACGTCCTCATCCTTTCTTGAGAGTGCATCTGCAATGACATTTAGCTTCCCTTTTTTGTTGATTATTTCAAATTCATAACCCAACATCTTTGTGACCCATTTTTACTTCTCTTTTGAAAATAGCACTTTTTCCAAAAAGTATTTAAGACTATCATTATCATTTTTTACCTTGAAGTGTCTTCCCATTAGGTAAGGTCGCCATTTCTTTAGTGCATGTAGTATTCCAAAATTTTCCTTGTCATAAATAGATTTCTGTAAATACTTTACTTTGATTAGATGGCTTTCAAAAGCAATGGGTCTTCCTTCTTGCATTAAAACAGCACCAATTCCATTTCCCGAGGCATCACATTCCACAATAAAGGTTTTTGTGAAGTCTGGCGTAGCTAAGACCGATGCTTGGCACATTTCCTCTTTAAGATGTTCAAAGGCCTTAGTTGCTTCAAGAGTCTGTGAAAATGCATCTTTCTTCAATAATTTTGTTAGAGGTAATGCTATTCTCCCATAATTATTAACAAACATGCAATAATACCCTATTAACCTAAGAAATCCTCATAACTTCTTTATGGTTGTGGGGACTTTCCATTCCTTAATGGCTTTAATTTTGTTAGGGTCTACCATAACACCCTCCTGAGATACAATATAACCCAGATATTCCACCTCTTTTACTCCAAAGAAACATTTGGAGGATTTTGCATATGATTGTTTCTCCTCCAATAGTTTGAGCACCATATCAACATGTTGAACATGATCCTTCCAAGACTTGTTGTAGATTATTATATCATCAAAAAACACTAACGCAAATTTTCTAAGGAAGGGTTTGAAAATGGAATTCATCAACCCTTGAAATGTAGAAGGTGCATGTGTAAGGCAAAAAGGCATGACCAAAAATTCATAATGACCCTCATGCGTTTGAAATGTTGTTTTCGGAATGTCTTCAGTCTTCATTATAATTTGATGATATCCTGAACGAAGATCCAACTTTGTGAAATAAACTTATTACAGAAATTTTGAGGTCTAAAATGGTCCTCCTAAGAAAAATGTACAACCAAAAAAAACTTTATAAGAACCAATAGGATTCAATATGAATATTTCAACCATGGGAGATGATATACCATTTTTGCAGTAAAAAAGTAAAAATATTAAAAAATAATAAAATAACAAAACTATTTTTTCAACTTGTATTTTCAACATATCTCCCTAAATTTTTACTCAAATTTCAAGCGGGAATACTCGTTGGATGCAAAATTTAATTCCTCGTCCAAGGAGTACCCATGTTGCATACTTTTGATGGACCTTGCTACACAAAAAATGAGAAATACATGAAAAAACATGATTGCAATCAAGTTTTTCATGTATTTATCATTTTGCATGTAGCAAGTTCCATATAAAAGTATGCAACATGGGTACTCCTTGGATGAAGAATAAAATTCAGCATCCAACGAGTGTTCCCGCTTGAAATTTGAGTAAATCGATAAGGAGATAAGTTGAAAATACGAGTTGAAAAGGTAGTTTTTTCTTTTTTCCCTCTAAAATTGGATGATGTAATCTAATATTATTTTATTATTTCCACTATTATTTTATAATTTCCTTAGGAGGCCCATTTTAGACCTCAAAATTCCCCTAATGTTGCTCCATGTAATTCATCCAATAATTCATCAATCACAAGAATGGGAAATTTATCTTTAATAGTGAGTTTATTGAGCTCCCTATAATCTGGACACATGCACCATGATCCATCTTTCTTGTGCACCAATACTACTTGAGAAGAGAAAGAACTTTGACTAGGTTGAATTATACCAGGCTCTAGCATTTCTGAAATCATACATTCAATTTCTCTCTGTTAGACATAAGGATATTTGTAAGGCCTAATGTTTGGAGGAACACTTCCTGGAATCAAATGAATAGCATAATCATGATCAAAAATAGGTGGGGGTCCTTTGGGAGTTTCAAAAACATTGGAATGATTGTCCAATACTTTTTGGAGATCTGGAGAAATACATGATTTTGATGTTGGAACTTCTAGTGAGCATAATTGTGAAATGACACCTCGTTGTTCTTTCTTCAAAAGCTTTGTCATAAAATTAGAGCTTATTATCTTTCTCGACTTCCCTACAATACCCCATAATTCAACTTCCTTTCCTTTCGAAAGAAATTTCAAGAAAAGTTCTTGAAAATTAAAAGCTACCATCCCCAAATATTGTAACCATTGTACTCCTAGTACAACATCAACACCAGCCATTGGAATGGAAAGAATTATACTATTAAATACATATCCCCCCATGGTTATCTTGGTATTATGGTGCTTTCCAGAGCAATTTATAGTTCCTCCATTTTCCACCATCACTTGACACTCTGGCATTAGGTATAGGAAGCAATTCAATTCCCTAGCTACCTTACAACGAATAAAATTATGGGTTCTACCCAAATCAATAAGCATTGTTACATTTTTCTTCTTGATATGTCCTTCTATATTAAGAGTTTGACTAGTGGTAATTCCTGCCAATGCATTACAGGGTGTGGTCGGATTCATTTCTTATTCCTATAGGGTTGGTTCCTGGTGTATATCCTCTTCTTTTGAAGTTTCTTGTTCCTTTTATTCCTCCTCTTCGCAATCTATGTAAAATCATTTATTGTCAGCACACTTATGACCTTTAGTGTATTTTCTATCACAACTATAGAAAATCCCTTTTTCTCTTTTTTCTTCCAATTTTTTTGGTTTCAACCATGTAGGTTGTGTAAGTCTAGGAGTAGCAACACTTCCATCTTTATAGTTGTGAGTGGTAGACTTCCTTTCCGCCATAATTTTGCTTTATATTTTTCTTTCCAACTTGAATCTCTTCTCCAATGTATCAGGTTCCCAAAGGTGAACCTCATGTTGGATGTTATCCTTTAGAGTCCCTATGAAGACATCAATCCTATGTTCCTCTGGAATATTATTTACCCTTATATTAAATTTTTGGAAGTCCTCAATGTGCTCCATCATTGAACCCTTTTGTTTGAGATTTACCAATCGGCTAAAGAAGATGTTGCTCTTTGTATCCTCATAATGTGATATTATTTCCATCTTATCTTCCATTCAATTCTTCAAACCATCCATCTTAGCTTCCACGCATTTGTTCAAACCATCCATGTTGCCTTCTATACCATCCATCTTAGCTTCCACGTCTTTCTTCAAACCATCCATCTTATAGCTTCCATGTCTTTCTTAAAACCATCCATTTCATTTTTTGCTACTTTTTGCGAGAGTGAAATTTGTTGCACTTGGTCTTGTGATTTTGATATATCATGTTGCACTTCTTCCTCTTCCTCAGTCATAGTATAGCCTTCTAAGGGATTAATGGGTGTTTAATTCTTCTTAGGAGGCATTTTAGAACCCAATACTGATATCTATGCTTCAAAATGCCCTTGGAATCACTTCAAACTGATTTTTCAAACAAGACTTATGCAATTTTTAAAAAAAATATACACCTTTATCTTTCTTTTTAGGAGCTCGATATTGAAACTGGTGTATCTCTATAATTTCGAATCCTCAAGATTTTATCTTCAGTCCTTTAGTAGCCCTCTAAATATTCTTTCCAATGCCATAGGTCAGACCTAATTTGTGTTGAAATTCAACAAGGAAATGCACACACACTAGTGTGGGATCTCAGGTTACACATGAGTGAGGGATTCTATTGACACATTAGTGAAAATGTGTGCAACCAATTTTTAAATAAATTGGAAAATTAATTGTAATATTATCTCATAAAAACTTGTAATAGTTAACTAAGTGTAATAGACTTAGTTAGCTCAAGAATTTTGAGTTGAGGGTCGAAGGATAGGCGTGTAAAGTGATTCTATTATTATCAGGGTCGAGTTGCAGTTGTAGCACTAGTGTGGTGTGAGTGGGATTAGTTAACTCACATTAATTGAGTTAAAATCAGTTTAACTAGTTCTAATTGTTTGATGAGATAGTGGAAGATCAGGTGAATTAAAATGGATTTAATTCACAAGGAGTGATCTACCAAGTAGCTAATGATTCACTATTAATAGATGCAAGCATGTCAAATTCTGGTGGAGACCCAGTTGAGACAAAGGTTCAAGGAAAGTAAACTTTCAGTTGTATTTTTGGCAAACTACCCATGTGTCATTATAAAACCACAGGAAGCCCATGATGTATTGTGCAATAAAGGAAGGATGAATTTCATATTTAATAGGGGTTTATTTCTCTAGGGATTGTGTGAGCAAGGCATGCTGAGGGTAGGCTGATAATTGGTTATGTGTTTGTCCAATTTTGCATAGATCACTGTCAAGCAATTAGTAGCGTGTATGAGGTTGTGGTGAGAACACATGCATTGCATTGTTTCATGCATTAGGGGAATTTTGAGGTCTAAAATAGGCCTCCTAAGGAGATTATAAATAATAGTGGAAATAATAAAATAAGATTTGATGACATCATCAAAATTTAGAGGGAAAAATGAAAAAACTACTTTTTCAACTCATATTTTTAACTTATCTCCCAATTTTTTTACTCAAATTTCAAGTAGGAGTACTCATTGGATGCAAAATTCAATTCCTCATCCAAGGAGTACCCATATTGCATGCTTTCGATGGGTCCTGCTACACGAAAAATGAGAAATACATGAAAAACGTGATTGTAATCACATTTTCTTATGTATTTCTCATTTTTCGTGTAGAAAGGTCCATCTAAAGTATGCAACATGGGTACTCCTTGGATGAGGAATTAAATTTTGCATCCAACGAGTACTCCCGCTTGAAATTTGAGTAAAAAAGTTGGGAGATAAGTTGAAAATACGAGTTGAGAAAGTACTTTTATTATTTTATTATTTTTTAATCTTTTTACCCTTTTACTTAAAAAATTGTGAATCATCCCCCGTGGTTGACATCATCATCTTGAATCCTATTGGTTCTTATAAAGTTTATTTTTGTTGTACATTTTTCTTAGGAGGCCCATTTTAGACCTCAAAATTCCCCTAATGGATTCCTTGGTTTTTTATACAATAAATATGGAGGGGTTTTGAGCAGTTTCTTTCCCCAGGAAAATCTTGTGTTGTGTGATTGATTTACTTATTTCTCTTACTTACATGTGATTGAGCGATCGTGATTTATATTCCACAAATATTGTAGAAGGATTCAGTATCTTGTTTTAGTACATTGCCTAATCAGATTGAATCCATTGGTGTAATTTTTACATGGTATCAGAGCACCAGGAATCATAATAGTGGAGAATAAATTGAGTTTGTGTTGAATAGTATTCAAATTTGCCGATACTTTCTTTGGAGCTAGAAGCGAATCGAGATGTCTTTCAATGGATTGAGATTTGAATATGCACTCGAGGGCAGTTCAAATTATATTGCATGGAAGGACATGATTGAGGCAATGTTGGAGGAAAATGGGTTGAAGGAATTCATAGATAATGATATTCCCAAGCCCACAACAGCAGATTCCCAACTTCTTGATGCATGGCAGAAGAAGGTAGCAAAGCTGAGGAGGATATAATTAGAGGGAGTTTGAGATCATATTTTCTCGAGTATCCATGGCAAGGAAACTCCATATGCTATGTGGAAGGCCTTGAAATGTCTATTTCAAAGAAGCAGTGACCACAAAAAATTGGTACTCAAGGACAAGCTCAGAAAAATCAAAATGGAGAAGGGCGACACAATCCAAAAATACTTGACCAAGTTCACTCAATGTCGAGATGAGCTTGGAAGTTTTGGGATTACTATAGATGATGATGACTTGGTGAGCCTAGCACTTCTAGGCCTTCCCAAGAGCTAGCATAGTTACCAAGACTCTATGAATGGGAGGGAGAAGTTACCAGATTGGGAGTGACTATGGTTAGATTTGGTACAAGAAGGGTTTCGGCAGAATACCAGGGATGGATCCTCATCCAAGACTAATGAGGAGGAAAATTGTGCCTTGGCTAGAAAGGAAAAGAAGGGGAAGGGGAAGAAGTCCTATTCCAAATATGAGACTGGAAAAGAAGGAAAGAAGCATGGAATGTAAAAGGTGAAATGTTTTCACTGTCATGATCATGGACACTATGCCACAAAGTTTCCACAAAAGAAGAACAAGAAGAAGGCTCCGGGAGCTGCAGCGGGTGAAGCTTTAGCCTCATAGTTTGAGTTGGACTTCTCTCTCATCGAATGCATGGCGTCAACTATGATGGGATCTATGTGGTACTTGGATAGTGGAGAATATTTCCACATGATGGGAAACAAAGAACTCTTTAGTAGCTTGGAGGAGAAGGATCTTTAGATGCACATCGAGATGGGTGATGACAGGAGGTATAGTGCTACTGGGATTGGTATAGTTATTTTCTAGAGATAGTCAGGTAAACCTTTCATATTAAAATATTTCATGCATGTCTCAGGCTTGAAAATGAATTTAGTTTCAGTTGTTATGTTTGAGGATCTTGGATATGATGTGGTTTTAAGTGAATGAAAGGTATTCCTTGGTCACAAAGCCACAGGACATGTAAAGAAGATTAGGGTTTGTGTTAAGAACCTCTACAAACTTGATATATATGGCTGCGCAACATTGAGCAGTAAAGAAGGGAAGGTGGTGAGCCAGGATACAAGTGAGTTATGGCACAGGAGATTGGGCCATATACACCACAGTGCTTTGAGGATCATGCAACAGATTTCTACAGGTCTTCCAAAGGGTATTCTTTCGCAGATAGACACATGCAAGGGATGTACCATGGGGAAGTATACTAAAGCCACTTTCATGAGAAGGAGATCCGAGCAGCGACAATCCTTCAGAGAGTTCACTTAGATGTGTGTGGACCATTCTCTACACCTTCCACAACAAAGCACGAGAATTATGTGATTTTTTTTTATGATTTTTCTATAAAGTGTCTGATCTTCTTTCTGCAAAAGAAAGATCAAACGTTCTTCAAGTTTTGTGAGTTCAAATCACTGGTAGATAAATATATAGAGAAGAGGGTGAAGGCTCTAAGGAGAGACAATGGTGGTGAGTATATCTCTAATGAAATCAAGAAATTTTGTGCCAAAGAAGGAATTCGAAGAGAATTGATTGCACCTCATAACCTACAACAGAATGGGGTTGCAGAAAGAAAGAACATACAATTGTGGGAGTAGCATGAGCTATGTTACATTATCAGGGCCTATCGTTGTATCTGTGGGTAGAGGCATGCAACACAACTTTATTTGTGCAGAACCGTATTCCTCATCAGATACTTGGCATGAGTACACCAGAGGAGGATTTTTCAGGTAAGAAACCAAATGTTTCATATTTTTAAAAATTTTGGCCCATCTGTCTCTTTCCATGTGACCAAATATGCCAGGAAGAATCTAGAACCAACAATAGAGGTTGGGATATTTGTGGGGTACACTGATACTCCCCACAACTATCGAGTGCATTTATCAGCTAACAGGATGAAATTTGTCAGGAGAGATGTTAAATTTGATGAGGAGAAAGCCATGTGATTGTCCCTTGCGAGGGAGCTTGAATTACATGCAGATGAGTAACTCTTAGTTCCAAAGGATGAACCTCATGATGTGGAGCAGCCACAAGCATAGGATCATGGAGTGGAAGAAACCACTCATGCAGAGCCATCCACCAGAAATGGTAGGAAGCGCACCAGAGAGGCTGACATATTGATGCTAGATGTGACAGAGCATGTAGGAGCACCTACATCATAGCACAGGAAGATAAGGTCCCCAGATAGGTATACTGGATACATGGCTCTTATGAGCGAGTGTACTGTGACAAAACCATCCTCTTTTGAGGAAGCAGTGCAACAGCCAACATGGGTTGATACCATGGTTAAGCAGTATGACTCCATTATCAGAAACAGTGCATGGGAAGTGGTCCCAAGACTAGTGGGGAAGTCAGTGGTTGGATCTAGGTGGATCTACAAGGTGAAGCAGGCAATAGATGGGAGTGTGGAGAAATACAATGCTAGATTTGTGGCCCGGGGATTCTCACGGGTAGAGGGGATTGACTATGAGGAGACTTTTGTATGAGTTGTAAGGTACTCATCGATTCGATCTATCCTTTCACTCTCAGCATAGATGGGGTGGAAGATACATCATATGGATGTAAAGACAACCTTTATAAATGGAGTTATTGAGGAAGGAGTGTACATTGAGCATCCAGAAGGTTTTGATACCTTTGACAAGGAGTTGCATATGTGCAGACTCAAGAGAGGACTGTATGGGCTGAAGCAAGCACCTCGTGCTTAGTACACCAGGATTGACAACTATTTCACTGGGTTGAGCTTCACAAAGAGTGAAACGGATACGAACCTATATCATTTTGTGGTTGATGGTAAGATTTTCATTATTGTAATTTATGTAGATGATCTTATACTAATAGGTGATGAGAAGCTCATAACTTCTTGCAAAGAAGATCTTGTAAGAGAGTTTGAGATGAGAGACATGGGGCTCTTGCACTATTTCCTTGACTTGGAAATATGGAAAAGAGATGGGGAGCTATTTGTATCTCAGGGAAAGTATGCCAAGGAGATTCTGAGGAAGTTCCACATGGAGGGCAACAAACCCATGGGACTCTTACACTATTTCCTTGGCTTGGAAATATGGAAAAGAGATGGGGAGCTATTTGTATCTCAGGGCAAGTATGCCAAGGAGATTCTGAGGAAGTTCCACATGGAGGGCAACAAACCCATGGAGACTCCTCTTGCAGGAAAATGGAGGAAGGAGGATGATAATTTAGGTGAGGTTGTGGATGCTATTGTTTACAGGCATCTTGTGGGTTCACTTATGTATTTAGTGAACACACGGCTAGATATATGCTACTCAGTTAACCGACTTAGTCAAGCTATGGTTAAGCCTACCAAACTTTTTTGGAAGGAAGAGAAGCATGTGTTGAAATATCTTAGGGCACTACAGAGTATGGATTATGGTACATAAATACAAAGGGAGTGAAGCTTAAAGGCTTCAGTGATGCAGATTAGGCAGGTAGTCCATCAGAAAGGAAGAGCACATCAGGGGGCACCTTTAACATATGATCAACAACATTTTCTTGGTACAACATGAAGAAGAGATTAGTTGAACTCATTTCAGTCGAGGCAGAGTACATGGGAGCTAGTCAGGCTACAGGTGAGGCCATCTGGATGAGGAAGATACTTGTTGGTTTGTTTGGTCGTCAGATGGATCCGACAGTGATACATTGTGATAACTAGAGTTGCATAAAACTCTCGGTTAATCTAGTATTCCATGACAGGTCCAAGAATATTGACATCCAGTACCACCATCTCAGAGATTGTGTTTAGAGGTGCATTAAGTTGTTACAGTACATTCCCACGGAAGAATAGGATGTATATATCTTGACGAAGGTGCTTGCGAAGAGAAAATTCGAATGCCACAGAGGCAGGATCGGGGTAGCAGATAATCCCTTTCTTATTGAGACAAAGTGTTGAAATTCAACAAGAAAATTCAGACACACTGGTGTGGGATATCAGATCACACATGAGTGAGGGATTATAGGGACACATTAGTAAGAAGGTGTGCAACCAATTTTTAAATAAATTGGAAAATTAATTGTAAGCTTATCTCATAACAAATTGTAATAGTTAACTAAGTGTGATAGACTTAGTTAGCCCAAGAATTTTGAGTTGAGGGTCAAAGGATAGGCATGTAGAGTGATTATATTATTTACAGGGTCCAGTAGCAGTTTTAGCACTAGTGTGGTGTGAGTGGGATCAGTTAACTCACATTAAGTGAGTTAAAATTAGTTTAACTAGTTCTAACTGTTTGATGAGGTAGTGGAAGATCAAGCGAATTAAAATATATTTAATTCACAAGTAGTGATCTACAAAGAATCTGTTGATTCACTATTAATAGTTGTAGGCATGTCAATTCTGGTGGAGACCCAATTGAGACAAAGGCTCAAGGCAAGTAAACTATCAGTTGTGTTTTTAGCAAACTACCCAGGTGTAGTTATAAAACCACGGGAAGCACATGATGGGTTGCAAAATCAAGGAAGGTTGAATTTCCTATTTAATAGGGTTTTATTTCTCCAGGGATTGCGTGAGCAAGGCAAGATGAGCGTAGGATGATAATTGGCTATGTGTTTGTCCAATTTTTCCTAGATCAATGTGAAGCAATTGGTAGAGTGTATGAGGTTGTGGTGAGCACACATGCATTGTGTTGTTTCATGATTCTTTCTCTTACTTGCATGAGATTGAGCGATCGTGATTTATATTTCACAAATATCATAGAAGGATTCAGTATCTTGCTTTAGTACATTGCATGATCAGATTGAATCCATTGGTGTAATTTTTACAATTTGGATTCTTCAAGACAAAGTTATACCCAATCTCCCACAATAACCTAATTATGGATTGTTCAGTAGAGAAAAATTGTACGGCATGCCACGTGTCACTGTTTCCTCCTTCAACTCTAAAATTGATACCCAGGAAACTAAAGGTCGTGTGATTTCTCTACTTCTTACAAAATTCCAATCAGATGCTTAGAGAGAGAGTTATGACGATTTTCCCAAGGTCACCTATTTGAGATGAAATTCGGGAGCCTGCAAAAACCCTAACTTCCACAGATCATATCTCTTAAAATATTATGAACCAAGATCTGAAATTTTTCCATGAAGTTCCTCCAGATGTTTGCGCAAATGGGTTTTTTAAAGCTTCCGAACCTCGTAGAAATAAATTTATAGTGAAAATGCCATGACGACCTGTTTGAAGCAGCAAAACCCTAGAATCCAAAGCTTTGATACCAAATGTTATGAAACCAACTCCCAAAATAGAATAAAATAGAGATCAACACCTTAGAAATCAACCACTTCGAGGGGGAAACCTCCTTTACATTACATAAATGAAAAATGATTGGATGACACAAATGACAAAACCTTATTTCTATATATAGGAGTCCATGGGGTCACAATATAATCCTAGCTACCCTATCAATAATAATGCAAGGGCACAATAATAAAAATATGGGGGCTACAGGGTACAAAAATAACAATAAGGGGGCTACACTAACAACAATAAGGGACTACACTAGTAATATAGGGCCCTAACAAATGTCTTACTCCAACATGTGTAAAAATTCATGAATATTTCACCAACAGTCAAGTAATTATTATCGTGTTTTGTATGTATCTAACCTCTGACAATATGTCTTCAGTTAAGAAAAGAGAACAATAAATTCAATAGAGAACAAAGAGGTATGTGACATTGAAATATCATTTGGTTTAGCATAAAAATGTTTTAGGTTAATTGTATGCTCTTAGGATGGGCTTGAATAGTGTTAATAAATACTCTTGTTTCTAATCCATGATATCTAGGGCTTGTAAGTAGGACAATGTCCGTAGAGAAAATAAAAGTGTGTAATACATCAAGACAATCGAAATATTAGCTAGACTTTATGTTATTGTACATGTATATTTTATTTGTACTTGTCAATAATTATTTCAAGCATAAATATTAAGAGATAACACTTCAAAAGAAACACTACAAGGTTTGTAGAAGGAGCAACTTCATGTATGTCTTTAACTATTAAATTTGCAAAAGAAACATTTTTTTAAATTTGTCTTGTATTACTAACTATCTTATGTTTAGGGTTTTGAATCCTAAATATTCTTGTTAAGGGTAATTAATCATTAGATTAAATCTACCCTTATCATATTATCATTTAATCATTCCTATGTAACCCTAAAAGGTTCAATGTAAAACCCTAACCTAATAAGGGTGTGTCAATATTGATTATGAATCCCTAGTCTACTTAGGGTTGTTGATGAATCTAGAAAACCCATTCATTTATGTTTAGGGTTTTGGTATTGTTATGATAGAAACCCTATTCCTTTAGGGTTTTCTATTTATTTTTTGGGTCAAGTGATCTGTGTTTATCCACACTTGACTTGGATTTTAGAATGTCGTCTCCTCCCCCTAGCACGAGCGCCACAGCCTCCATGAGGTTTGATCCTAGGTCGCCTTGTTAATGAGGTGTACCCTCAATCATTTGTGCTAGTGGGAGTTGACCCTTTAGGGTTTTTTTTAATGTCTAAGTTATGTATTAAAACCCTAGAACTTTAGGGTTTGTCAAATTAGAGTTTATAAGCAAGACCCTTGTATTAGCTAAAATAAGGTCTTATGATCGAAACCATAGGTATATATTTGTGTATATGATCGAAACCCTAGTCTAAATGAAATTGTTATACATCTAACTTTGATGTATCAAATTTACCTAGTAGATATTGATGTGAAATGCATCCTAGATATGTATATGCGAGTATGATAACTTAATTATTGATGCTTATAGTTTGTGAATTCTAGGATTTGTAATAAAACCCTAGAAAAGATTTATATTCTAGGATATGAATATGGTGTTTTCTGATATGATTTAGCTTTGATGATAGAATATAGGGTTTGTAAAAACCCTAGTAAAGTCTAATATGTAAATTCTGAAAATTTTTGAAACCTTAGATGCATAGTAGAATTGTTATCTAATTGAATTGTTGATATCTAAGGCTTTGTGTATCGAAGATGGAATCTAGGGTTTGAAATAAATAATAGTAGAGTTCTTCATATATCTCTAAAAGTAATATTGTGGCCCTAGATATAATGAGACTAATATCTTGATTGAGTTGCCTTAAGTCTTGATGATGTAGTCCAGGGTTTGTGACAAAAACCCTAGTAAGAAGTTAAGTATGAGTCTCTTGTTAATTATGAACCTAACTAACTTTAGGTATTTAATGTCTAAAACATGAATGATTTGATGTTTCCATTGTAGTAACATGATTTTGATATAGTTAATTTCATGTTTTTGTAGATACATTATCTTCAAAATGTTGAAGATGTCCAATAATAATGATGAGTGTGACGAAGGAATATATAAATGATGATGATCAGGATGACCTTGATGCCATAAGAATGAATGAAGCCTTGAATGGATGAAGTTTATCTGATGTTATGAAGTTGTTGATCTCCTTGAGTTAAGAGGGAGCTTGGATAGAAGAAAGAGATCTCCCCACTTAAGAGAATTAGGGGAATTTTGAGGTCTAAAATGGGCCTCCAAGGAAATTATAAAATAATAGTGGAAATAATAAAATAAGATTATATTACATCATCAAATTTTACAGGGAAAAAATAAAAACTACATTTCAACTCGTATTTTCAACTTATCTCCCTATGGGTTTACTCAAATTTCGACTGGGAATACTCATTGGATGCAGAATTTGATTCTTCATCCAAGGGGTACCCATCTTGCATACTTTCGATGGACCCTGCTACATGAAAAATGAGAAATACATGAAAAAAAGTATTGAAATCACGTTTTTTCATGTATTTCTCATTTTTTGTGTAGTAGGTTCCATCGAAAGTATGCAACATGGGTGCTCCTTGGATGAGGAATTAATTTTGCATCCAACGAGGGCTCCCACTCGAAATTTGAGTAAAACCTTAGGGATATAAGTTGAAAATACAAGTTGAAAAAATAGTTTTATTATTTTATTATTATTTAATATTTTTACTTTTTTACCCCAAAAATGGTGAATCATCCCCCATAGTTGACATCATCATCTTGAATCCTATTGCTTCTTATAAAGTTTATTTTGGTTATACATTTTTCTTAGGAGGCCCATTTTAGACCTCAAAATTTCTCTAATGGGGGGGCGTTTTATGTCATTGAATTCCTTGAAGTAAGAATGAAGCCAAATGAATGAAAGTATTATCGCTAAACATTCGTGAAATTGCAAATAAAATATTTGAGGAAATTCGAAGATGAATTTGGTGTTGCTAAAGAAATGAAAGAAGATGAAAGATCCTGACAAATTGTATATAGATAAATTTATGATAGTAGCATCAGAGGACCCTGAAGGTTTATGTTTACTTAGATTTAAAAGTTTATTATTGACTGGGGTTTCTTTTGTATACGTAAATTTCTCCATAAAAAGGTTGAACACTCTGGAAGCATGCGTTGACAAATGGATATATCTAGTTTGATAGGGAGAGTTGAAGCATCTAATGGTGGATGCTTGGGAGTGAATATGGTTGGCCTATGTGTTGATATCTAGATCCTGAGGAGGGAGGGTGGCGTTGGTCATGGAGCTTCGAACTTGGATACACGCCTAGATATCGAGGTTGATGGTTAGCAAGTAGGCTTGATGGTACTTAGAGTGGCTGAAAACTTGAGCCCATCGTAGTCCCACCGGGATAGATTACCCTAGTCAGGTTTCTAGTCTGTAGCATTGAGTGTGTTAGAACTATTCATAATTAATTTCATTTTGAGATCTTCCATGTATGTAATTATGAGTACCTCCCTAGTCAAGAGGGATTTTTTAAAAATGTAACTAGTGTCGGTCTTCATAATTGTACTTGAGTCATGATGTAATATATTTCTCAAAATAATTTGTTATTATTAAATTGATTTATTAATGCATGGGTTCCATGCTTGGGTCAATAGTTAAGGTAAAAGCACCCATTGAGTGCTCTAGAATTTTTGTTGAGTCAAATTCAAAATTTATTTTGTAAAATACCCTTCTTGGGCTCCTTAAGGTCAAGAAAGAAAAATGTGTTTGTCTTACATCTCCTCCATAAAGTCATCCTTGGTCTCCCTACAAGTCGGCTTCCTCACTTAACAATTCGACCTCTAGCTTGATCCTCCTCGAGTCGGCTTCCTCTAATTAATTATGTTGGCTCCATATTACAGGCAGGAACAACTATATATACCCAAGTAACCTCGACCCTTCAAGAGACGGGACTAAGTTCGCATAAGAATCATAGGATTGAAGTACAAATGCAAGTTCGAGGCTACAAGAGGTGACTACAAAACGAAGTATGAGAATTGTGCCTTCATGAGGACCGAGACTCTATCTAATTATAGGAACAAGACTTTATCCAATTACAGGACTAAGACTATACAAGATTATGGGACGGAAGCTTGAGTTAACTACATAAACTAGAATTTGTATGACTACATGACCGAGACTTATATATGACTACATGCCTGAAGATTAAGATGACTACTATTGCAGGACTGAAGTATAAGAAATTTAATATGAACTACTTGTCAATTGATGTGTGTTAGGATGACATGATGGATGGAAGGTTTTTCTTGGTCTAGGTGTCAAGAGTCTTGGTTGTCTCATTGTGATTTGAATCTACTGAAGAAAGATTTATTGACTAGGTTTTCCCCTACCTAGGGTTTTTTCCCTGGCTATATGCCTATATCTTATTTTCCATTTTTTGTGATCTTCATGGATTGGCATTAGCCTTAATGATAAGAACATAAAAAATTGAAATAGTATATAACAAGTGAAACATCATAAGATAATGTCATAATAGAAGAGAAATCAAGTTAAATACATGATGCACTATATTTTTCAACAAGAAGGAAATGACATCCCTCATGGATCCCTTAAACTCTGACTACTTTTTAGAACATACTAAGGAGGTCATCTTGGAATTGGTTGTCGAGAAAAATAAAATCCTCTAATGCTAGGAAGAGGAGTGGAGACTTAAGAATAGATTGAACTAGACAAAAGGAGACGGCAAGGATACCCATTTTTTTCATAGAGTAGCATCTAAAAGGAAGAGTTCTAACACCATATGGCACATTAGAGATGAGGCAGGCAGACTACTCACTTCATTGAAGGAAATCAAGAAAGAGGCATTCCTACATTTTAGCAAACAATATAGGATGTTGGAGGAGGATAATATTGTTGATAAATGGAGATGGAAAACCTGTGTCAGATAATGGTAAATGATGAAGATATTTGTGCATATGGATAGACCAATCTCTTTGGAGGAGTTGCTTGAGACTATAAAATATATGGCAAAGGACAAGAGTCTAGGACTAGATGGATGGTCAGTGGATATTTTCATCCTCTTCTATGATTTAATGGGATATTATCTACTTCATATGGTAGAAGCATATTGTCGCGCAGGTCAAATATTAGGTGCCATCAATGCTACCTTTATCATTCTCATTCCTAAAAAGCTAAATTCTTCATATTTTTTTTTATTATAGACCTATTTCTCTATGCAATTATGTTTATAATATGATATCTAAAATTATAGCTAATAGAATCAAGAAGGTCCTATCTTTGCATACCATTAAGGAAAAATTCAAATTCCTTTCTAATAGAAGGACCCAGGATATTGTGGCTATCACACAAGAATGCATACATTCAATTAAATCCTATAATCTAAAGGTTTCTTTGATGAAAAATGACCTTATAAGAGCAAATGATAAGGTAGATTGGGAATTGATAAGGTTGATTCTACATAAAATAGTCTTTCCTTATAAACATATCAATTGGATCATGGCATATATTACTGCAACGAACTTGGAAGTGTTAATTAATGGATTGCCAAAAAATATCTTCAGGATATCTTGAGGTTTGAGGCAAGGGTGTGCTCTTTTGTGCCTCCTTTTCATTCTGGTCATTAATGCGCTAAGCAGGGGACTAAGAGAACTGAAGGATCCTTGTAGCATCTCTGGTTGCAGGGTCACAAGAAGCACATCCACGACACATCTAATGATCGTTGATGACGTCCTATTTTTTGGAGAAGAAAAAATATCAGAATGGCATGCCTTCTGTCAAGTAATTACAAAATTTGGTAAAGCCTTTGGCCTCATCATTAACAAAGGAAAATCATAAATCATCTTGGATGGGGATAATTTTGAAGTTACACAATAGATTGCATCTCTTTTTGGAATAAAAATTAGAACCCTGACAGGTGGATTTAAATATTTGGGCTTCCATTTGAAGCCAAGAACTTATGAAAAACAAGATTGGATCTGGCTTATTAATAAATTTGAAAAAAAAAAGTTTTCCTTATGGGATCATAAATGGCTCACTTTACGGGGGGGAGTGGATATGATTAAGGCAGTTTTGGAATGAATATCCATGTATTGGATGCACATGTTTCATCTACCTTTGGTGGGCATCCACAGTATCAATGCAATCATAGCAAAACTCCTATGGGCAAGCATTGGCAATAGTAGTAAAATCCATCTTGTGAGACTTGATTCTATCTCAAGGTCGATAAATATGGGTGGCTGGGGTGTAAGTGGTACTAGACGCTTCAATCTCGCCGTCCAAGAACCTATGGAGGGATTTCAATGAAAATGATATTTGGAAACAAATCATTCGAGGTAAATACCTTCAACATTCAAACCTGAAGGATTGGGTCACATCTGGGGCTCCTTCAAGAAACAAAGCATATTTCATATGGCGAAGCTTGATGCTTGTCAAAACATGGCTCTGTGGTAATTTGTGTTGGGAGGTGTGAAAAGGAGATAAGGTATGACAGGGGATCATATCCTCTCGACACATGTTATATAATTTTTGACTGCCCATGATTTTATATCCTTCATCATTCTTAGTGTTGGTCACATCCCCTCATTATCCCTGCCCAAATGGTCGCACTCTCGGGAGATTGATCTTCCAAAGGAGTATGAGATTGAATGGGAGATTTACCAAAATAACTTGTCCAATGTTGGGATCACTCTATCTCACATGGATGATAAGCTAGTATGGGGAGGTAAGGCATCAACGGGCAACATTCCTGTTAAAGAGACCTATTCCTTTATTTCTATGAACAATCGGCTTGCTCCTCATGTAGATTGGTTGGATTTAATGTGGAAGTGGGATTTTCCACTAAAGCTAAATTGTTTCTCTTAGGTTGTTCTTTTCAATGAGATCCATACTTGGGAAAATATGATTAAGAGGGGGGTTTTTTCAGGGCCTGGGGAGATGTCCTTTGGGTGGATTGGCTCACAAAGAAATTGTGCATTTGTTTTTGAACTATCCTTTTGCAACTACTATTTTGGAGAAGGTTTCTAAATTCTTAGAATCGATGTAGTGGTGGATCGGTCCTCTATCTATTCTTGCCTTACTAATTGTGCCTCTAGGCTAAAATCATAAAGATCATTCCCACCTTACATTTTTTGGGGAATTTGGTGGTGTCGAAATGATAAAAAATTTTAAAACAGATCACTTGATGTGTTGGTCACTAGTCTGAAGATTGTTGCTTATTTCCATGAGTTTGGCCCATGGCATCCTAAGTTTCATTGATGTTGTGTTTCCTTTAAGGACCTTGGGGAGTCTTTTCCCATTGGGTTTTTTTTTACGAGGCATTAGCTAATGGTCAGTGTGACTACGGTACCTATATAAATCTTAGCCCATCTTAAGCCTACCACTTTTATTGGTATGGTGGACCTAGTTCTAATTGTAGAGCAGAGGTGGTGGCTTTATGGGGGGTGCTTCATTGTGTTGCTTTGTTTTACACCGAGGGACCAAAACTCTCTAGAGGTTGCATCCCCTTTCCATCGGATGCAGAAAATCAAAGTCCTAATGATCTCCTTCATTAAAATTTCCTTCAAATATGTATATTTGGAGCATAATTCATTTGTAGATTCCCTCTCCAAATGCGAGACTTCACTTTAGCCAGGTATCATGCACTATGATTACTTTGTCAACAGAGCTAGTTGTGGATCTGGGACCTTCAAATTCTAGCATAAGATGGTTTCATTTAGTTTGCTCTATTTTTTTCCTTTTTTTGATCTACTTCCTGAAGGTGATCCTTCAATTTTTTTTAGGTGGGATTTTTTATCTATTTTTCCTTTTTTTGATATGCTTTTTTAAGGCGATCCTTCAGTTTTTTTTAGGTGGGATTTTTTATCTATTTCTCCTGTCTATAGACTATTTGTGGTATATTCACATGGTGGTTTTGGAGTTCAAGGGAAGTTGTTCCCCTAGACTATTCTAGAACGTCTCTTTTCTGTCTCTTTTTTAATTTTCTATTGTGGTTAGTTCATGATCGTTATTTCGCCCCAATTTTTTCTTCGATCATTATTTTTGTGTTTTCTCTATGCATATTGGCTAGTATGTTTGTCAAATCTGGAATATCGGGATAAAGAACAATGATTATGTAAACTCTTGTTTTAATAAAATAAGTTTAGAAATTCAATTAATGTGAATGTATGCTTAACTTCAATTCATCCATTTATGGGGATGGTTGTAGTTTTGTTAGATATTTTGTTATGGCATCGATAAAGAGCATATGATATATTTTTACTTGTCATTTTTACTCTTTATGGGATTGACCATGTGAAATGTTTCCTTCATATGTGATGTTGCTTGTATTTTTTCTTTAAAGAATAATTTGGTAATTACTTAAAAAATTATTTCTTGGCTATTATCAATTTCTTACAACTTTAAAAAGCCAAAATAATAATGCTTTCATTAATAAATATATAGAGAGGAGGAAAAAACTGGTAAAATTTTGCATATATCATAAAGAGATATTTAATTTTTAAATGATAAAGATGAAGCTTAATTTTTTATTCCATCCTATTTAACTAAAGATCAAATTCAATTCTTCATTACATGTTATTTAACAACTTACTTAAAAGATATATATATATATATATATATATATATATATATATATATATATATATATATATATATATATATATATATATATATATATTTCTTAGTAATGATTTTTTTCAAAATGATTATTGATCCAAAATTCATAGTTTTACATATAATAATTAAATTCTTAATATTCACCAAAAAAAATAAAATTTAAAAATTAAATGAATGGTTTTTATTAAATAGGTATAATATTTGAATCCAAAAATGACCTTGAAAACACCACCCATTGTGTTGTAAGAAACCAATGACAAGAAATCCTAGAATTTAATGTGTTATAGGACGTCATTTGACTTTTGACTTCTAAGATGTATTTGGCAAATTAAATTGGACATCATTTGACATGGAATTTACATAAATTTAACAAACCTATATAAATAATGTGTCAAATTATGTTACAACATGTATATATATTATAATGGAGACCGCTTTCCCTGAGTTTCAACAATCGACATAGACGGAGACCATCATCCCTTGCATCCCTTGCATTGTGACATTTCACATGCGGTGTAGCATGTCATCCTTGAGGATGGGGGTGTAGTTATCCACATAGATAGAGACCATCATCCCTTGCATTTTGACATTTCACATGCGGTGTATTATGTCATTGCTTGAGGATAGGGGTAGAGGATGTGGGAAAAAGAGAGTACCTTAAAAGATATATATTGTCAATTCAATCTATTGAAGACACGTTGACAGTGGGATACTAGAGCTCAATTATGTATCTTTAGTTATTTCTAATCATATTAAAGAACACAAGTTTAATATTTCCACAAAGTATTAGACCGCACTAAGCTAAAGGATTTTGCCCACATCATATTCTTTGGTAAATTGTCACCTTCTTCCTAATGCCACCTCCATCATGGTAGAAGCAATGTCTCCAATGCCTATGGATAACTTGGTTAATCTACTCTAGCTCACATTGTATATTTCATGTAGTTGAATATTTCAATGCCCTTGTTACATGCTTACCTATGGGGTTTTATTGAAGTAACATGCTTACCTACCCATAGGAATATACTAGGTCACCTTCTTTGAAGCGTGGTTTGTCTACCATAGGAATACAATGGATCTCCTCCTTTGAAGCATGGTTTACCTACTATTTTTTTAAAGAAAACCCAATATGTAGGGTGGGTAAAATGAGGGTGCAATGAAGGGTAAGATGGAGGTCCAATGTAGTGATTCATAGTTCCATAACTGAAGTGTGACACCCACCCCATGACGTGGTAGTGAAATATTTGTAAGGTATTAAAGGATTTTGTTACCTTGAATGCAAGCTTAGTTACAGCATATCTTCAGCTTAATAATTAATTTTCTCTCCCTCGAGCAATGCCATACGATGTAAGGGCCTATGGTTGATGTACGTTAATGCATGAACCTTGACGAACAACCTAGCTCCGACACCTTTCTCAACCCTTATTAATGCTCTTTAATTTTTTTATAGTTGTTTCTCTCCCCGCTATGCCACTTTAATTTGTCTTCATTCAGTGATGCGTACATCGATTCATTCAGTCTTACAATCTCATCTTATTGAACAACACGCATTGATTCATTCATTCTCACAATCTCATCTTCATTCAACAACAACTGTGAGAACATGAAAGTTATGGCAATGTTGGGATTCAAAGTCAGTTTCTCCCCTCATAAAAATATCGAACAAGGCGGACTCTCAAGTTTATTTTTCTTCATTTCCAAGTTATCTCACCCAGCTGTCATGGGCATGTTTCTAGGTTATTTATAAAGAATGATTAACTCCCAACTATTACGTTTGTTTTATTTTCTCTTTATTATTATTAGTCCTAGCAGTTCGTATAGTCATTGGATCCTGTGGCCTCCAGTTAATTTCTAGATCCAAATGTTCATGGTCAATAGAGCTTTGCATCTTCACTATTATTTCGGCTATCGTACCTCTGCAATTTATTTGAACTATAAGCTTTCTATGTTCCCTCAAAAAATTCCATCAAAATAGTAAATTGCGTGGTCTTGAAAAGTTTTAGTTGCACTGTAAGCTACATATGTTTCATGTGCAACACAATATATCATAAATAAATTGTAGTGTATTCAAAATCTTGAATTTCACATGATGTTGAAGTGAAATTCCCATACCATGCATGCATCTTAGTCGCAAAATCCCTTTCAGCTCATATTCCCATACCCACAAAAGAAAAAGACACCACTGTATGTTTCAATCCAACTTAGAAACAAAAAAAACATACAATGTTGCATACCATGTTCTTGGGTAACCCGTCCAAACATGGCCAAATATTGATTAGAAAAGGAACATCACTACTTACATACTAGCTACCAAATGTGACTATTAACCTTGGAACATGCAAATCAAGAGGCTAACCACCAAATATTGTGGAACTATAAGGGCATAGCATAACAGCCCCTCTTGTGACTTCCTTGCAAGTATTTACTATTTCCAAGGCTAAATCATGCATACTTTAAGCCAGTGATCCAAAGTCAGGTGCAAAGGAAATAGCACAATGTCAATGATGCTACTCTTGTCCTTGTTTTCTAATATTCCTGAAATACACGAGAGTTCCTCAGCACGCCCTGAACCTGAAACTTGGACAAGAATATATACTTATTGGTTTAACCTTGTTTTATGAAAATTCCTGGTTCTTACTCGTCAGCAAGCAGTGTGGACATAACCAACTGCTGAACAAAGTTTTCTCTTAAAGTTGCTTGCTTTATATTCTGTGCCCTCTCTTCTGAACTGAACGATGGTTCATTACTGCAAAAGAATGAAAATAAAAACAATCAGAATAACCAAGATAAATATTTTTAAAGCAACAGAAATCATTAAGAGGCATAGCATGTGAGTTAATGCACATGAAGATATTTGTGGATATTCATAGTGGACAAAAGAGCATAGAAAACCATTAAGTCATCCAACAAACAAACTAAAATGCATGCTAATATTGTTACTAAGCAGGACGAGTAAAGGCACATGTCTTATGTACAGTGGGACATCAGGACATCAAAAAATGTAGCAAAAATATCACCTATGCTACAGAGAATGGGGCAATAGGTGAATAAATCAGTAAACCACGGCGAGCATTAAAATTACAAATTAAATTCATTCTTATATTTTTTATAAAATAAACACATAGCAACATCAAATAAGCACATTGGTACAAACATATGGGGAAAAGAAAAAACACCATTATATATGTACTGGATGTCAAGTCATAAATGATATATCAAAGTCAACACAAAATCCTGTCTATCTGCTCAAGGCTAATAAACACAAAATTACATAAATGTGGGAGCTAGGAAGACATATCAAAATATAACCACCCCTAACAACGTGGAGATGGGCTTCCTAGTGTTTTCCACTTGCATTGACAGATTCAAAGGCTATTATATGACTAAAGGTATGGGGCTTAAGAATCCTTATGCTTGTTGGGAAACACATAGCATAGCATGCACTATTCTATGAGTGATTCATGCAGCTCTTCTATCAAGGTAATTCATCCTCTTGTTGTGAGAGGAATTGGAGAACATCCAAGATGATGGAATAGAAAATGAATTTCCGTTCCGCTCCTAATGATGATGGAATAGAAAATGATGTCATTTTTCTTCTTTCTACATTCATTGGCATAATGTCCATACTTTTTGCAATAATGACATTGGACTTGAGATTTATCGTACCTCTGTCCTTGTGCTTGATTTTGGCTTGAGCCTTCGCTTGAGTTCTGGTTGCTGTCCCTTCCACTTGTGCTTGCAGGGCTACTTTTTCCACCTCTATGTGGGCTTCTTCCTCTTCCTCGGTAGTTTTATCTTCCTCGACCAAAAAACATTTGTGTCTTGAATGCATTCTCCAATGAGGAGTTCGTTGCTATGTTCAGTCTATGCTCATGAGACATGAGTGATGCATGAAGCTCATCCACTGAAAATTGTGAGAGATCCTTTGTCTCTTCCATGGCCACTACTATGGTATCAAATCTTGATGGTAGACTTCTTAACACTTTCTCCACTATTCTTCTTTCCTCAAGTGTCTCTCCATGAGACTTGATTTGGGTAACCAATCCAATAACATGTGTCAATAATGAGTCTATGTTATCATACTCTTTCATACAGAGAGTTTCAAAATCTCTCCTCAGCATTTGAAGTTTTGTTGTCTTTACTCTTGCCATACCTTGGTAGGTTGTCTAGAGGGTATCCCATGCCTTCTTAGACTTTGTTGCTGATGCAATCCTTGGGAAAATACTCTCATGTACTACTTGGAAAATATGGAAGAGGGCTTTGGATTCCTTCTTCTTATTTTCTTTCAAAAAATCTCCTTGTGCCTGTGTCAAAGAATTAAGTGCTGCTGCATCTGTTGGTTCTTGGAAACCATTATCCACCAGCTCCCAAATACCCTATGAAGCAAATAGGGCCTTCATTGTAATAGCCCAATAATCATAATTCTAACCATTGAACTGTGGTAATTGTGGATTTGTCAGGCGTGTGCCTGTTGCTTCCATCTTGACTGTGTAACAAAAAAAAAAATTCTCACTGTTGGAGACTTTTGCTTCTACAAACAATCTTACATCTTCTTCAATAAAGAGAGTTTGTTCTTTCACTGAGAGCCTAGACCTGCTCTAATACCACGTTGGAAATCTTGAATACAACAAAGACAGAGGAATGCGTTCCCTTGACAACACAGAGAATGCACAAATTAATGCGGAAATAAAATTCACAAACACAGACAGCGTAAAACACAGGAGCGGAACGAAAATTCGTTTTCTATTCCATCATACTGAAAAATATGAAATTACATAGTTTAATACAAAAATGGACGAAGCCTAACCATTGAAAGCAATTCAATGCGGGAATGGGCGTTCAACAGCAAAATCGCCCTTTCGTTCTAATTTGTCGTTTACACACGAAACAACGTAAAAACACGTTCAGAACACAAAACAACAGACTTGAAATTTTATGTTTTCCAACTCTGAAAACACATCGAATCTGGAGCTTTATCGCAAATTGCATACCAGCGATCTTAACTTTTAACTTGGCGCATATACGGGAAAAATTTAAAATTTGTGATTAGTGATGTGACGTGGCACATCACATCACATCCAAAACAAAATAACCTGTGGGTGCTTATCCGTTAAATTCATGAGCTTGCGATGTGCGCTTTACGCTATCCTCATGAGCTTGACACATGCTCCCTTTGCGATTGCGTCGCAAATAACATAAAAACCTTGCCGGCGGCTTTTAAAGTTAAATAAATAAAAAAACTTGTGAAGTGCGCACTATGGGTGGCGGAAAAGGTAAGACTTATAACTTGTGAAGTGCGGGTTATGGGCGCTGAAAAGATAAGTGGAAAGAGTTGTGAAGTGTGGTGAGGATTGTGGGTCCCACCAAATCGCATCAGTGGGGAAATAATATTTGGTGAAGGCTTAAGAGTCAAACACTAAGAGTTGCGAAGTGCGGATGGTGACGCGGAAAAACTTGGTAAGTGTGAAATGCATAAAAAAAAGGAAGTGGTAGAATAAAAAGGTTTGCTCGGCAATTGAAAATGCAGTGGAGGTAAGTGGTGGGTCCCACCGATATCGCATCGGCGGAAAAATAACTTAAGCAAAGAGCTTAAGGGGTAAAAGCTAAATGTTGCGGGCTGCACCTACAGGCAAATGGTAAGTCAACACGGCAGGTAAGAAAAAAATGCAGAGGAACAGATGGGTACTCTATTGTTTGGACTTTGCATGAAACACCTTAGGATTTGAAATCTGGGCTTCGTCCTTCTCTGCAGAGAAAATTCAATTCAGTGTGGGTTGCTGCCACTTCTTATTCATGGCGGTGGTTGGGATTTATTTCCAACACAAGAATGTGTATGCTTTGAACTAACACATGTTTGAGCAATACATAGCAGTTACAATGGTTTATGTGCACTCCAAGTTCTATCTTATATAGTGTACGAGGGAAGAGGGATTTAGAGACTAAGATAGAAAGATGCATTTCCTAATAATATAGATTTGGACAAAAACATTGAGTTGGCACTAACTAGAATCTAGCTGAACCAATAATAGAATAGGTCATTTTTTATAATTTTAGTTATGGTTGAATGTCAAGCTATGGGATTCTTCAATATGGCAGATTTAATTTCTTATCAAAGATTCAAACTGTGGGAAAAGAGGGATCTGCACAAAAGAACTTATGAATATACAGTATACGCCTAATCAGTTGCAACCTGTTGATGCCTCGAAAATCGCTGCAACAACACTGGGGGATAACCACCCGGTCCGGACCTTAAACAGCTCCTTTTCCGTTTGGGATGGTGGCTCCGACTGGATATAATAGGACCAGTTTCCCGATAAAGAATAGAAAGGGATGGATGAATGATTGTTTTACTAAATGATAATGAATGGAATATTTAATCTATAAGCAAAAATACAAATAACTATTTATCCCGGGAATCTTCTATCCTTAAGTGTAACTTTTGATGATCTGTGTTTGTTAATAGGCATATAGATGACACTATTTAATAAACAAAGATATTCATTTAAATAATAATTACTTCATTCAACTAGTTGAATGAAGTAATTGATAAAACATTGTTACACTTATCTCAATTTATATTATTGACATATATATGATTGAAAGAAAAGCATACCATAAACATCCAATAGTGGAAGGAATATAGAAATACTGTTAAAACACATACATATATTCAATAATAGCAAAAGTAATCAAACAACAATTTATATAAAAAGAATGGATTCAGACATAGATAATAGTACCATATGAGCTGCAAGTCATTCCCCAATATCAATCACTATTTGAGATTCTTCTTTCAACGCAAAAATACTTTCACACAAAGACAGTAGTGCACATTTGCATAAAAGCTTCCTTGTCAAAATTAGAATAATTGGTCGAGTTTTATAAAAGAATACGCCTGAAGTACAGTAGTGCAACTCCAGGTTTTAAGTCATATACAAAACTTTACGACCCTTTCTAAATACATGAAATTGTCTATAAATACTAAACTTATCTAAATATCTATGAAACTCAAAAATCCTACTTAATTGGTATTAAACAATCTTGAATATCTTCTTCACGGCAATCTGGAAATCGGCGGCATGAATCATCACTGAGGCTGTTCGTTTCTAGTCCTGAGCTGGCATATTGCAAGCATCGGCTCCACTTCTGGTGGTCGGTTAAGGCGAGAATTGAGTTGGGCATCATAGGTGGCATCCTGCATTTCGGGAATGATGCATCCGATTGCATCTGAGAGGCATTTGAGAGCGGCTCTCTGGCTATAAGGTTTGACTAAGAACATCCAATAGGTGTCCCATGTCAAACTGTTAATTCCTGCGATTAATCTGCTAGTTTTCTCCAGCTCTGAGTAACATGACTGTTCCAATGTTTTAGCTGATGTCAATTTACCTGGGGTACATTGGGAAATCATGTTAGATAAGTAGAGAGTGTCATTAATCAATTCAACCAAATTACTTGTGGTTAATTTGCATCTGGAAACTGCCCTCTCTGCTTTTTTTGACTAAGATTGCCATTCTATAAATAATATCTCTTTATGCGATTCTAAGATCTTTGGCAATTTAGCTGACTATCCTTCCTCAGTACCTTGCCACTCAAGATAATTGGTCACTGTCTCATCGGCCTGCTCGAAGTCTATTATAGCATCAGCTGATTTATTACTTAGAGATGTTGTTAAGTCACATAAAGGTTCTGCCTGGGCGATTTGTTGACATAACAACTTTATCTGTGTTAATAATGCTTTGTTTATTTGCAGTGCCTCTGCCCTGAATTCATCTACCTGTGGAAGATTCTTTGTTTTCTCAAGCTGGGCTAATAGTTGAGCAATCTGCTCATCTTTTATCTTCAGCATTTGTTCATTGGCCACTTTGAGTTGTGCCAATGCCTCTGACAACTCTTTCTGCTTCTGGACTGCACTCTGATCAATTCTCTGCTTCTCTTCCTGCAATTGTTGAGTTAATTGATTATTGGTTTGCTGTTGTGTTATCAATTGCAGTTCTGCCTGCTCTGCCTTCTGCCGTGCTTCTGATAATTGTTCTTGTAATGAGAAAATCTCCCGGTCTTTTGTTTTTAATAAAAGACTCACCTCTGATGCCTTATTTATTGTTGCTGCCGAATAGGCTCCAGCAAATTCTGATAGTTTTGTTAGGTCGTCAGAGGGGTCTAATTCCTCCTTCCAAATTATATTTCCCGTCACTGTTTCTTCTGGAAATAGGGAAGGCTGATCAGTTCTTCTCCTCTTCCTTTGTCGTTTTACCACATCTTTGTGTTTCGGGCTAAAGAAGACATCCAAGGGAGGAATTTCTTCTATCTGCAAAATAATTTGATCGGAGGGATACTTTGGGATTATCTCTACTCTTTTAGGACTGGGTAGGCCGCTGGTTTCACCTGGAACTTGTTTTGAAATGGTCTCCTGTGTGTCTGCTACTCTTGATGTTTGGGCTTCCTTTGAACCTTCAGGATTGTTGATAATTGAATCGAATTGCTGCCATTCCTGGAGCAATTCGGGATCAATTTGAGTATCTTGATTTACCTTTATAGTGCTCTGTCCCTGTTCTCTCGTCTGGGTTTCCTCTTGCACTTTCTCCTGTTCATTTGTTATAACCAGAGGTTCCTTAGTATGTCGTTGTTCAGGCTCTCTTGATCCTGCTGCTGGGCTTGTTGCTAACAGATCTAGGGGCAGAGTTTGCAACCTCTGTTCTCTAAGTCTGTTGAATTCAACTAACCCTTCATCTTGATATTTCGTTCTGGCCCACGATCTAACTTGAGACATTGACTCGGCTGTGGAGAACAGATCATCAAACAAATCTTCTTTATGATCAAACTTTGCCAATTTGGCCTGTTCAAGGGCATTATAGGCAACTTTGTCGGGATCGAATTTCCTATTAGGGAGAGTTGCTAGAGTTAATGATTTCATCTTTGTAGCTTCTTTCTCTGCATGTTTGAGATCATTCAAGGTGTAGACACCACATCTAAGAGGAAAAGAAGGCCAGACCTGCTTCTTATTTCTCTTTAGAGTTTGTGTAACACCCTCGGAAATAATCTGATAGGCTATCTCCCTTGCCAGCAGTTTATCAGGTATGTACAAAGGAAGAACATGGGGTTTGGCTAGGCTACCAAAAATTCTTATATAAGTAAATTTTTCCTCTGCAAACCATCTCCCTAAGCCAGTTAAATCAATCCCTGCTTGGTAGGAAATCTTGGGAGCAGGTTTATCAAAAATAGAGTGATGAATGGGTAACATGAAGCCATTGCAAATTTGGTATAAATGGTGCCTATGGGAGGATTTCCACAATTTCTGATGGTATATGTGAATTGGCATGGGGTTAAGTGGAGTCCACCTCCAGCCAAGCACGGGAAATTCTGAATTAAAACACAGAGTGTCCAGGATATAAGCGCTGTAGTAAAATGGGGGAATAAGCCTTTCAGTAATGCGGGTTTGGCCTCTGAAATCAATAACTGCGGTGGCTAACTTATCAGAAAGTATAGTTGCCCAATCCATAATTTCACTATTACACGCTGCCTCTATCAAAGGAACCATTTCTATAGTAAAATTAGAGGAGTCGTGCAAACCCCATAATCTACACATCATGATCCCAGCATAACAATAAGGAGAACACATAGAATCAACATAATACATACCGGAAGATTTATTCTTGTGTTTTGCTGGATTCTGCCTCCAATTACGAATGGGTTCGGATTCAGTTTCGTTGTCATTTCGTAATTTCTCCAGAAATGCCTTGTTGTACTTCTTCTCTGGCTCAGGCAAATGATACATTTGCCTCAAATCATTAGCTTGGAATGAACCGAAAATTCTCCCATCTCTGGTGCAGAAGGTTCTGTCTGTAATTGGGAGTTCCTCAATTGCCCACCTTACTACATCCGTATATGGGAGAATTTGTTCCCGAGCTGCTATCCGATGAAGGAAAGAGTTGGCTAAATTCTTTAAAGTTCCTTCAGATCTATGAGTCGTATCTGCTGTGGCTTCTACTGTTGTCACTTCGGGTTCTTCAGCTTCTATCAAATTATAGGTACTCTGCCAGGAAGTTTTGCCGAGACCTGAACATGTAGTATCAGATATCAACCCTTTCTTTTTATTTCCTGGATCAGTGATGGCTTGTCCCATGGCTGGGGAGGCGGAAGGGTTTGCAGTTTTCTTGGACTTCTTCCCCATTTTGCTTGTATCTATCAACTTGGAAGAATTCTGCACAGGAGTAAAAATAAGCGTAACACAGAGAATTGGCAGTGAAAACCAAATACGGGGAAATATATTTGATTAATGCATGATGAAGAAATAATCTTAATGTGGCCGTGGATCCAATCCGTGAAAATATTTAGACTTACTATTTCATTAAATGGCCGCAAAAAACCTGTCAATCATTTAAATGTCCATCACGTCGTTTATTGGTGAAATGATTAGTTTAAGCGTGCCTTGGCCGTTTTGGCGGTTGAGCGCAGGTGAATCTTCATTAGAAAGATAAGGCTTTTAAATACGAATTAATCGTAATATTCCCGTTATAACATTTTCCTTGGAATTCGTGTTTTGACTTTATAGCATCGCATCGGGGCGAAAAGGCGCTTTTCTTATATTAGCATCTCTTAGAATCTTCGATCGCCGATAGCGATATCGCATCGCATCGGGAGCATTGACCGGGGCTCTTTGTTAAAGCATGCATGGTTGTATTGCCGATCGCTGATTGCGTGTTATCGCATCGGTGCAAACCAATGGTTCCATAAGTTATGTCTCTTCTGTCATTGCGATATGCGATCTTGCGATCGCTTTATCGCAATGATAAAAGATTTAATTATTTATATCCCAAGGCCATTATTGGTTTGTATATGAAAAGGTTTCTTATAATGTTTTTTATTTCATGTTCAGACCTTTTCCAAAATAATATAAAATTGATACCAATTTAAAAATAAAATGGTCCCATTTCATATTGTGGTATTGTGAATAAAATTACATGAAATGGGGGGTTGTTGTAGAGGACAACAATTGGCGATTCGCTGGAAGAAACAGTTATCTCTGAAAAGTATGAAAATACTTAAACTTTTTCCAAAATAGAGTTTCAATCAAAAAGGAAAATTCTAATATAACTAAGTATATATGCATTCCAAATAAAATGAAACTATTTCTTGCTAATTTCCTCTCTTTGTTTAAAATTAGATACATTCTAAGTTTTAAATAGGCCTTTATTGGTTTATAATGATAAAACAGAAAACCTTTCCAAAGCAGCTTTTTGGTTAACTCATCTGTCATAGGTAGAGCCTCTGCTGCCAGCAAACGTTCATAGTTTCGACAGGGATACCTTTTAACCATGTTATTGTCCATTATTCCATCCATTTTAAGAGTATGATTCATAAGAATGATTAAAATATTTTTCTCTTTGCATTTCTTCTTTTCTAGTATTGTAAAGATAAAAAGCCATTGTCCTGGTTTGGTGGCCAGCTGTTTGACAATCCCATTCACTAGTAGTAATCTAACCGAACAAGCTGGCTCGTGATGAGACCCCTTGTCTTATAATTTTAAGCCATTACCCTGTTTTGGTATGCAGTATTGGTAATGTCGGTTAAATTATTTCCCTATGATCATGGTAAGCAGGCTTGTAATAAGACCTCTTATCTTTTATATCAAAATTTTAGAATTACACTCTGAGCAATCATAAACTTTTGGCGAATGGGATGGACAATTTTCTCCTTAAGAGTAAATGGATGACAGGGTAAGAGTTGAAGATGCTGAAATTGGATTAGTTTCTATTTTGATATTGATAACATTTTTTGTTGACCAATTTAAAAACATAAAATGATTCTTTAATACTTCTAAACTTTGAGAAGAGTTCGCAAAAATTGAAGGGTGGCTTCAGAATGCAATTATACCAAGTTTCCTAGAAATTGTTCCTCTTGTTTAAGCCTTCTATTTATTTAAAAGTAAATATCAACAATCCTTTCTTTTGAGCAACTTTTAAATACAACAAAGGTCAATGGAAGCTACCTTACAACTTTATTTCCTAATGATCCTAAAAAAAATAAATCCTACTTATAACTAAAGGAGAAGGGAATACCTTCTCAATTGAAGAATTTCTTTAAGATGAGGCCATTAACAGGAAGAGAATCCCTCTTTCCTGTTAGATCTTGTAACATGAATGTCGAATGGCCTATCTTCTCGCTGATCTGAAATGGTCCAAGCCACATCTTTTGAAACTTGGTGTGTTTACCTTTATCCTCATGGGCTTTATCCCATTTCAGCACTAGATCACCAACCTGCAATTGTTTAGAACTAGATGAAGCTGAATCAAATGATTTTTTGATTATCTGCTGATGTTTTTCATGAGTAATTTTGGCCTTTTCTCTTTCTTCTTCTAATTTTAAAATTTGATCATGTCTAAGTTGGATAGAAGAAGAGGGGCTTTCTTCAATAAACTGTACTAGGGCAAGGGAAGGAAGTGCTAGATTGGTTGGTAATATTGCTTCTTTTCCATATACAAGATTGAATGGAGAAGTACCTATGGAGGCCTTCTGTGTTATTCTATCTGCCCATAGTGCAAATATTAAAGATTTATGCCAATTTTTATGATTCTGTTCAATAGTTCGCTTAATGATTTTAAGGAGATTTTTATTGGTAGATTCTGCTAGACCATTACCTTGGGGATAATAATTTGCAGAATATTTAAGTTTAAAACCTCTTTTAACAGCGAACTCAAACATGGCATTACCAGAGAAATAAGATGCATTATCAAAAACAAGAGCATTTGGGACACCAAACCTGGTAATGATGAATTGATCTATAAATTCTATAATTCCTTCAGAGTTTGTTGTTTTTAACGGAATTGCTTCAACCCACTTAGTAAAGTAATCAGTAGCAGTAAGGATATACTTATGTTGTTTGGAGGAATGTGGAGAAATTTCTCCAACGATATCCAATCCCCATTGTTCAAAAGGTTGCTCAATGTTGACTGGTTGCAAAGGGAAAGCTGATTTTCTTTGTCTTCCACTGGAGGTTTGACAACTTTGGCATTTCCTTACATATCCGTGAGTATCTCTGAATAAAGTGGGCCAATAATACCCAGCATGAATGATTTTGTGAGCTGTTGTGTCAGCTCCAAAATGTCCTCCGGCTGGTCCATCATGTAGCTCCTGCAAAACCTTTTGTGCTTCAGGTTTTTCTAGGCATCTTAATAAAATTGAATCATAGTTTTGTCTAAAAAGTACATCATCAATGATTATGAAGTTTTTTGCTTTTAATCTAATGGCCCATTTGTTTTTATAAGAAATATTAGGAGGTGCATATCCATTTTTCAAATAAAAGATTAAATCTGCGTATTGAGATTCAGAATTGGTAATACTTATCTGATTGATTTCTTTCATATGTTCTGTATCACCTGATTCCGGAATGTTGGATGCTCCTGCTAACAACCTGCAAAAACCTTGACCCCTCACAATCTTTGCTGGCTTGATTTCCAAGTCATACTCTTGAAGTGCTGTAACCCAATTAGCCCTTTTCTCACCTAATTCTCTTTGGATCAGTAATTGTCTTACTGCAGAAAAAGGAACTATAACCTTTGTATGAGCTTTTAAAAGGAAGGGTCTATAGTGTTTAATGGCTTTATACACAGCAAAGGCTTGTTTTTCAACTTCGGAGTAATTTAGTTCTGCACCCTGGAAATTTGAACTGAAAAATGAAATCGGTGCTTCAAGGTCATGATCATTAATCTGAGTGAGTACTGCTGCATAAGATGAATCGGATGCGATAGTATACAATGTGAAATGATTAGAAAAATTGGGAGTGTTTAAAGTGGGGGCATTGATTATTGATTGTTTGATTAAATCAAATGCTTCCTTTTCCACAGATCCCCATCTAAACACTGAATTTTTCTTAATCATGGTTTGTAATGGTAAAATGATGTGAGAAAAATCGGGAACAAATCTTTTGACAAATTTGATCTGACCTAAAAATGACTGCATGGATTTTTTGTTATGAGGAAATGGGATTTCAGAAATTTCTTTAATCCTGTCAGGATCAATATAAATACCATCTTTGGAAACAATAAAACCCAAGAGCTTTCCTTGATCAAGAGCGAAGAAGGATTTTTTAGGATTGAGTGAGATACCATACCTTTTGCAGCGTTGAAAAATTTGATTTAAGTCACACAAATGATTGGATCTCTTTCTAGAAAATACAGTAATATCGTCTAGGTAGACAACTATTGTTTTATTAATCAATCCTTTGAAAGCGATATCCATCGCTCTTTGGAATGTGGCTCCTGCATTAATAAGTCCGAAAGGCATTTTCTGATAAGCATAAGTTCCCCATTTTGTTCTGAATGTGGTTTTAAGTCTGTCATCGGGATGAACCAAAACTTGGTTATATCCTGAAAAACCATCTAAAAAGGACATTAATTCAGAGCCTGCTACTGATTGGAGTATCTGCTCCATAGTAGGTAATGGGAAGTTATCTTTGAGGCTTGCTTTATTCAGATTTATGAAATCTATACAAATCCTAATGTCGCCATTTTTCTTTCTGACAGGCACCATATTGGAGACCCAGTTTGAGTGCCTAACTGGAAAAATAATCTTAGCTTTCAAGAGTTTATTGAGTTCTGATTTTATTTGACTCTCTAAGTTCGGGTGTATTTTCCTTAATTTTTGCTGAACTGGTTTTTGATTGGGAAGCATCGGAATAGTATGCTGGATAATAGTTGTATCATATGTCTTTAGATCATCATATTTCCAAGCAAAAACATGTTTATGTTTCTTTAAGAGTTTAATGAATGCTTTCTTTTCTTCTACAGAAAGTCCTAATCCTAGATTAACGTTTTGAGGATTTTGTTCAGTGCCAAGGTTTATCAATTCAAACCTTAAAGTAGAGCTTTGGAGCTTTGGATTGGTTACAGGTTTAAATCTGTCTTTTATATCATAAAGATCCTCAAGCTTCACCACAGGCTTTGGAATTGAATTTTCTTCGGATTTACCTTTCATTTGAAAGTCATGTTTGCTTTCCTCAATGATCTGATCATCATAGGACTTTTCTGAAGTCAAAAATTGTAAAATGTCTTCATCGTGATTAAATATTCTCCAATTAGTGACATTGTCAGGAATTGACGGCCTAAAAAGTAATTCTATTGAAAATCTATCTGGGCTATAATCTTCGGAGGGTATGAGTCTGGAAGCAACATTGGCTAGCAAGTCTGCTGCTGAATTTTGAGACCTAGGGATAGAAGAAATATTGAATGCAGAAAAGTGCGTGGTAAGTTCTTGTACCAGCGACTGATAATGTTTGAGATGATTTGAAAGACAATGAATTGTATTTCTCACCTGTTTGACAATAATTTCAGAATCGTCGAATACTTTCAAATATTGCACTTTAAGGCCAATTGCTTTATATAGACCTTGGACTAAGGCTTCATACTCAGCTGTGTTGTTTGTGCATTCAAATTCTAACCTACAGGACAGCATTGTTTTTTCTCCTTGCGGACTAACCAATATACACCCTGCTCCTGAACCTTCGTTAGATTTAGAGCCATCAAAATATAAAGACCAAAATAAAGAAGTATTAACAATCTTATTTACAGTTTCCCCAGTATCATTAAAACATTTTGACCTATCTGTTTGTGAATAGTTTTCGATCTATGATGTTAAATTGTTTACTGAGAAAGGAGATGGTTGGGCAGTGAAATTTCCAAAAAATGACTCATATGAATAATTTCCCAAGATGTTGTTATTAAATGCAATTGGTTGATTTTCCTATTCAAAATCTGTTACAGTATGGGTCATGTGTTTCTCTCGATTAATTTTTATTTGATTTGGCTTTCCCCTATAGGGTAACCACATGTGAGACCAATCGGTAGAAATATACCCATGGAGCTTTTCAGACCAATCCCTACTCAAGATCAACCCATAAAATTCAGGTATATCAGCTATTAGGATATCAATTCGTTGAACTACTCGTGGATCAGCTGATAACCTGATAGTTACAGAGTTAATCTCTCCTAAAACCTGGACCTTGGTTCTGTCTAACTGTACAATGTGTATGGAAGACTTTTGGGGTTCTATGTTCAGTTTGGAACAAACTGAAGCTGGCATTATATTGGATGATGCCCCTGAGTCAATCAAACAATTGTGTAGGTTTCTGTTGTAGATCTCAAAAGTCAAAAGGAAGGGTGGAGCATGAGAATTCGATCTATCTCCAATCAGGACTGAATCAGTAGCTTCTATCATACTAGAAGGTGGTTGACCCGAATCATTTGCAGCTTTTGCACTGGGAAGAGGTGAAGAGGGAACAGCATTCAATTCTTTGAGAAGCAATTTCTGCTGATGTTTTAATTTGCTAAGTTCAAACATAGTAATGTTTGCCTTAGTTTTCTTCATATCATCAACAATATTGTAATCCATTGAATCGAATACTACTAATGTTTTAGATGTTGAAGGAGTACTTGAAGTTGAAGGTTGGTTTTGGGGGACTGCTGCGGGTGACTTCTTTGTAGGTACTTTTTCCTTTGTTGTAGCAGCACCTGCACTCCGTTTCTTTGAAGTTGTCTGAACAGGTTCGGAGGTACTTTTACTCCTAGTAGAGACAGGAAAAGCTTCTTCATCATTATCTGTATCGGAGTTGGGCAGTATGAAATCCCACATGCCATGGCATTCAACAACTTCCTCTTCATCATCAGTTGATGAGATTGTTTCCTTTTCCTCTTCTTTTTGATCTGAATCTGCATTAGATATGACATTCGGTGGTTTTGATTCGGTTCTCTTGTAATTCTTAAAGGGCCTTTTGGTTGAAGTTTCAGTGACTTGTTTCTTGATTTCAACCATTTCATTTGACATGGTCTTGAGGACCTTTTGGAGGCCTTCCATATCATATGGATCTTTCGAGATTTTCTTCTTTGAGTCATCTTTGAACGAAACTTTTTTGGTTTTTCTTTCCTCAAGAGCCGCTTTCTTTTCTAGAGCATTAATACGTTTCTCCACAGCAAGTGCTTCTTTCATGTTTTCAGCGAGTGTTGGTTTTGCGGCCCTGTCTACAAAAATAGCTATATTGGCAGGTAGGGCAGTAATATACCACTCACTTCTGATTTGTTCACTTGGTTTGGAGGTTGTTGGGATTTTATTCAAAAGTTTATTGAAACGAGCATTAAATTCTTTAATTGGTTCCCTATGCTCTATCCTAAGATTGGAGAGATCATTTATTAGTGTAGCTAAAGATCTGTCATCTCCATACTTAGTGAGAAACTGTTCTTGGCAAGTGTTCCAACTGGTAATAGAACCAGAAGGCAGGGAAAAATACCAGGATCCTGCCGATCCTTGCAACGTATAAGGGAAAAGCCTAACAACGACATCTTGCTCTGTTACTCCCTTCAAATTAACTGCTAACATGAAGTTATTGATATGTTCCTCAGCTTGGGTTCCATCATCTGGATTAAACTTGGGTAGCCATTTTTCAAGAGCATCTGGTAATTCATGTAATGGTGCGGGCATGTTGACTGCACCAGGTCTGGTCCATGGATCTGCCATTGTAATACCAGTGGTGGATGATACTACTGTTGAGATTCCAGATGTCTGGGAAGGAATTGATGTTGAGGAGTGAGCAGGTTGAGATGTTGAAGTTCCAAATTCCTGGTGAACAACAATATGTAATGAGGGAGTGGATGGTTGACTTCGCACCGGGGAGGATGAGATGGAGGATGTGGATGAAAGTGCTTCACTGTCAGAATCTTCAGTGTTTTTCTTTGCCTTTTTCCTTTTAGGTAAAGGGAACTCAGTAGGTTCAATACCGAGCTTCCCACTCTGAAGTCTAGTGAGAGGGTGAGGTAGATTGAATTGCGAAGTCTCACTGCTTTGAGATAGCTCAGATTTCTGTGGTGAAATCGAGAAACTCTGAAGTTTTTGGATGAGAGACTGAACTTCAGGAGATTCAAGACTTAATTGTTCTGGAGTATGATGGGTTTGAGCAGTGATAGTGGATACCTCTTCTTCTTGCTTGGATGTTGGAGAACCAGCATGCAATTGGGAAGTAGGAGGTGATGTGGAGGGAGAATTACTCTTAGAATGGTTTGCAGATTTGGGTTTGCTTGCCATTCACAGTTGATGGCCCTCCTTCTAGCGCCAAAAATGTTGATGCCTCGAAAATCACTGCAACAACATTGGGGGATAACCACCCGGTCCGGACCTTAAGACAGCTCCTTTTCCGTTTGGAATAGTGGCTCCGACTGGATATGATGGGACCAGTTTCCCGATAAAGAATAGAAATGGGTGAATGAGTGATAATAAGTGGTATTGGATGGATTATTTAATCTATAAACAACAAATATAAATGACTATTATATCCCGGGAAGTTTCTATTCTTAAGTGCAACGTTTGATGATCAATGTTTGTCAATAGGCATATAGATGACACTATTCAATAAACAAAGATATTCATTTAAATAATAATTAATTCATTCAATTAGTTGAATGAAGTAATTGATAAAATATTATTACACTTATCTCAATTTATATCATTGACATATATATGATTGAAAGAAAAGCATACCATAAACATCCAATAATGGAAGGAATACAGAAATACCGTTAAAACACATACATATATTCAATAATAGCAAAAGTAACCAAACAACAATTTATATAAAAAGAATGGATTCAGACATAGATAATAGTACCATATGAGCTGCAAGTCATTCCCCAATATCAATCGCTATTTGAGATTCTTCTTTCAACACAAAAATACTTTCACACAAAGACAGTAGTGCACATTTGCATAAAAGCTTTCTTATCAAAATTAGAATAATTGGTCGAGTTTTATAAAAGAACACGGCTAAGCGTAGTGCAACGCCAGGTTTTAAGTCATATACAACTTCAATAATCTTTCTAAATACATGAAAGGGTCTATAAATACTAAATTAAACTAACAAACTACAAAATTAAAATGCTACTAAGTTGGTATAACTTGATCTGGAATATCTCCTTCTATGGCCATCTGGTAATCGGCAGTATGATTCATCACTTAGGCTGTTCGTCTTTAGTCCTCAGCTGGCATATTGCAAGCATCGGCTCCACTTCTGGTGGTCGGTTAAGGCGAGAATTCAGTTGGGCATCATAGGTGGCATCCTGCATTTCGGGAATGATGCATCCGATTGCATCTGAGAGGCATTTGAGGGCGGCTCTCTGGCTGTAAGGTTTGACTAAGAACATCCAATAGGTGTCCCATCTCAAACTGTTAATTCCTGCGATTAATCTGCCAGTTTTCTCCAGCTCTGGGTAACATGACTGTTCCAATGTTTTAGCTGATGTCAATTTACCTGGGGTACATTGGGAAATCATGTTAGATAAGTAGAGAGTGTCATTAATCAATTCAACCAAATTACTTGTGGTTAATTTGCATCTGGAAACTGCCCTCTCTGATTTCATTAACTGGGATTGCCATTCGATAAATAATATCTCTTTATGCGATTCTAAGATCTTTGGCAATTTAGCTGACTGTCCTTCCTCAGTACCTTGCCACTCAAGATAATTGGTCAATGTCTCATCGGCCTGCTCGAAGTCTGTTATAGCATCAGTTGATTTATTACTTAGAGATGTTGTTAAGTCACATAAAGGTTCTGCCTGCGCGATTTGTTGACATAACAACTTTATCTGTGTTAATAATGCTTTGTTTATTTGCAGTGCCTCTGCCCTGAATTCATCTACCTGTGGAAGATTCTTTTTTTTCTCAAGTTGGGCTGATAGTTGAGCAATCTGCTCATCTTTCATTTTCAACATTTGTTCATTGGCCACTTTGAGTTGTGACAATGCCTCCAGATAAACTCTTTCGTTTCCGGGACCCACTCGATCAATTCTCCTGCCTCCCGCAATTGCTGAGCACCCGATTATTGCCACGTTGTGCCACCACTGCGCCCGCCCGCTCCCGCCTTTTCATGTTTCCATAATCGTTTTAATGAGAAAAATCTCTCGGTCTTTTGTTTTTAATAAAAGACTCACCTCTGATGCCTTATTTATTGTTGTTGCCGAATAGGCTCCAGCAAATTCTGATAGTTTTGTTAGGTCGTCAGAGGGGTCTAATTCCTCCTTCCAAATTATATTTCCCGTCACTGTTTCTTCTGGAAATAGGGAAGGCTGATCAGTTCTTCTCCTTTTCCTTTGTCGTTTTACCACAGCTTTATGTTTCGGGCTAAAGAAGACATCCAAGGGAGGAATTTCTTCTATTTGCAAAATAATTTGACCTGAGGGAGACGGATTATCTCCTACTCTTAGGACTGGTAGGCCGCCCACTGAATTCCGAACCTTGCTTGAAATGGTTTCCCTGTATAGGTTTACTCTGATGTTTGGGCACTCATAACCTTCAGATTGCTGATAATCGAACTTAGAATTGTCGCTACTTCGGAGCAATTTGGGATCAATTTGAGTATCTTGATTTACCTTTATGGTGCTCTGTTCCTGCTCTTTCGTCTGGGTTTCCTCTTGCACTTTCTCCTGTTCTTTTGTTATAACCGGAGGTTCCTTAGTATGTCGCTGTTCAGGCTCGCTTGATCCTACTGCTGGGCTTGTTGCTAACAGATCTAGGGGCAGAGTTTGCAACCTCTGTTCTCTAAGTCTGTTGAATTCAACTAACCCTTCATATTGATATTTCGTTCTGGCCCACGATCTAACTTGAGACATTGACTCGGCTGTGGAGAATAGATCATCAAACAAATCTTCTTTATGATCAAATTTTGCCAATTTGGCCTGTTCAAGGGCATTATAGGCAACTTTGTCGAGATCGAATTTCCTATTAGGGAGAGTTGCTAGAGTTAATGATTTCATCTTTGTAGCTTCTTTCTCTGCATGTTTGAGATCATTCAAGGTGTAGACACCACATCTAAGAGGAAAAGAAGGCCAGACCTGCTTCTTATTTCTATTTAGAGTTTGTGTAACACCCTCGGAAATAATCTGATAGGCTATCTCCCTTGCCAGCAGTTTATCAGGTATGTACAAAGGAAGAACATGGGGTTTGGCTAGGCTGCCAAAAATTCTTATATAAGTAAATTTTTCCTCTGCAAACCATCTCCCTAAGCCAGTTAAATCAATCCCTGCTTGGTAGGAAATCTTGGGAGCAGGTTTATCAAAAATAGAGTGATGAATGGGTAACATGAAGCCATTACAAATTTGGTATAAATGGTGCCTATGGGAGGATTTCCACAATTTCTGATGGTATATGTGAATTGGCATGGGGTTAAGTGGAGTCCACCTCCAGCCAAGCACGGGAAATTCTGAATTAAAACACAGAGTGTCCAGGATATAAGCACTGTAGTAAAATGGGGGAATAAGCCTTTCAGTAATGCGGGTTTGGCCTCTGAAATCAATAACTGCGGTGGCTAACTTATCAGACAGTATAGTTGCCCAATCCATAATTTCACTATTACACGCTGCCTCTATCAAAGGAACCATTTCTATAGTAAAATTAGAGGAGTCGTGCAAACCCCATAATCTACACATCATGATCCCAGCATAACAATAAGGAGAACACAGAGAATCAACAGAATACATATCGGAAGATTTATGTTTGTGTTTAGCTGGATTCTGCCTCCAATTCCGAATGGGTTCGGATTCAGTTTCATTGTCATCTCGGAATTTCTCCAAAAATGCCTTGTTGTACTTCTTCTCTGGCTCAGGCAAATGATACATTTGCCTCAAATCATTAGCTTGGAATGAACCAAAAATTCTCCCATCTCTGGTGCAGAAGGTTCTGTCTGTAATTGGGAGTTCCTCAATTTCCCATCTTACTACATCCGTATATGGGAGAATTTGTTCCCGAGCTGCTATCCGATGAAGGAAAGAGTTGGCTAAATCCTTTAAAGTTCCTTCAGATCTATGGGTCGTATCTGCTGTGGCTTCTACTTTTGTCACTTCGGGTTCTTCAGCTTCTATCAAATTATAGGTACTCTGCCAGGAAGTTTTGCCAAGACCTGAACATGTAGTATCAGATATCAACCCTTTCTTTTTATTTCCTGGATCAGTGCTGGCTTGTTCTTTGGCTGGCGAAGAGGAAGCATTTGCAGTTTTCTTGGACTTCTTCCCCATTCTGCTTGTATCTATCAACTTGGACGAATTCTGCACAGGAGTAAAAATAAGCGTAACACAGAGAATTGGTAGTGAAAACCAAATACGGGGAAAATATATTTGATTAATGCATGATGAAGAATGTAAATGTGGCCGTGGATCCAATCCGTGAAAATATTTAGACTTACTATTTCATTAAATGGCCGCAAAAACCTGTCAATCATTTAAATGTCCATCACGTCGTTTATTGGTGAAATGATTAGTTTAAGCGTGCCTTGGCCGTTTTGGCGGTTGAGCGTAGGTGAATCTTCATTAGAAAGATAAGGCTTTTAAATACGAATTAATTGTAATATTCCCGTTATAACATTTTCCTTGAAGTTCGTGTTTTGGCTTTATAGCATCGCATCGGGGCGAAAAGGCGCTTTTCTTATATTGGCATCTCTTAGAATCTTCGATCGCCGATAGCGATATCGCATCGCATCGGGAGCATTGACTGGGGTTCTTGTTAAAGCATGCATGGTTGTATTGCCGATCGCCGATTGCGTGTTATCTCATCGGAGCAAACCAATGGTTCCATAAGTTATGTCTCCTCTGTCATTGCGATATGCGATCTTGCGATCGCTTTATCGCAATGATAAAAGATTTAATTATTTATATCTCAAGGCCATTGTTGGTTTGTCAAAAAGGTTTTTTATAATGTTCCTTATTTCATGTTAGGACCTTTTTCAAAATAATACAAAATTGATACCAATTTAAAAAATAAAAGGGACCCATTTCATATTATGGTGTTGTAAATAAAAATTATATGAAATGGGGGGTTGTTGTAGAGGACAACACAACCTTAGCCAAGCGCTCCACTAAAAAATGAGAACTTGGGGAATGCTTCCCTATTTCTTATAAGCCAAGCGTGCTTCCTTCCCCCTATCCATCAGTTGAGAATCAACTTACTTATTAAATTCAAACTAAACTTACTCACTCAAAATCAAGCTATGATTTTAAAGCTTCCTACTCATAGTTAAATTACTACGAAATCCCCCAATATGTTTTTAAATCGCTTGGGAATACAGTTTCCACTAATCCCCATGTGGTTATATCCTATTTTGCATTTTCCATTAGCATTCCCAACATGACCATCTAGATCTTATCTATCATCTATATCATATATATTGATTTTTGATGACACTAAATGACTTGGAGAAAATTTCTATCATGGTTCTAAACTACGATTTTAAGTCTATTCTAACTCCTTGCATTTGATGCAGTAGCTAGTGGTATCAATATTTTCTAAATGTTTTAAAATTTCCTTCTTTATCTCTATACTTTATTTTTCTAACTGTAATGTGTGTATATAGACACACATATGCCTAAAGAGTGTTGAAGAATCAGTGATAGAGTGCACTGCTAAAGCACTCCTTATGTAAAGGTCGTTGGTTCAAAGACCCTTGATGTTTATGGTTCTAAACAATAATTTTATATGTATTATAATTTCTTGAATTTTAATGTAGTCATTAGTGGTACCACTTTCTTCTTCACATCTATATTTTATTTTATAATTGTAATATATAAATACACATGCCCACGGGATGTAGAGAAGTTTGTGATGGAGTGTAATGTTAAAGTTCATTGGTTCAAAACTATATGGATCTAGCCCTAAGGGTTAGCTCAATTGTTTGACTTCCCATCGTTAAAGCACCTTAGCTATTGAGAGGTCATGGGTTCAATTTTTTTGACACCCAATGTCAGGCTCCGTGATGGAGCTGGCAGGAAGTGATCCCTTCAGGTGGATCTTCCTAGTACAAATATTTTGTGAATATAGTAGTCACATATCTCCAAAGTCCATGAACCACATAGAAAAATAGAAATAAAATAAATAATTAATAAATACTAAAAAATTAAAAAAGCAAAAAACAATATACACACATCCCATTTCATTGGTTTAATGCCCAAAACTCATGTTTGTTTGTTTGTCCCTATGTAAGTTTCATGTGTTACTTAGGTTAAGCATACACAAATATATGTGGGAAATCAAAATCACAACTACTAATTACAGAGATAATACATGGGACACAAGAAAATGTACCACAATGATTGATAAAGATACTTAGTATTTGGGAATCTTTGTGATAATACTCCTAAAACTACATTGGTTCAATTTAACTCAGTAGTGATAGTTTATTGGTTGACTAGGGCACAATGATTGGTGCTATTTTCTGAAATTCAGTCATAAGCTGATGTTTTTCAATATTCCTTGTCACCTGATTCACCAAATTGAGATCTACGCTTCTCATGGAGAGTTGGGTCCCACTTTTTAGGTGATAAGAATTTATTCTTATGTAAGCAATGCTCTACTTGTAAGGCTACGTGGGCTGGAAAGATGACAAGAAAGTTTCATACCATATTGATCATTTACTAGCATTACTTCAACATCCTCTAATCCTGGTAAATATGATGATGTCATCTTCTCGTCCTTCCTAGTAAACATTATAATATCTTCTTATCCTTGCTGGAACTTACTTCTCCCAACATGAGGGTAAATATGACGATGTCATCTTCTCGTTCTTCCTAGTAAACATTATAATATCTTCTTATCCTTGTTGGAATTTACTTCACCCAACAGGAGGTGTATTTTTTCAGTGGCGATTTTGTCTAGTTTATGTCAAAAAAATTCAGTTCTAAAATCTCAAGTTAATTATTCTCAATGATATCAAAATTGAACCAATCATTGAACTACCCGAAACTGAAAACGAAAACTCTAAAACTCTCCAAATCAACCCCACAAATTCTTCAAATCAGCTCTCCAAATCAACCCAAGATACTCAGTTCAAAAATTCTATGGAGGGTGGAAAGCTCT
>JAXQQM020067592.1:0-72705 GCA_034641835.2 Pinus albicaulis | reverse complement strand
TACAAGATCCCAGGGCCAAGTGACATGGGAAATAATTATAGTGACATGCTTTAGAAAAATATGTAAGAATTGTGGCGCACAGTGGTCATCCTAATTTGTCCACATTTTCTTAAATAATTAGTGTTGAATTGGAATTGGTGATGGAGCACATGTCATATTGATAAAATAATAAAACAATGATATGGGAAATGGGCATGCTAGCCACATTGCTTGAACATTATTTAGTGATATGTAGCCATGTGATGGAGGGTCTCGAGAATCGAAAACATTGGAAGAAATAAATTCAACTGGCCAAAATTATGAGGCGGTAGGGCGCAAGGTAAATGCACATGATTCCGTAAACAAACATATAAAAAATGCTACATGCTTTACATCACATTACATAGATTATATGGGGAGTGAAAAAATAATTTGTTAATGGTAGAGTGTGGCTTCTTTATTGTGGTGGATAGGGTTAGACCCTTATTGCACATTTCTCATCCCTCTCTCTCAAATATTTGCAGATGGAAGACATCTCTTTTGCTATAGTATCATCTCGTTCCTCTTTATCTATCGAAGACCTCAATATACTCATAGCTTCTCTAGATTGCATGGAAACCATAAACTTGAACTCCTTTGTGAATTCATTATCTATTGTTCTCATGCCCTCATCATTTCCTTCCTTGGTGGATGGATTTGAGATCACATCCTTAGCTAAGGGGATGAGCTCACCCTTCTTTGTAGTGACAAACCCATTTTTTTCCTCTACTATAGGAAATATTGTTGCAAAGTGTGTTGCTCCATCCTCTAAATTCATGGAGATTGACTTTAATACACCCTTTGTTTTAGAAAATGCTGAAAAGAGTGTCATTCCTTCCTCAATCCTAGAGGGCTCATGTCAATTTTTGTTTCACCCATCTTCTCATGATGCTGTGAAATTTGCAACTGATATTTCTTTCTCAAGTATGTGAGTTCATGAATCCCCTTCATTTTGATATTCCTTTGTTGGTTGAAGGATTCAAGTGCACAAATTTATTCTAATAGCATGGCTTGATATGAATATTAAATAGTTTAAGGCCATGTTTAATATATCTTTACTCCTTGATTATTGAGCACTCGAAACTGCTAATTCCAAATGAGATTAATATTTTTCCATTGGCTAGATAGTTTTTCGTATCAATATTTGATAAATTAGTTCAGGTTTGTGGTTCTAGGGAAGTGTAGGGTTGTTTAAGCAACATTGGTTCCCCTCTTTCAACCCCTTTTCGGCTTCAATTTATACTTCTCTAGTTTGGGTAAGGCCTCATAATCTACCTTTGCATCTATGGACTCTTCTATCATTTAAAGCTATAGGAAATTCTTTAAGTAGATTTTATGAGCGTAGTGATGATATAAAATAGTACTTGAAACAAACATATTATCACATTTGTGGGAAAATGGACTTTAGTAAAGGATTTCTTGCATAAATCAAATTGACAAGCCCAAATTATCTATGGTTGAAAAATCTATATTGTGAGCATATTTATTTCCCTGTAGAGCTTGTTACGAAACAGACCATTCCTTCAAAAATTGTTCCAAATCTCAAAATATCAATGCTAGGAAAAAATAGTTGCAAACCAAGATAGTGAGAAGGTGCCAAGGTAAAACATTATATTTTATTTAAAGATGAACTTACCCCATATCACAACAACAATTAAAATCAACAAGAGACATTAGAATCCAAGAAAGACTCCATCCAAGTTCATGGAAACTCAAAAACAAGCCAAGTTGAGGTGGAATGTATAAAGGATACCTATGACAATCCCGAGAAATTTGGTTCCCCAAATGCTTCTCTTGAAAATAATTGTAAGAAAAAAACCTTGCGATAATCTTCCAAAAGTGGCCAAGGACAAGTCAGATATTTTTGGTGATTCCTCTATCTCTTTGGAAAATAATTCTAAAAAAACAACTTCTTAGGTAGATTAGGAGAAAGAGTCCTGAATCACATAAGAATATTAAAGGTAGAAGAAATATTTGAGATAATAACTAGAAGAATGATCCTTGAGATATATTATATAGCACATGTTAGATCCAAGTGAGGAAAAAGGAAATATATACTTCACCAAGTAAAATAATAAGTTAGATGAATCTAAAGAAAAAATAGAATCTAGTCAAAGGTAAAATGGAAAAAAATTAAGAACGGGATGCAAATGTATTTGGATATTAATGCTATTTGGAAAATATTTAGCTCGAATGGTAACAAAATTTTTATTTTGCGGAGCTCTCAACTATGGATTTGGATTGACACTACAAGTTCAATCTCAAATCCTCAAGGAATTTTGGGAACACGTTTTTTAGAAGAATTGTAACGATTATGGGTTAGATCTGAGTTCTTTTAATATAATCCAAAATTCCATTTCTGTTTAAAAAAAAAGAAACATAAATTATATGAGGTTGAACTACAGAGGGGTAAAGGGCGTCGGAGGTGATATACATTTCTTTTGTTGCCCTTGGCATGAAAGGCACTACCAAATATTTTAATTGTTCAACTAATTTCCATCATCATAAGATTTAATATTTTTCCTTAGCTACTTTTTCTTCATATTAAATTTACTAATATGTGTTTTTATTTTTCTTTTTTTTTTCACTTTATTAATTTACCAATGTGTGTCTCCCCACATAGATAGCATTCTTTTTACAAAATCTCATTTTCTCAAACTTGTTTCTTATGGATGGGGTGGACACATTAAGAAAAAAATTATATCTCTTGAATCCACATCTAAGAGAGAATAGTTAACATAAAAATACACCTTGTGATCCCAATATAAGGATAAGGTTCAAAAATACATTGATTCCCTCCATTATATCATACATTGTATGAAATATGATGTTTTTTTTTTCAATTTTTTCATATACATATATGTTTGCTAGTTTGTTCACAAATTGACATGACAAACTCGTGGCTTGAGAAAATTTGACCTAAGGGAAGCTAAAATATAGAAAAACAAGCCAATGAGAACACCTATCCTTGGCCACACCAACCCATACTTATATATTGATTTGTTCCCATGTGGCATGAAATGAGTGGCCTTTTCACCATGGAGTGCCTTATCAAAACACCTTATCACATATTGCTCTATGGTCCATGGGCTCATATGAAATGTGAGTTATATATTCTCACCTCTATTTTTTTAAATAATATTCTTACCTGTACATATAAGAATCCTAATCCATCACACCAAATGTACACCTTTCAACCTCACATTGCAATTTCTACTAAAATGGGGTTAGAAATGACCACCCTTGACATTATAATGTAGTTTCAGAAGATGCAATGAGAAAGATACAATATGCAATATCTTATATATAATATGATATTTTTGTGGGTTTAAAACATATACAAAGTATATTTCAATGGAATCTGCATGATATTTACATGTGTACTTACAATCCAAACTTAGATTGAAAAAGTAAACTATCATAGTCACTCACTTAGGATCCCTATACTTTTAATGTTTTAAAAAACTTACTTTATTTAATTGTTTCATGAGCTAAATTTACTTCCCCCTCACCATGATTTAACCTAAATATTGTTGTAAAGGGTGTAAAGAAATGTTGTAAGGGACTATAAGGAGAAATAATTATAAATATGAAATTTAATATTTGTTCAATATTCAATTACACACATTAGCACACCATGTGTAGTGTCAGGGTGCATTTGAATAAGGTTTCTCTTTCAAAGTTTACGACTTCATATAATTAGTGATATTCATCCAAGAAAAAAAATCCATGGAACTTGATAATTATCATGATGCAGAGGACACGATGACAATGCTGAATGAAACATTAATAATAATATTTTTTGCATGGATGGTATTAGGAGTATCCATAGCAAATGGAAAATGAAATATACTTACGAAAAATAAATAACAGCCCCACTGAATTTGACTGAATCTCCTCATAACAACATTCAGGAAGTAGGAGGCTTCACTAAACCTTTTCGTAATATGACTAAGCCTCCGGATGAAATCATCGCTAAAAATAAAACTTCCCTCTTACCCAAATTCAACCTACTTGACAAAATGATATGAAAAGAAACACTTTCATGTGAGGAATTAAAAAAATCCCAATGATGACTTCTTTACCAATACAACTTCACATTAAAAAATGTTGCATCCAAGTCTCCCAGGTTCCTTTCGACCTTCACTTCTCCAAGAACCATAAGTACCCAAAGGACACTTGCTTGGTATCAATATGTGGGAAAAGTGAAAAAAACAATTGACTTCATCGCAAGCTCATTGCTGACACTTGGATATGAAAAAATATTTGTCTCCTTCAGTTGTCAATTGAATCTCGTACCTTCATTTTATTTTAAAATTTTGGTTTGAGAATATCTCATCCTTCCTTTAATTTTAAAAATTATATTGAAGAACATATATCTTGTAGTGTAGAGATTTACGCTATCATAGAAAGAAACAAATAACTTGTTTATAGAGTTAATCTTGAAAATATTTTTTTTGACACTTCACAATATTACAATTTTTATCTTATGATATATGTGGATTGATCCACTATCATAATTGCAAGCTTATCATTGTGTATTAGTCACTCATTCTTACAGAATAATAGGTTATTGAATTATTTTTAGAATCCATAGGCTTCCAAGTTGTTATTTTCCACGTTAAAGGTATTCATCCACGTTGATTAATCATAGTTTTTCCCTTCAGGTGAGTAGGATTTAGGGAAAAATTGTAAATTATTATTTTGGAAGAATGTTGTTGATGGATGGTACTAGAAATAGCCATGCAACAAAAGTCGCGGCCCTTGGCTAGATTCTACTTTTTATTAGGAGCCCATACAGTGAAACTCTAGTTACATTTTAATATTTTATGGATGTTACATTCTAATATTTTAAGAAATACGTGTGGGTTCTGTAAAGCAAAGCCACGTACATACGTGAGTATAGAGAAGAGAAAGCATGTACAGTTTCTGCACCATGGTATTCTAAATACCAGGGGTCCTTAAAATGGTATTGGACCTTAGTATTGTGTCCAAAAACATATATTTTATTCCTTCAAATAGTAACATCAGCATTAGTTTCATTTTGACCCATGGTATTGGCTAAGGCATAAGCTATACAAGAAGATGAATATCAAAGTGGTTTGAGTGCAAGTGATGAGTATTTGTTGAATAGTTTAATCTAAAGCAATTTTTCATGGTACATGTTATTGATGAGTATTTTATCTGAAATAAGTGTGCACTCAGGAATATGATGATGGATCATATCCAATAGATATGAAATGATTATCCATTGATAATTTATGTGTGGCGTGTTTTGGTTTGTGATATGAATGTTTGATCCATGTTTTATTATGTATGCCGAGATATGGGTGCTTTTTTGAAGGTCTAATTTGCAATGAAGGTATAAGTCAATAATTGTAGATTTGTATGCGGGTTTGATAATTAAAAGGTGTGTGCATATCCACGTTTGATAATTGAAAGATTCTTGCATACACGGGTCTCATTCTAGTAAGTTGCATGTCGATTCTGTAGTTTGGACAAATCTGTACACGGGTTTGATTACTGAAGCGAGCGTGTACACACGGAAGTGCATATATAAAATAATTTTTTCCTAAATATGATATCTGATCATCTTAACTAGTCTTGCAATTTTTTTTGTTGTATGTCAATGAATTAATACTTGATGATCTCGTTTTAACTATGATGATTGAAGTTATTGTCGATTGATATATTAAAGAGTGTTGATGCTGCTATTTGTATGTGATTGAAGATTTGTGATGGTTCTGTGATTATTTCATAATGATTTTGTGGTTATGTAACTTAGTGTCTATTTCGTAATGACAATGCTTCAGTTTCAAGGTTCAATGCTTTGAGATCTGTACGTAGGTATACTTCAAGGAAGTCACATATACACACATGTATGCTAAATAATAGTAGACTTATGGAGGTGGGTACTTGCATGATGGTATGAGTCTATGGAAATACAATATTGTAAGAATTATTTGTGTAACACCCCCAAGTTCTATGCTTTTCAAATTAGACATTTGAACATAAATCCATAGGGGAGTGGACCCCAATGGATAAGTATTATGTGGATATGGTTAACTACTTATTTATGAAAAATAAATAAAATATTGTGCATGCACTATGACCAGATGAGAAAGTGAGATCACATGCCTAATCCATGAGGTAATGGAAAAGGAAAAAGACTTTCCCCAAATCTTTCAAAAATCCTTGAAAGAAATTATTTCTAATTTAGATTTTTGAGAAAAAATCTAAATTTCCCCCAATGAAGAGGAGTAGTTGGGAAGAGGTGAGAAAAAGCTGGAAAAGCTGAGGAAAAGCTTAAAGCAGCTTTAAAGAGTCCCAGAATGGGAAGCCTAGGCTAAATAGGAATAAAGCATCCTGAAATTCTGGACGCAGAATTGGAAACAGGCTTGGGGAAAGCACAACTTAAATAAGCTGCTCCAGAACAGATTGAGGCTAGTCTGTTCTGGGGAGGATCTCTGCTCGGGGGTGAATCCTGGGAGATAAAGAGGATTCTAAGGTTGGGAGGACTGGTCATAGTAGAGGTGTGCATGGATAAATTTGGAGATATCTGTAAGTCTGTGGTAAACATATCCCTGTTTTATGAAATTTTGATGTTATATTCCTTTATGCAATTTATGAAATTGTGATATTATATTCCTTTATGCAATTTATGAAATTGTGATGTTATAGTACATTATGGAATGTATGAATTGTTATGTTATGTTGCATTATGCAACTGTTAGATGGATTAATGGTTCAGTAACTTATGTAATTGCAACTACAGCTATTGGCAGTAGAGACAAATGGTTGGGTGTAGAGATGAGTACATTGTAATAATGAGGTTTGAGATGATAGATCAATTGAGCAGCCAATATAATAACTATGTATAGGTATAGATGGCTATCTTTTAAAGGAGTATTTAATTTCTGTGTGTATAAACAGAAGATGTTAACAAACCAGTACCCATGAACATTAAGTTCCAAACAACTAAATCTATCATAACAACACTGATGGCACAGAATTCACTGTGATCAATAACAAAAAGTAGGGAACAACAACCCTCAGCTGGGTTACACTGGAAAGAATTGTAAAATTTAGAATTTACAGTATTCTATTAAATGTAATTGTACACATATGGAAGTAGAAGTTGAATCCTAACTAAGTACGAGGATTTAACACTAGGGATTTTAAACTATCCAGTTCAGTATTCTCTAACTCCATTTGAGTGAAGCAAGAGGAGCCGTTTCCTAGTTTTCCCATGGAACAGTTGAATCTGTACCATAGGGTCATACATGTTGAATGGTTATAACAGAAAAATAAGGGGGGAAAAACCTATTGCAAAATCTATTGTGTGATAAAAGTTTGTGTGATGGAAGATTGTAAGCATGTGTAAAAATACCATGAACAGAGCATCTGTTTACCGTCCATAAAAACTACTGGGAAAGTAGTTGGAGCAATGGTGGTTAATTGCGTAGAGATAGATGTATGCGAGGAGGCATACATCTATACCTCGATGCTGAAACTTTAAAATATTGAAAATGTTATCAGGCCTGCAAACTGGGAAGTTGAGTAAGGGCCTAGTGATCATCTAGAGTTGGACCCAACTCTGAACAGAAAACCTGAGAAATACAAAGTAATATATATAGATATATAAGTCGACTATATGGACTGAGAAGAGGGGAGGTCAATCCCAAAAATTCTCATGGAAATTCTTGTATTCCATGGCTGTCTATAAGTACTGAAAAGAATCTAAACCCCAGATAACAGTCTGCATTTGTAAGTGATTCAATATAAAAAACTATAATTGTGATCGACGCATTCTATTCAATGGTCTTTCCCCAATCGGGGTGATGAATATAGACCTGTTTGAAAAAAAATGGAGTTGGGAGACGTGACAATTTGATCATAACAAAAATAAGAAGAAGACGGTCAGTCAACGGTTTTCTCCTACATTGTCTCAAAAATATAGGTGTCCATGTTTTTCTTATGTGTGACATTTTATTCTGTTCTTATTATAAATGATTACTATTTATCTAATGTTGATGAAATAATTCATACTTAGTTCAAGATAAATAGATGTTGAATTAATTGAAAAACTAAGTGATTGAAAATAAATAAAGCTGAATACCAATCCACCTCCCATCTCATTATTTTTCCTAACAATTGGAATAAGAGCTAGGCTCTTTGGAAGGAGCTTTATCGCTTGAAGGAATATTCATCAAGACGAGAAATCAAGAGGGGACAACATCTATCAGGTCACCATTATTCAATGAAACCAATCTAATTTTCTGGAAGGTAAGAATAAGATATTACCTACAATCAATTGGAGAAAATGTATGGGGAATCATTGAAGGATGCTTACAATATGCATTCTCCATTCCCATAGATGAAGCAGAAAAGAATAATTGTGATACCAATGCAAATGTTTTCAATGCTCTATTCGGAAGGTTGGCAGAATCATAATTTTTCAAATTCATCTAGCTAAATATGAAATAATCTATATGGGACAAGATCATCCAAAGCTATGAAGGTGACACCAAGGTAAAAAGTGCCAAAATTCAAACTCTTAGAATTCAATATGAAATTGTGAGAGTGCACAATTATGAAAGTATCATAATTTTCTTTCTTAGGGTAGATAAAATCATGAATCCTATGAGAAATATTGGTGAATAAATAAAAGAATCAGCACTCATTGAAAAAATATTAACGTCTCTGGCTCCTATATTCAATTCAAAAGTTTCTACCATAGAATAAATGGAGGTCATGAAGAATATTGATGTTGAAAAAATTCATGGTATTTTAATAGCGTATCGAATGGGAAAATAGGGTCCCTTAGATATCAGAGAAGTTTCATTCAAATTTACTTCAAAAGGAAAATAAAAATTAGAAATAGGATGTATCATAAGAAGAAGAGGAAAACTTCGTAAAGAGACTCCATGTGGGTACTATTGAGCCTTAGTATTGCACCAAGAGTGCTGCAACTCCCAAGGGCTACCCTACGTTACTTTATCAACCCGAGGTTCATAAAAACTTTGAGGTGACAGTGCTATATACACAGTAGATGCATTCTGTTAATGTCATCCTCTTCTGCTTTATGAAAGGGTGCTACTTCTAGCGGTTCTCAATGAAGTCTGTCACACTTTAATGAAACTAAACTAAATTGTAGAAAGGAAATGAAAGCAATGAAACTAATTTAATGTGTAGGAAGGAAATGACTCTAAGAAACTAAACTAAATTGCTAAAAAGAAATGATATGAAGGAAACTAATTTACTTTTCAGAAAAAAAATAGCAGATAGGAAACTAATCCTAAACCACACTTAACTTGGCCAAATGGCTAAATGCACTCTACTTATCCTATGATCTATCTAGCATGCTTCTATCCGTGCAACTAGGCTATCCATGACTTAATTATAATTAAAAGTAGTTAATTTTCAGCTTGGAGGGAAGAAATGGGCTAAAAGAGGCTAATGGGGGGTTTAACACATGAAACGGAGTTTGAAAGTGGAAACAGGGGGGTTAAAACCTTATAAAACATTACGATAGTGTGATAAATGACGTTGGAGCAGAGGAAACTCAAAATTGAGATGGCGGAGTGTGATGGAGAAAAAAAGTTGTGATGTGCAATGTCGCAATTGCAACATTGTAAGCTTAAAGGGATAGCAGTAAGGATTAACAAGAATGAATTAAGTTATGCAAATCGTGAAGTGAAATGACAAGTTGTGAATCACAATATCGCAAGTTTAGATGGATAACAGTAAATATCAAGAGGAATGAACTAAAATGTGCGAAGTGCGATTTTCAACGTGGTAAAGGTTGCGGGTTACGATCTGCGATGTGGCAAGTTTTGCGAATTGCAAAGTGCGATGAGTGACATGGCAGAGTTATCGCATCGATGGAATGAATGGTAAGTGTTATGCACAAAGTTAAATTGTGTGATTTGCGACTTCCGATTTCTCAATATCGCAGTCACAATAATCAAGTGGTAAGTGTTAAGGGTAAAAGCTAAAATGTGCGAAGTGCGATTTTATGATGGGCGACGTGGCAGTGGGATTGACGGCAAGGCGCGATTTCGCAATATCGCAATCGCAAGGACCAACGATAAGTGTTAAGTGAGAAAAGGTAAACGGTGCGAAGTGCGATTTGCGATTTCACAATATCGTAATTGCAAAGAATGAGCTATAAGTGTTAAAGGTAAAAGGTAAATGACACAAAGTGTGATTTGCGATTTTGCTATATCGTAATTGCAAAGAGAGAGGGGTAAGTGTTAAAGGTAAAAGAAAAATGTTGTGATTTGCGAAGTGCGATGTACGGTGGCAGGAGACTCGAGGAGAAAAGGCAGAGGTCGATTTTTCAGTGGTTTTGAATGGTTTTTCATGTGTTTTGCATAAAAAGGTAAGGCAATCGTGAATGGAGAAAAACAAAGAAGTAAGGATTTAAGGGCTTAAGTGCATTAAGAACAAGGTTAAGTACAACGTTAAGGTGAGAAGGAAAGGATGGGAATGGAGGCGTAAGAGAAGTGCGTGGAAATGAAACACACCTATAGATTATGCACAGGAGATAGACAAAAATGCATGATAAAATAGTGAAAGAAAATCTTGGACTTGGTAATACAATTTCTTCCCAAAACTCAAACAAAAAATAATTTTGGCCTATGGGAAGGCTACCCTGCTCAAAATCTATTGATACAGATGAGAGGGGGGACTTGACCATTGTTTTTCTAGTTTTTCCTCTATTTACTACACATAAGCAATTAAAAAATACAACATCACGAAAACTAAACAGCAATGAAACATATCAGAAGTAGATCTAACTCACATGGCAGAATAAAAACTAGCTGAATGACAGAAAGGAAAATATAGTAACAACAGAGAAGCTGAGGCACATGGATTGGGCCCTAACCCATGATCCTATCCCTCTGAAACTTAAATCAGACGAATGAAACCAGTATGCTCATTTCATAAAAGAATAACTGCATACATCTCTGAAAGTTTGATCCATGAATATAACAAAAATCTCAATAGCTCACAACAATAGTTCTGAATGGAATCGAGACTAGAATAGACTAACTCTTCCTAGTTCTAGTTATCCTCTATTTATTCTACAGGGCAGCTATCAATAGCTCCCTATAAAATGGTGATTGAGTCTACTTGACTCCTCGTGAAAAAGGATTGCATGCACTCTTCTTTGAGTTGCTTGGATGCCTTTGGAATTCAAATTGTTGGAGAGAATCCTTGGGGATCCTTTGGCTACTTTTGGAATTCAAATTGCTGGAGAGAACCTTTGGGATCCTTCAGCTGCCTTTGAGGGTGGAAAATCCTCCTATAATTTTTCTTTTTTGTCCCCTTCGAGTCTTTATGAGAAATTCCTTATAAAAATGATTAATAATTCCTTATTTTCTACACTCAACCTCATATTAGGCACTTAGAATATGTTAGCCTAAATCACCAGCTATAATAGCATCATAAAACCAAATAATAATAAAAATGCAAGAAAAAGAGATCTAAGAAGGAAAAAAGGTGTCCATTAGCCCCTCCAAATATGTCTAATGATGGAGCTCATCACCACCCCCTACAGAATGGTTGCTCACCCTATGGAGAACTAATCCTCCTCCTGCATTTCCTTTAAGACTATCACAACCCCCCTGAATTCTTGAGGAAGAAGTGTGGGATTTTCCCTAAGGGGGTAAAAACCATTATTCTTTTCTACATTCTCCCATTCTCTATCTTGTGCATCTATGTCCTTTTTATCAGTCAACCCAACAGCAATGGTGCGCTGAGCTTTAGTCCCAACCATTCGATCTTTTTGGCCTGCATGGCCCTCTTGTATAATGGTGCCCTTTCCAATGCATCCCCAATATTTTTGGAGTTGGTACTCCCTATTATTAAGTTTATGAGGGAGGTTGTTCCATCTCTTCTAGCTGGCCATAATGCACTCATCTCTCTTCTACCTAGATACGTCATAAAAATGGCCTATCACTTGGTTTTGAGTCTGATGGTAACTTTCAACCAGTGCAAGGTCCCTTTCAATCGCTCGATGGTTAAGGATGACTCGTATTGGGCTGAAAAATTCTAGTCTGATATATAAGGGTTCTCTATTTCTTCTTCCCATCACCTTCGATATCTCTTTTCCTCTAGCGTCTTCATTCACCATCGAAGATGCTAGACCCATTAACTGCATATCCCCCATTGCAGGATTGGGGTCGCAAATATCCAGATTTGTGAGCACAAAGTTATGCACATAAAACTCTGCCATCTTTTCCTGATCAGCCATGTTAGCTTGCTTGTAGAAATTCATGAATTGCCTACAATATTGGAAAGGTATTGATCCATGGGAGGCTAGAGTTTTGATTTGAAATAGAAGCCATTGTTCTTTGAGGTGCACATCTTATGAGTCAGAGGGGAATCTATGCTGAAGGGATTCTATGCATAAGTCCACCATGGTGGCCACTTGCTCCTCTTTTTGATGCAATTTTTCCTCTAGTGTTACATCCTCTGCATCTGCCTTCTGCAACTACTCCTTCAGAATTATATCTTTAATTATCTCCTCCCCCCTTGGTGATTCTTCAATAATAATCAGGTTTGTGGGAAAAGTTTTTGGTTCTCTCTGATTATTTTCAGATCTGGAATACCTAGAGGTCTGCCTTTTTCTCTTTGCGCTCAGAGAAGCTATGGTGGCAACTATATTTTTGTATTGAGGGGATGTGGTGTTGTCTTTTGAATCTTTTTCTCGCTGAATTTCTACTCTCTCTGTGACTTCTATGGCCATCTCTTCTGTTTCTCTTTGGCCCTTTATCTCTTCCTCTGCTTCTTCTGGTTCTTCTTGTTTTTTTCTGGTTCTTCCTCTTCTTCTTCAAGCATTGCGTGTTTCCGTAGATCTCTCTCCCTTTAAAAAATTTCAATCTACTGGTTTGGATGAGATGACATCTCCTTTTATTAGATAATGTAGGAAATTTTGGAGTGCTTATGTAACTCATCTCAGCTCCAGTTATGTTGTAGACATTTGTTTCCTTCTCTTGTTAGATCATGATGGACTGCATGTTTCCTCCCCCCGTTCTCCTCTACTCCACTGATTTAAATTATTTTATTTTTCATGCCCAGGTGGCATGTACTTCCATTTTTATTCCAGTCATACTTCACAATGGTGGTCGAGTTAATTGGCCACCTTTCTGCCCCTTAAACTCTAAGTATACAAATTAATTATTTCTGGCTATTATGGATGCGTAGCAAGGGGTGAAAAGATATACCTGAGTTTACATGTTGTTTCCAAGGGGGTTGAAGGAGCTAGAGGTTGGAGACAAGCCTTCTAGATTTTGTGTTCCTTACCATATTCTTGTAATTTGAATGAGCAACTTGTTGAATGAGTAACTTCTTGAGTGAGTTGTTAATATTTTCTTGTTGTTTTTCTCTACTGTGGATGTCACGTGGGGTGCTTGAGATTCCATGGGTGGAATTCTCGTTCTCCTACAGTCTGTTATGCAGATTTCCTTCCTTTTCTTCTTGAAATTCCATGAACAACTTTGGTTTTTTTTAAGGAACTTCCTGATGTTTGTAGCAGTCTGTTTGTGTGTTGCTTCTCTTGCTACATTTTGCTCAGGAATGGAGGAGTTCGGTGTATGGAGGTTATGGAGGAAAGTATGAAGATGAATGGAGTGAATTATGGGATGGAAGGTAAGATAAAAGAAGGGAAAAGAAGATGAATGCTTCCATGTGTTTCCAGAAACCATTAACAACCGACAAAAAAAAACATAGAAAGCACAAATATGTAGATGTATTTTTATTTTTCTTTTATTTTTTGTTTTTTTCTCTTCTTCTTCTTCTTTTTAAATAAATTGGGTTGCCTCCATGGAGGTTTTCAACCCACAAAATTTCCTTGGGTACCACAGTGAATTTTTCACCCATGGATATTTATTCTCTTTTTTCTCTTTTTTTTTTAGAAAGTGAGTTGCCACCATTGAGGTTCAACCCAGAAGCTTATTATTTTTTTTATGAGGTGTGGGAAATTATGGAGTTTCCCATAACATACACCTCTTTTATTATTGAATTTATCAACTTTTCCTTTGACAAAGGCTTCTTTTAAATTTTAAGTTTGTGACCATTAATAAGCAAGGGGATTCCTTCCTCATCTATGGTTCTGATCTGAACTACGCCATTATAAAAACATTTTTCCACTGTGTAAGGTCCTAACCATCTTTTCATCAACTTGCCTTTAAAATATTTAAACCTTGAATCGTACAACAACGCCCAATATCCTTCTTGGAAGGTCTTCTCTTTGATGTTATTGTCATGTCATAACTTTCTTTGCAGCTAAACTAGCTCTGTGTGAAGAAGTGCTTTCATTCTTAACTCATCCAATCCATTTAGTTACAACAACCTCTCTTTTTGGGCATTTTATAGATATATATTTAATTCAGTTTCCATTCTTAAAGTATTGAATTCAAACTCAACTAAAAGTAGAGCTTTCTTACCATAGACTAGTTCATAAGGAGTGAATCCTATTGTTGTCTTCCAAGTAGTGTTGTAGGCCCAATTAGCTTCTACTAATATGTATGCCCGATATTTTCGACTGCTGCTCACAACCTTGGTGATGATTCCCTCTAAAGCTTTGTTAGTTACTTCTACTTGGCCATTCGCCTAAGTGTGATAGGTAGTAGAAGTTTTATGCTTAATCTTGTTCTTCCTCAAAATATTCTCAATGAGGTGAGAGGTGAATTGTGCTCCCTGATGAGTGACTATTTCTCTTGGGTACCCAAACTTGTAAAACACATTCTCCCTAAAAAATTCTACCACTTTCTCCTTGGTTGCTACCTTCACTTCTTTTTCTTCAACTAACTTTTTCAGGTAATCAATGTAGACTATGATATACTTCTTTTTTCTAGATTGTGGATCGATACTTCCAAAAATTTCGATGCCCCACTTATCAAATAGCTCAAGAGCCACCTAATGGTGTAAAGGCATTTCATCCCTTTGTGTGGGTCTCCCCATCCTTTGTGTTGTGCCATAATTGTGAATTACGGATAAATCATGCTTCCCTAGATAGGTGATAGTGTAGAAAAATAGGTGAAAGACTATACGACTATTTCTCCTAACTCAAGAGAAATACACAGAGAGGATTGGAGGCTTACATGTTCAGTCGCTTCCAAATGGATCCTTCTGTCGCTTTTGTTGCAGCTTCAAATTCAAGCAGTTTGTGAGTTGAAACGCTTCTTGCAAGAAACAACATTGAAAGAACAGAATATGCAACAATATAGATATCTATTCAAGCTAGTTAGCTAAATCAGTGAAGCATAAACCATATACATCAACTAAGATCTTGCAATATGGAAAATCAAAGCCAATACAGATGCATATAGGGAAAAATAAGAAGTACTCTTTATTGATGATATAAGGAGAGGTTACAGCCTAATGAAAGATTTGAAGTTACCTTCCAGCAACGTTCCCAAGCCTCATCACAGTATAAATCTCTCCAGCAGCAGCTTCACAAATCTAGCTCTCAATTGAAAATCCTCCAGCATTTCTCTACTCAAATTATTCCTTCCAAACACTTAGATCTGTGCTCAATTTATAGATGAACTGTAGGTTGTTTTGCAATCAATAACTTTCCAAAAATGGTCAAGACATGTTTCCATTCATGTAGATATCAAATGGACACTTGGATCCTAAGCTTAACACATGTTAACTCTTCTAGAATACACTGGCCAAGTGGAGATTCTAGAACAAGGAGAATTTTGCTCCCAATGTGACCAATGCACCTATGAATGTCGGGAAGTACTTTGCAGAGCAGCCTTGCAGGGGATACTTGCATATGAAACACACTTAGGCCCCTTAGAGCTTGCATTGGTGAGCTCTCATATGCTATATAATAATCTTCAAATCATGGAAACCTTTGCTTGATGAAAGTCTTTCTTGATTTTTCTTGTTTCTTGTCTAAGGGCATGTAGCAAATGAAATGATAGGGAATGATAGAACCTTAATCATTGGTCTTGGAGATGATGTCCAGTTAACCAATTCATTGGTAATGATGCCCAAATTGACCTATAACAATTTCCCCCTAAAGCATGAGATCCAAATAATAAGAACATTTGATTGAGATACTTTACACTGTGATGAGTCTGGAAACGAAGCGGAGTGGTCATCTACGTCAATATCACAATACATTACATCATGATATATCCTCTTTTGATCATAATTTCTGAGGGTAGACATTCCCATATTTAGCACATAAAACAATCTAATAACATGTACATAATTTAGAAAGTCGTCTTCATTGGAATTTTTCCTAGATGTAGACATGCCTACAGATATAGGCCCATGTTTGGATGAAAATATGTATGTAAGTTCATTGCACAGATGATGTGTACAACAATCCTGAAATCCCAACCCAGATGGATGAAACTAGATCCGGGGTCTTCTTATCTCGTTCACTCGATCATTCGGGTAAAAATCTAGCCATTCGAATATATGATTTGTAGTAAAACATGGAAAAACATCATTTTATTACCAGCCAATTATGTGAGCTGTTAACAAACACAAGAGAACCACCATTGATTTCAATGGCCCTCAAGGTACTATAGTACATTTTTTAAGGCGTGAACAGATGATTTGATGTCGAATGCCAAACAAAATATTTCAGTCAAAGGTATGGAAGCGAGGATCTTTTTGATGTTGTAACAAGCCTCATGGTACTGGAATCTAATGTTTCTAAGTGAACTTCCTGGATATTGATTTGTTGTTGACAAGAAGTCACCTTATTGCAAAACAGGAGTTACTGATTTCGGAGACAAGGGTATGACTTGATATAGAAATTTTTAGGGATGACAGTCATGAAAATGAAGGTTTACGAGTATTGCAGATGGATGAGCTTTTAATCACTGGATGACTTCTCTTGAACATATCGGCGACACTATGATGAATTGGCAGCATTTACCAAAAACTGAAGTGAATGTATGATGAACCATAGGTGTGAATGAACCGTTAATATGATTACCCAACTCAAACAGTCATAGACATGGAGTGAAAGAAGTCTCATGTTCAAGAGCGACTTGCTACCAAAACGAAACTTTTCTTACTTTTCCCAAATTTTCCCCAGTCATTTTACGACCAATGCCTCTTTATTTTTTAACAAGCTTGAGGAGGATAACATTTTCTTGATCTATAATTCAACCCTTCAGGAAAATAATGTATAGATATTTAATAATTTAACAAGTCTAGTGATGAATGAAAATAGATTCTTGCCATGATCGACAAGCCCATCGCTATTTTATGTTTTAACGAGCTTAATGACAATGATAGCCCGGTCCTTTTTCATATTTAGAGAGTCTGAAAAGAGGATGAAAGAGAACTCCAAAAGTAATTTTTTCATAAATTTGTCACTCAGATCCGAAAAAATGTAAAATAATATCTGAGAGAACCTCTTTGGTCATGTTTAACCAAGGTATTCCTTTCATAAGTGTAACACCCCCAATTTATGTGTTGAAATTTCAAAGTTAGACATTTGAACTTAATCCTAAGGGGAGTGGACCCCAAAGGATGAGTGGATTTTGAATGTAATTTAATATTCAATTTGAGAAAATGAATAAAGTACTGGTATGCATGTTGACCAAAAATAAGATTTGAGATCACTTGCTAAATCCATGAGGATGGATAAGGCAACTATTCCCCACAATCCTTCAAAAATCCTTGAAAGGAATTAATGCTAATTTAGATTTTGAGGAAGAATCTAAATTTCCCCAATGATGAGGAAAGTAGTTGGGAAGAGGTAAAGAAAGCTGGAAAAGCTGAGGGAAAGCATAAAGCAGCTTTAAAGAATCCCAAAAATGGGAAGCCTAGGCTAACGGGAAAGAAAGCATCTGCTATTGAATGCGAGTGAAAACATGCTTTGTAGAGACTAATGACTTAAATAAGTGCTCCCTAAGCAGTCGGAGTTTGATACGATTCGTTACGGAGTGATCTCTGCTCGGGGGTGAATCCTGGGAGATAAAGAGGATTCTAAGGTTGGGAGGTTGGTCATTTGCAGATTGTGGTATGTTCTGAAATTTTTGTTATTCTAATTTCTGATGGTATGAATTGGTTACATATATAAAAATAAATTAAATAGTGTGTTTGATGTTAGTACTACATTTAACAAAATCTATTTTCAGGCCTTCACCTTTCAGATTTTGTTTAGTTGTAGACTCGTTAGCCATGGAGTAGAAACCTCCAGAAACTCTAAACCCAAGATGGTTTAAATCTGAAGGTAGTAAGTCTCCATAGAAATACTGAATATTAACTTACTTCCTATATAATTACAATGGTGAAATTTTATGCTTACTTGTAAGGGGAAAGATATATTAGCAGGCCTGAAGTTATAAGACATCATATAAGAAAAATCAAAGATGTTAGAGAATGTAGGTATGTTGACATTTCTAGCTTCAAAAAAAAAAAAAAAAAAAACTCTATTTTTCATAAGGGCTATATCTTAGAGTGCATATTATCTCTAGAAATCTATCTCTAATCCTGGAATTAAGCATCAATTGTCAAAGACTGAATCTATAATTTAGGTATACTACTCAAGGATTATGGAATACCGGTATATATATATATATATATATATATATATATATATATATATATACACCTGTGATATATCTGTTCCTACTTATAACAGAGAAACATTATAGAGGAACTATAGTTACAGAGTACCATTTAAAAAAAAAAAAAAGCAAATTAGGAACAGTTGAATAAGACAGTATAAATTGTGCTAGAGAAATATTAATTCTACTCTCTAGGATTCTGGAAATGGTTATAAGTAAATAAATTTCACTTCATAAATTTCACTTCTAAAGCTACCTTTAGTCCTTGAGTTATGAACCATAGCCAAAGATTTAATCTATGGTTAAAAAGAAAATCTCTACTCAAGTACTATTATCTACTTATATATGATAAAAGAAGAAAAAAAATGGATTGTAAAAGTATAATAGCCATTATTACTTCCTACATGTACATATTATTGCAAATTCTACTTTTAACCCTGGGGATAACTATAATAGAAATTTCAAGGTGTATTTACCCTAAAACCGTGAAAGAAGTAATAGTTCTATAGATTAAATCTATACTTTATAAATTCCTTGCAAAGGAACTATTGACTCCAGGTGTATGCATTTAAAAAAAATAAAAAAAATTACATATAATGGATAAGTATCAAGAACGAGTAGCAATATATTCTTTGCGCATACACTAGATATGACTTACATGTATAAAAAAAAAAAAAAAAACTAGATGCCCAAAAAGGAACGACACAAATATGTATAATATATACATGGATTCGTATAAGTCAACAGAAACTACGCACGAATCGTAAAGGTGAATTGGTTAAGTAAAACAAACAAATAAAGGCCGATATGGATCGTTTTATTTAAAATGAATTCCACCTATATGAACTGTACATATGAAGAGAAACAATGAATTTGCCCCAAACGCATCAATTAAAACAGAATATATAACATATGATCCATATAATGAAAAAAAAGACACGTATAGGCAACCTATTTAACTGTGTGGCGGTAAACAAAATTAATTTGCCTGTATATTATGTCAAATGAAACCCTAGAAACGATACCGCCTGGTGAAACTCACGGCACTTGGAAGATTTATTGACGTTCAACAAAACTGTCAAGCAGTAACATAGTAAACACTAACCGGAGGCTTACAGTTGTCGCAGAGAGCTAAATCACCATTCGGTGTAATAAGGTTTAACGTACCTGCATATAAACGTATGTAAAGAAAACACCCCGGGATCAATTCACATACCGGGCGCCATGATTTCAAATCAGTGGATCAGTGACTTCAGGAACAAGGGTTGTATGAAAAGTCAGTTAAACAAGTCAGATCGACTTCCAATACGTGCCGATCACAGTAAAGCTATCATGGAAAAATACACAGTCGGTCAAACAACCATAACTCTCTGTCACTCCATAGCAAACGAGGCCGCGACAGTTGTATTTCCGTAAAGAAAGCTAAATCAAAATATGAAGCGACACATCTACAGTAATGAACAACGATATGATTCTTGCTGTAGGTAAATTCCTGCAATCTACTGAACTGATGTTTATACGTCAGAAGCGTTAGGTTCAATCTCTCCAGCCGTGTGATAGGAACTTCGCGCTGAAGGTAGATTATCATTACCAAAACGATAGAAACTATCAGCGAAATTAGGAACTGATGAATCCTAATCGCCTTTGATGTCTGACAACCGTAACAGTTCAAACATAAACCTATAATCCGGAAACTACAATAACCTTGATCGAACTTTGAAGAGTTTGATCGATAAACAGAACTAGATAAATATGTCGCAAATAAACTCAAGCATAACTCGTTATAATCTACAAAATGAATCTATGATATTGACGGTCGAACCAACAAATTTTAAACCCACCCTCTCGCAGAACAAATGGGTAGGGTTATAATAGAGCGTAGAATGCAACTAAGGTTTTAAACGCCCATAGGTTCGGGTGGCTCCATCACAGTGACCCGAATGAAAGGCAGACCTCCGTCTATGCCATACAGGCTTTAGAGAACTTGTCACGAGAAGAGAAGAGAGGAACAGAAAAAAAAATATGCGAGGATCTGTCAATGAGATCATCCGAAGGGTCTCCTGTTAAAAAGATACACGAACCCTAAGTTCACTGTCACCAATTCTCATCGAATCCCGATGGGGGTTGGGAAACCCACCTGAATTGCCAACCGTCAATGTATCGGTGGATCATGGCCACGGTACGCCGCCCTTGCCTTCCACGACTGAGACGTTGCACCTGTACAAAGTATCAGTAAAATATTAGAAAAAAAACTGTATCCGTCACACCCGACTGTACTGAAACCTGAGTGAGGCGGCCCATACAGCTCCTACACAGTACTGGTGTTGAGAAAACTGTGAATGCCGATAGTCGGCCTTAGGTTCTGCGTACAACGTTAGCAGAAAATGAGGTGCTGTGCCGAGAAAAAAAATCCTGCAAGATTTTACGCCATAGAAGCCCTAGCAGGGTTCGAGTAAGAGTTGGACACGTTTCACAAATTCAACACGGTAAAGTGGTTGACGGTCCTCCAGCACGGAGATATCACTCTGCCAGATGCGACGTGAATCAAATGTCTGATAAACTAAATCAAATATGCACTGTGGACGCACCTTTAACTACCTTAGGTTAAAAAAAAAGTGATTGGTAAGGCGGCTATCTCATGCCGTGGATAGGCATCGATCCATGGATATAGATATATATACCATGCCGTGCGAAAAGGGGTGCGCCTTCCATAATTACATCAATTGACATAAATAAATACATAGAGGTTTCATATATATTTATATATATATATAGGTTTTCACTACATAGAACCGTAGGCCATTTTAAAATGAACTTTATAAATTGACATATATATATATATATATATATATATATATATATATATGTAGTGGATAGGTATGAGTGTCATACATGTGATATACAATTAGCCTATGTGGGAAACGAAAAGATATAAATGTGTTATATATGAACGTAGGATATATATATATAGATGTGTTTAAATATATAGATTTGGGTGATACTACACCTTGTATAGAAGATATATAATTATCCTATGTCATATATATATGATATATGATCTTGACATATATATAGATATATTATATATATATAGATGCAAGATATATACATATTATTATAGATATACAAATATCTATATAATATATGTATATGTGATATATGAACTTGACATATGTCTAGATGTAACATATATAGATGCAAGATGTATACATCATGCATATAAAGATATACAATTATCATATATCATATATATGCTGAGATATATGGAGTTAATGGGAATAGCTTTGGGAGAATGATGGACATAATATGAAATTTAATGTACATAAAAAAATAAAAATAAAAATTTCAATGGCAGGAGGTGTTACAAATGGTATGAAGACTAGTTACAAAAATTCATTTGTCCAAATTTTTGTTAACCACTGCCTGCATATTTTTGTTTTTTTTAGGTTATAGACTTTTGCTAATCGTTTTGTAAGTGTGGGTTGATAAATTTGGTGGAAAGGGTTGTATGGATTTGCGTGATGAGGTTGCTATAAATTCAGCCCCGGTACTAGCTATGTTGCAGGTCTGCAACGAGAGTTGGCGGCCCAGCAGAGCCATGCTCCATCGACGATGGGCGGGAAGAAAGCTCTGCCAAGGCAACTTCCGAACGACCGAGCGAAGGTTGGGAGAAATATGGATGAGTACGATGATGATGATCTTCAAACTGACATGTGAAAGAAGAGCTGAGGAGAATTTAGAAAAATCAAACCACCTTCCTATGATGGAAGAAGAAGAGGAAGGTCTATGACTGATTTGATGAACACGTCAATATTTAAGTATGTGAATAACCAAACTCCTTTGAAAGGCAGATTAGCGATTGTACAACTACAAAGGCGACCACAATGGTGGAAAAGACAAAATAGTGCATACCATTGATAACAATTAGCAAGAAGATTCAGACTAAGTTCAAAAGAAAATCGCTACTTAAATAGTTCAATATGGTGATAAAACAAAATTCACATTCACGCAAACTAGGAAGCGCTCACTAATGATAAATTTATCACAAGTTTACTAGAACTACTAGAGTATGTCACCCATTAGGGAAAAGAAAATACTAACGTCAAGGTTTTAGAATGCTTCCCCTTATCATGTACAGAAAAATTAGTTAAAATAATCCAAAACCACAGATGAAGAGCATTAGAAAAAAGATTATGCTGTCAGCCAGGTTAAAAGTGAAAATATCCCGAACAAGGAAGAAGCTGGATGAGCAAAGGGTGAGTTCAAAGAAAGAATAACCCAGCATATTTAAGAATTTTTGGTGAGATCATCAAAGGAAAAAAGTTGACAAACCAAAGGAAGAATGGCTTTAACTGGATCCTCCAAGTGGCTTCAAAACAACAGTGAAAGAACCAATAAAGGAAAAGGACGATCGAATGAAGAACGTCGAAATGTTGAAACGTGGAGAACCCCACATGATGAGGTATGCCCCATCGTATACGTACTCAGCGAGAAAGCCGAAACAACAACCTTAAACAACACCTTCGAAATATTGGCTTCTCGGTCAGCCTTGGAGGAAATCGACAACGTGAAACATCGACAACCATGGTGGAAATGGAGGGTAAGATTTCGACCTGCAACTCTTGTTTTGATTGATCCAGTGCTTCTTTGAGTTATATTAATCCACAGGATGACGAACAAAAATGTACAAAATTGAACTGAAAGGTTTCACTTGGGTCATGGTTGAGTGGGTGACCCATGAGACTAAGAGAAAAGTCACACATAAACACCACTAACGACAGAAAATAAATTGAATGGCTTTACATGATAAATACGAACATATTTCCATTAGGATCCTATGATATATTTGATGAGAATGGACTGGCGGAAAAGTAGAAAAGCTCGTTAATTTGTTGGGGGATAAAACACGCATTGTGATGAGGAAGAAACCTTTTACTAAAGGCAAGAATAACAATAGACAATGTAAACACTTACAATTGAAAAAGAAACATTCCGAAAAAGGATACCAATTTAATACGATTGTGCAGAAGAAATGAAACATGTAAGCGGGGAAGAACTATTGGATGTCCTGCAGGTCCTTGAATAATTTAGGAAGTCCCAAGAAATCCCTCATCTTCCCCCCAAAAGGAGATTGATTTTTAATCGATCTTGTTACCCGAGAACCTTTTGTTTCTAAAACTTTTACTCTCGGATAAACCCTCACAGAACATGGGGTTGAAGAAGATGTAGTTTATAATTTATTCAAAATTATATCTGAGACCAGTATTGTCTCCTTAAGAACTAGGTTTTAGGCTTGTGAAAAAGAAGAATGGAACTTTTTGAGATGTTATTATTGACTATCGTCAAATGAATAAGTTGACCATTAAAGACAGATATACTTCTAATTGATGATCTTTAGATCAGAAGAAGACATGTCGGTCTTTTCTGAGTTGACTTGAGGCTGGTATCACCGACTTAAAATCAAAAGAATATTATGGCAAAACTGACTTTTAGAACCCGGTATGGACACTACGAATTTGTGGTCTACCTTTTGGATTGTCAAATGCCACTGCCACCTTTAGCCTTGATGAAGCAGTGTGTTAAACAAGTATTTGGATAAATTTGATAGTACTATAGATGATATTTTAGTCTCAAAAATGAAGATAATTGCAGGAACATCTAATAGTGTTACCAACTTTAAAGAAAAACAGCTATATACCAGAATTAGGTAAATAATTTATAAAGATAGAACTATTTGGTCATATTATTTCTAAAGAACTTCATGATTGTCCCAACATCATAATTAAAAATAGCCGATCCCAGTATTTCAATGATAAAGTCATTCATGGAATAACCCGACTCTTATAAATAAATTGTGAAAAGATGCTATGCTATAGCAAATCCCACCTCATTACAAAAGGAAGGTGTTAAGTTGCGTGGACTGAAAAATGCAAAACGATTTCAAACGTTCATCACAAAAACATTTGGCCCTATATTAAAAATTGATGATCTAGGTAAGAAGTTTGTTGTAATAATACAGATGCTTGTTGGAAGGAAGTCTGACTGGGAAAGACTACAGTCATTACCTATGAATCTGAGGAAAATAGAAATACATGAGCAAAATTATAGTGCATAACCATGATTTTAGAATTGCAGTACATTATTCATACTTTAAAAATGTGGAGACATATCTACTTTGAAAAAGTTCACATTGATAGTAGATCATATGTATTAAATATTCTTTTCTAGCCCGTCTGGATAAGACAAACGGATGTTTATCTTTCTAGATGGTGTATGGACATAAAGCATATCAAGGGGAGGCTAAATTCTTTGATGCGTTAAGTAGAAATATTTGTTCAAATATGAACAACCTCATGGAAAGTAATTCTGCAGGTAGAGAGTGGTGGAAACGACCTTCAAGTCCCACTACCAAACCTCTTGAAACTAGAACAAGGGATAAAGCAGTTCACTAGAAACCACAAGAAAATTTGCTCTATTATAAAAATAGGTTATATATTTAAAATATAGAGTCATGAAAAGAATTTTAGATGAATATCACAGCATTCCTATCTCACCAGGACATCAAGTGCAATCTTCTGTGTGAAAAAGTTATTATGACGAATAGAAGATGTGGCAGTATCTAGTATCTGCAGTGTCAACTAGTCAAGTTGAGCATCAACACAATGAGGGCTTTGCAATCCACCCATTGCAGTGGAAATGGGATACCATTCCATGGTTCTGGAACTACCCAAACCAAATACCAACATGATTCGGTAATGGTAGTAGTAGACCTTTAACCAAAGTTGCTCACTTTATGCAGTCAAATCTCACTTTGAACGACTCAAGTAGCAAATGTTTCTGAAGAATAGTAGGCCATAGAGGTTGCCAGTAATTGTCTCGGATAGGAATGCTAAGTTTACAGCGACATTTTGAAAAGTTGTTTAGGAGATGGGTACTAAAGCACAATTTTGAAATGCTACTATCACCCTCAACAGTAAGCGACGAAAAAGAACAGATAAATATTGAAGGAATGTGTTGCGAAATGTATGTGATACAACCAACATATTCTGTGGAATGAACCATCAAGGTGGGAAAAGTATCTGTCTGGCGAGTTTACTTATAATAATAACTACCAATCTCTATTAAAATGGAAGTCTGGTTAAAGCTTACTCTATGAGAGAAAAGTGCCGTGCTACGAGTTGAGTCAACAGAAAGATAAGCGATGTTGGACAGATAGAATGGAAAAAATTGTTAATAAACCACAAAAATATAAAACGACCTGAGAACTGACAGAAAATATACATGAAAAAATTGCATCGAAAATTAAAGTGAGGATCATATTTAGTGAAAGCAAGCACACTTTGTACGAAGAGATTATTTTAATAGCTCTAAAATATTGGCAAACTTTGAAAGTGTTGAAAAGGTGGAATGAGTAGCTTACAGCATTTTACATGTGTTAAAGTGCATAATATGTTCATGTTTCATTATTAAAAAATATAACATGATGCTTTATACTGATACAATTGAAATATTGTCCCAGGGTAGAACAGTTTCTATGAGAACACACTTCCATCTTCAGAGCGGAAAAGTAAGGTGAAGAAAGCAGGCAATTGACGAGTAAAAGTGAAGTGGAAGCACTTTCTGTGAAGAAGCCACACAGGAAAAGGGCAAAATGATGAGAAAATATCCGACACTGACTTTAATGAACTCAATGGTTGAATAACAACATCGAGGCCCAGTTATTTAGCTTGAGAGAATATGTAACACTTTAATTTGTGTGTTAAAATTTTAAAGTTAAATGACTGAACTTAATCCTAAGGGGTGGACCCCAAGGGATGGAGATAAGTATGAATGTATTTGCATATTTTATTTAAATAATAAATAATTGTACATTTATTTAAAGAAATTTGAGATCACTTGCAAATCCATGAGGATGGATAAGGCAACAAATCCCCAAATGCTGAAATGTGAAAAGTGTTAGATTTGAGGAAGAATCTAAATTTCCCCGATGAAGAGTGAACAGGAAGGTGAAAAAATTTGGAAAAGTGAGGAAAAGCTTAAAAACGACTTTAAAGAAATCAGAAAACCTAGGCTAAGCAGGGAAAAACCTCTTTCTGCTAATGCAGACAACAATTAAACATGCTTGAAGATAATGGCTTAAATAAAACTGCTCTAAACGGATGAGAAGTTTGATACGTTCTGATCTCTCGGCTGGGAGTGAATCTACCAGGAGGGTAAAGGGATTCTAAGTTTGGTGGTCTATTTACAGGTGTGGTATATTCAAAAATTTTATTATTCTAACCAGTGCAGTATAATTAAAATACATATATAAAAATAAATTAAATAGTGTGTTTTGAGGTTATTTCATTTAACAAAATCTATTTCAAGGCCTTCACCTTCAGATTTGTTTAGTTGCAAATTGTATGGAGTAAAAACCTCAAACTCCAATTTAAGATGTTTCATCTGATTGCAGTCTCCATAGAAAAGTAGATATTAACGACACCTATATAATTACAATGGTGAAATTTGTGCTAGATGTAAAGAGGGAAAAATGTATTAGCATACTTTGAAGTTATAAGACATCATAGAAAAATCAAGATGTTAGGTATGTGGTATGTTGACATTTCTAGCTTAAAAGAAACTCTAATTTTTATAGGGCTATATCTTAGGTGCATATCAAGAAATCTATCTCTAATCTACAGAATTAAGCACATCAATTGTAGCTAGATATAATTTAGACATACTACTCAAGGATTATATGGAATACACGTATATATATATATATATATATATATATGTACATAAATTCTCTCTTGCTCCTACTTATATGAAGAAACGATATGAAGAACGGTTAGATAAAATGAAATTACTTATAAATTGTCTGAAAATATTAATTCTCTCTGGGATTACGGAAATGGTTATAAGTAAATAAATTTCACTTCATAAATTTCATTTCAATCTAACTTTAGTCCTTGAGTTATGAACCATATGCAAAGATTTAATCTATGATTTAAAAATAAAATCTCTACTCAAAGTACTATTATCTACTTATATATGATAAAAGAAAAAAAAGTGTGTAAAATATAATAGCTATTATCACTTCACATGTACATATTATTTCAAGTCACCTTTTCTACCGGATCCTATTTTGAGAATTTCAGGGTGTAGTACCCTAAAGTGAATATGATAATATGCCTAAGGAGCTAATCTATACTTTACCTGAAATTCTGCAAAAGTAACTATTCTGACTCCGGGAATTGTATGCATTAAAAAAAAAATTACATATAATGGATAAGTGTCAAGAAACAGTGCCATGAAAATACATTCTGGCACATACACACTGGTGTGACTTACATATGTATGTAAAAATATAACAGTGCCAAAAAGGAATGACATAATGTATACATGTATGTCCTTAGGTTGGTATAGTCCAACGAAACTACGTGGGAATAGGTAGAAGAGATAAATTGATTTAGTAATTAAATGTAAATAAAGGCGAATGGATGTTCATTGAAATTGAACCCACTATATAATTTGTGCCATAAACTTAATTGAATTTGTGACATCAATTAAACGAATATATATATTATAGGTCATATATTGAAAAGAAAAAAAAAAAGGACACGTATGAACGACTATTGCTTTATTGACGGTATGAAGTGCGTTGCTGTGTATGTATGGTAAAACCTAAGCTTGATACACTTTGAGTCGAAACTCACTGACCGCCGGAAGATTTATTGACGTTTCACAAAGCATCCCAGCGGTAACGAGTAAACACCTGTAGGAGGCTGGGTTGTCGTGACTTCATCCTACATTCGGTGCCTTGGGTTTAGCGTGCCTGCATATAGCATGTAAAAAGACACCAGGATTAACACTCACATCTAGGCGCAGTTTCAAATGGGTCGGATGGGTGACTTCGAGAAAAAAAAAAAGGTTGTGAAAAGTCGATTAGCAGTCGGACTCAGCTTCCAATACGTGCGAATCACAGTGGCTTCGGCAAGCAGGCATTTTAACGTGAAACAACGATATGATTCTTATTGTGGTAAGTCCTTCAATCTACTGACTGACGGTTGTCTGAACGTCGAAGCGTTGGGTTCAATCTCCTCGGCCGCGTGACCGAACCGCGGCCGAAGGTAGATTATCATGCCAAAAACGATAAGCGTACAAATTGAGCCGGTAGTCTGTGCACAGTGTTTGACAACCATGTGTGACTCCCAGCAACAAGCCTATGTCAGGAAACACAATAACATAGGCAGACTTTGAAGAAGGTTGGATGAAACCATAGAACTGAAATAAATATACTTAAATAAACTCAACATATGTTTAATCTCGAAAATGAATCATAAGTATAATGACCGGACAACAAATGTAAACACACCCTACTTTGAAACAATAGGTAGGGTTATAACAACGTGAAATAAACACATTTAACATAAGGATTAGGTTGGCTACATCACGAAAACCCGAATATTGAAAAGTAATGAACCACTATCGATACCATACATGCTTTGAAAATTGTCACCGAAGAAAACGAGAACAAAAAAAAAAAAACTTACGGTGCGTACGTGAGATAAGAAGGTGCTCTGACCAAAGATACTGAACCTAGTTTTCTTGTCCGAATCTCTCGAATCCCGATGGTGGGTTTGGGCTCCACACAGAATTTCACCAAAATCGTGTCCCGAGGGTCCATAGCCCACCTCGCCACCCTTTCTCACGGTGCCCAAATGACACACCTACAAAGAAACGACCATCCATTAAGAAAAAACGCGTGGCCGTCACCGGGCGTGCAGCTTTGATTGGCGACCCATCGGCTCCTACCTGCAGTGCGGGTGTTGAAAGCTTGTGAATGCCGATAAGTGACCTTAGGTTCTGCAATATAACTTATTAGCCGGAAATAAGTGTTAAATGCAGGAACAAAGCACAAGACGATACGTAATAGAAGTTGTAACGGGGTTAGAAATAATAGGTGTGACACGTTTCACAAATTCAATACTGAGTAAAGTAGTTGCCGGTCCAGCCGCAGAGATATCCTAGGATAAGACGTGGATCAAATGTCTGAGTAAACTAAATCCAAGGTTCTATGGGTATAGTTTTAGTGCTGGGTTAAAAATTTGATTAATTTATGTGCATTTCTTGCCGTGGAGAGCGTATTTTCAGATATGAATCCTATCACACAAGGTAATGATCATGATGCATCATTCCACAATTACAATGATTGACATAAATAAATACATAGAACATATATATTTATATATATGCAGTTTTTCACATACTTTAATTAATAATTTAAATGAACATAAATTAATATATATATATATATGCAAGTGGATAGACATAGTGTCATACGTGTGATATACCATTCCTTTATGTGAAACTTAGAAAAGATATAAATAATATTTATATATGGACGTAGGATATATATATAGATATTATTTATATATAGATTTAAGATGGATATACATATGTATAGAAATATACAATTATCTACTATGTGTATATATGATATGATCTTGACATATATAGATATTATTTATATATATATATATAGATACAAGAAAGTATACATATTGTATAAGTATACAATTATCCTATAATATATATATGTGATATATGAACGACATGTCTGAATGTGTACATATATATAGATACAAATCTATACATCATGCATATAAAGTATACAGTATCCTATGTCATATATGTGAGATATATGGGTTAATGAGATAACTTTGAGAATGAGTGGACATAATAAAGATTCAAATGTACAAAAAAAAAAAAAAAAAAATTCGTGGCCCAGGTGTTACAAACTAGTTTAGGTAGTGTGCCACTAAAAAATTAACTCGCTTACTCTAAGCGAAGATAAACTGTTTGTCCGCCTCCAGAACTGAGGTTCTTACCCTATAAGCAGATTATACTCAGCATTATGCATCAGCTAACAAAAAAACTACTTATTGAATCCATTTCAAATTCATACGGTTATCCGGTATTTACTTCTTTTGAGTAATTATAGACAGTCATGGGAATATAAGAATTTCTCAAACTTTCCCAGCTTGCAAGCCTTATAAAATTTTCTCAACATTTTAAAGTTGCAAAGATCGAGGTATAGATGTATGCCTCCTCGCATACATCTACCTATACCCGCTAACCTCCATCAAGCCCCACTACTTCCCCAGCTAGCTTAGATGGACTAAAACCGATGTTCGTTCATTGTATTTTTACATATGCTTACAATCTTTCCCTCACAAAAACTTTTGTCACACAATAGATGTTCAAGTAGACTTCGTATTCTACCGTTACAAACATTCAGTGCTCACACTCAAAAGTGCATTCAACTATTCCATGGGAAAACTAGGACACAGATCCTCTTGCCTCAATCAAATAGGGGAGGATACTAAACCGGATAGTTTAGACTCCCTAGTGTTATATCCTCTTACTTAGTTAGGATTCAACTTTTGCTTTCATATGTTTTCACATACATTTAATAGAATAATTTAAATTCTTAGTTCTACAATTCTTTCCCTTGTAACACAACTGACACACTGAATCCCATACTGCTATCACAGGGTTGTTGTTTCCTACCTTCTGCTATTGGTTACAGGGAATTCTGTGCCATCAATATTGTTATGATATTAGTTGTTTGGTACTTGCTATTCATGGTTACTGTTTTGTTAACATTTTCTGTCTTTACACACAACAACTTAATATTCCTTTAAAAGACAGCAAGCTACACCTATACATAATCATGAGATTAGCTGTTCAAAGGATCTACCATCTTTAACTCCATTACCACAAGGAACTCATTCCCATACTCCAACCAATTTCCTCTGCTATCAATAGCTTTAGTTTACAATTACATGAGTTACTGAACAAATAATCAATCCAGAATTTGCATAATGAACCATAACATAACAATTCACAAATTGCATAATGAACCATAACATAACAATTCACAAATTGCATAATGAACCATAACATCACAACTCATAAAACAGGGATATATTTAATACAGACTTACAGAAATCTCCAACATTTGGCATGCATACCTCTACTATGACCAGTCCTCCCAACCTTTGAATCCTCTTTATCTCCCAGGATTCACCCCCGAGCAGAGATCCTCCCAGAACAGACTAACCTCAATCTGTTCTGGAGCAGCTTATTTAAGCTGTGCTTTCCCCAAGCCCGTTTCCAATTCTGCGTCCAGAATTTCAGGATGCTTTATTCATGTTTAGCCTAGGCTTCCCATTTTGGGACTCTTTAAAGTTGTTTTAAGCTTTTCCTCAGCTTTTCCAGCTTTTTCTCACCTCTTCCCAACTACTCCTCTTCATTGGGGAAATTTAGATTTTTCCTCAAAAATCTAAATTAGAAATAATTTCTTTCAAGGATTTTTGAAAGATTTTTGGGGAAAGTCTTTTTCCTTTTCCATCACCTCATGGATTAGGCATGTGATCTCATTTTCTCATCTGGTCATAGTGCATACATAATATTTTATATATTTTTCATAAATAAATAGTTAACCACATCCACACAATAATTATCCATTGGGGCCCACTCCCCTTTGGATTTATGTTCAAATGTCTCATTTGAAAAGTATAGAACTTGGGGGTGTTACATATTCCCCCTCTGAAAATAAACACCGTCCTCGATGTTGCCAACTATCTACTTAGTTTATTTTGAACATAACTATGAATGCTTTTCTATCATCTTAGCTTCTCTGTTCCATGTAGCTTTTCAGCAGTAAAGTGCTCCACTGCACCTTTACTCTAGCTACTGTTCGATTTCGCAATTCAATTTCCTCCCGCTTTCATCTTTGAAGCGGCTCTGGAAGGAATTCCTCTTCTGGTTCCACCTGGACCACATTCCAATCAATAATGTGAGGAGCATCATGTACAAAAATTATATTTTTTTCAACAAGGAGACATGAAACTCATCATAAATTGTAATCTGCAAGGGTAAGGCTAGTTTCCCCCCTTTTTCAACACCTTCCTCGGTGTTACACTTTAACGTGGATTTTTTCCACTTTGTCAAAGATTTCTTCTTCGTCCTTGATTTGTTTCCAGCAGAGTACTCTTCTGCTTCCACTCTATTTACTGATGCTTTATGCAGTTGGTTTTCTTCCTACTTCTTTGTAAGAAGTCTGTCTGGAAGATCTTTTATTCTGTTTTCTCTATCCACCATTCATACCAATGTAAGTAATATCAGATACATATAATTTATAATCCACAACAACATTCTGCCTTTCAATAACTTAAGAAATTCAGTTACTAGTCAAACCGTTCGGGTTCATAATAGTTTAGTGTACTTTTAGTACACTACTTATCCTTTATTGTTTTCAGTGAGATTCTTTCCTCACACAACTTGGTCCCGTTCAACTTTTCTTGAGTTTTTAGGTGATTTATCTTCACCTTTTTCTCCTTGGTTCCAGAGTGTACACTTTCCTGTTACACACTTGGCTAAACAATTTTTCACTTTTCATTAGTACTCATAAATGAAAGAAAACATTTGTATCATATGCATGTTTATGCTTACCCTTCCTCAGTTCATAGTCGTACTTCCAGTATCTTATCATTGTTTTCTTTTGTTAGTCAATCAATTTAATTAGTAATAACTAGACTCGTTATTAATCTCTACAATTCAATGCTTACTTCCCACATGAAATTTTTCCCTCTAATCTCTTTTCTCTCAGTCTTTGAAATTACGGTTCAAGAAAATTAAATCAAATAAAATTTACCTCAACAAAATTTTATAGTGTGAATACATGTATTCACTATTATTCATCACATTCACCAGTTTTACTACTTGAAAATGTCAAAATTGTATTTGACACAATTTCCCCTTTTTCAAAGTATTTCCATAATTTATACATTTACCTTAATTGTTTTTTTTTCTTTTTCCCCATACGGTACACATTCCGATGATAAATTGAGGAAATTTATTATGCTCCATTGGATTTTTATCCATGCATGTTCATTTTCATAATTATTTTCCCATGAAAAAAACAATCGTTAGGTATTCAATTCTACCCTAGCTAACTCACCTGGGAAAATTTGATTTATCCCTTCTTTCATTCATTCATACTCAATGAGATGAATTTGTATTATATTATCTAATATTCAAGGGCCCACAATTACTACACCACTATTTACAACTGTGTTTATAACTCGTATTTAAGCTTACCATTTCATTATTTTGCATGAACTAAAATATGCTTATTACAATTTACTTTAGTCATGACTTAAATCATCTTGGAAGTTTTTTCAATGTCAACATTTTTTCTTCTCCCTTAATCTTGTGAATATAAGGTTAGAAATTTACTAACTGAACTAAATTATCATGTATGCAGATATTATATTCATACAACTCAACAAAGTTTACATTATAATATATAATAAAATCACCTATATCTATAATGTTAATTGTAGATTTCACTTATGTCTCACGTGCAATTGGTTTCCTTTTAATCGATCATTTCTCATGATAATTATTATTATTTTATATATATATATATATATATGTATATATATATATAATAGTTAATTAAGAATTTACAACTTATATTTAACATACCTCTATTAGATATAAATTGTCCTTTTCCTATTATCCACCTTTCTCTATATATTCAATATAAACTTTTTTCTTCTTCTTTTGTTCCCATAACTATGGTAACACATAGTATTATCTAACATATTAGGGACATATATCACCCTACAATTATTCCTTTATAGCCTTTCATGCTTCAAGTCAACTTATTGTTATAAAGGATATTAATAACATTCTATTTTAGTTGTTTTAACATTCCAAACTTTTAACCCCAGTTTTAATTACATATATCCATTTCTTAACCCTATCCTGAAAGTTATTTTTTCTATAGATATATATTCTTGCACACATAATTATTTATGCTCAATTCCACCACCTTGTATATATATAAATTTTCTTTATAAAGCTCTTTGTTATATGAACCATGATAATTCATATCATTAAATCCTCCACTCTTTTTCATATATATATATATATAGAACCACTCTATATATATTTAATATAAATGCCATCATGTATATATAAAATCCACCATATATACATATAATCCACCACATCTATATAGAATCCACCGCATGTATATATATATATCCACCATATATATATAAAGTCCACCCTATATAAAATCCAACAATTAAATTAATACTCCCATAATTATTTTTCTTATTTAATGTACAAGGTAGCTTTATACCCTCGTACCCACTTACCATTTCCTTTGTGATGGACTTATAAAGTTTTTATTTGAACCAATATAAGGACAATTGAGATGGTCTCGGCTATTGTTGAGTCAATAATTTATAATAGCATTATTTTCTATTATTTTCAGCCAAGTACGTGAATACCTAAACTTACAGGCCTTTCTATTTTTATGTTTCCAATCTGTCCGTAATGTTCCTCTTTTCCACACAATGTTACTCTTCACCTTCTCGTTTATACATGGACACCAGTTTTAATAAACTAATTAACTTCATCATAAAATGTATTGATTTAATAACTATACATAGTAATTATATACATGTTAGCCTTTTACACCTAACCTCATCCTCAATTTAATTTGAAAAGGTATTTAATTTCACCGTGAGCACTTTTTCCTTCAAAAGCGCATGATGCCATACTTAACTAACATATTTAGTAACTATAGTCTGTTCGATATGCTCTTAAAGATAAATTCGTTTCTCTATATACGCTCTTTGATACCATTATACAACCCCTACTTTTATATAACGCACTAATACTATAACCCTACATTATATAACATATTACCTTTAATACATAACAGGAACTTTTAACATATATATACATAATCCCACTTATATATGTATATATAACAGCATATATTACGTGAAGGCATACCATTTATCAACTATCTATATATATTTATAGAACTCCCTTTTTATATTATCACTGATTTTGTATAGCTGTAACCACTTGTATATATCAATTGCAAATATGATTGCACCCGTTGTCGTCGTGGTGGAGCTGAAGGTTCTCCCATTTACACGTTTCTATGCTGAATCAATTTTCATTAATCACTTACCTATTTTCCATCCAGCTCACGACTTACTTTCTCGAGCCACGGAAAGTTCTCAACTACCGGCGTGGCGTCTTGCCAGGGCTTGCGGCCTACGCAAGTCTCTGGACATTCGAATCGCGCTGTCATATTTACAATATCTTTGGATATTTTTTTTTCCAACTTCCGAATCACTTTCTGCAATTAAATCACATCAAAGTGTACCATTCCCGTCTCCGAGTTTTCTTGGATCTGCGTGAGACGGTGTAATCTCGTGCCAGTTGTAGGGATGAGATTTATTAGGGTTTTCTGCCCCAAATTTTTTTCTTTAAACCCGGTTGCCCTTTCGTTATACCCCAGAGGGGAGAACCGGAATTTATTTGCATGCAAATTGTCAGGGGTTCGAGTCTTTGGGAGTATAAACCCTAAATCAGCTGCTGTGTTTGCAGAGATCTATGCTGGTAGCGATCAACTATTCTCTTTTCGTTTCTGATGGGTTGTTTGTTTGTTCGATTGCAGGTGCGTAGCTGGTTTCTCTGGCTGGTGTATTATCTGCTGTTCCATTGCAGTAATTCTTTGTTTAACGATTCATATTCTTCCTGCTATTATCCAGGTCTATCATTTTTTTCTGGGAAGAAGCTGTAACTTAGATGTAACTAGGCAGGCCGCCTGGTGCTTATCATGCTGTAGAAAATTAGTTTACCCATGGCAGATACGCCGTGCCACCATCGTATCCTGCAACTAAAATTTTGTTTTACTATATCGTTTCACTACTTTTCTGCTGGGTATGGAAATGATATACAACCACTGTGTAAAAAAATTCCCCCTGACAGAGCTATATTAATTAATTTTTTACCGGCATACACAGGTATTTTGGGCGTAATATCTATTTAGTCTTGTTCGCACGGTCATATGTAAAATTTGAACATACCTCCGCCACTCTTAATGCACTGTTATTCATATAAATTGCACATACAGTCTCAAATCTTATCGCACAGTTACTCTGAAAATTTTAAATAGGCGTTTTCGAATCTTATAGTAAGGCTATACCTGTTTCTGCTATTGGAAATAAAATCTGCTCATGCTAATGTAGGTTTGATTTTATATTTGTTCAATTGACGGTATAAATCATTTATATATCTCCTGTTAGCATGATGGATTCGGGTCGACCTATCTGTTGGTTGGTTTTCAGAAAATTTGTTCGTTGACCACTACTCTGCAGAACTTCCATAGTTCGGTTAAAGTTACTTTCTATTTACCCTTTCTCTGACCCGAGATTTAACTTTAACTTATCACTTCTTTTCTGGCGTTACCTATTTTATATTCCGACGTTCTTACGTTTACAGGTATTACCATTCGTCCGACACAGATCAAGGGTACGTTCGCGGCATGTGTATTTTGGTTTTATGCGTATGTATCTGAAATGGGTTTATATTAGGTCGTGGAACTTATATTTTAGTTGTCTTTTACAATACACATGCATGTATTTCAATAGTCCTGTAATATAAGGCATTATTATTATTATTATTTTTTTTATAACACTTCTTTGCCAAGATACTGGATTCATATATATCCATTTCTCATATGTAGGTTTCCTTTTGTTTTTTATATCGTTGAACTATAAGATCTTTGTTTATATTGCCTTTGGGGCATATAGCTTCCTGTATATGTATATATAGGGCTCGTAGTCGAGGCTAACAAAGCCCCAATGATGGGATGCTCGATGCCTAGTAATATATATATACACTTTCGGCTTATTTAAATTTTTTTTCTCTTTTTGTTATGCATATATAGAATATAGATATGCGTTAATTCCATTGCTGATCTACCTTGAGCATAAATTAACTCGCTTACTCTAATGTTTATATCAAGGGTTATAACTGAATATAACATACAAAATACCCCCTAATTGCTATGAGTAGTATAATCATTCTTTAGTACAGGTTTACTTGTGATTTTATACGATTTCAACTACAGGTTACAGAGTCTATGCTAGTAACTTCTATTTTTCTTTGGAAGTATATCTATATGTAATCCAGGATGCTTGACTAAATACCTTAAGTATAGGTCAAGTAATTTGTTATGTTTTGATTAATTTATGAGAAATGTCCAAGTGAAACTATCACATCGCATTTCTCGTGGAATAATTATTATGTTTGCTTTTAACTTGGGCCCAATCATAGTATGGGGATTTTATAAAATTCTAATATATATGTTTCCACTCATGCCATGCTACCATACATGTTATATGTTAGTCCTTTTCTCAAGGTAAAACTGATCATCGATATAAAATTAAGCACTTATTTTGTTTTATAGGTAGATGATAGAAATTCGAGTAGTGTGCATTATTTATAAGATAGGGCGTGGTTATATATATTTTTTTTCATGGATTAAAAGTATATGCTAGGAATGTTATATAAAGGATAGGATATTTCCATAAGGTAGAAGATCTCCTGAATTACAAAATTTGGAAGTACATACTCAAGTTGTTTATTTTCCCTTCTCATTTTTGATCTTATCAGGTAGCCTCCAATGATATTGAATTTTTTTTTTTTTTCCTAAAATATGAGCATGTACCTTCACATTTATATAATTTCATGAAATACCAGTTAATATTATATAATTTCATGAAATACCAGTTAATATTGAATTTTCTGTGGAGACTAAGTACCTTCGGATTTAACCCTATTGGATTTAAAGCTCCTCTAGCTTTCTACTTCATGGAATTCTGGTCTACCACTGAACAGAATCTAGAAGGCGAAAACCTAAAAATAGATTCAGTTAAATGTAGTACTGAAATCACTCATACCATTCCATTAATTTTTATATGTAGTCAATTCATACTGATGTAAAATAGAAGAGCATCATATTTAAAGACCTACCATTTCATGCAGTAGACCAGGCTCCCACCACAGATCAACCTTTACTCTTATCTCTAGAAGTTCCCTTTCTATGTGTCTAGGGAAATAAATATAAATTCATTTTTCTTTCTCTTTGTATGTCCTATTCTTACCCTCAAAATTGAAAGATTTCTAGTGAGGTTAAATCATGGAAAATGATACATTCCTATGAAGGTGCTGATGCTCAATAAGGCCAGCTAAATGATATATCAGTTAGGTACTACTGTTTTCCCCCTTGCTTTTCATCACAGTAAGGCAGCATCGATCTTTGCTACTGTATTAAGATGGTTTCAATATCTTAACTTTATGAACCCTGACTTTCTTTTACATAACGATGATAGTAGAACAATGGCTAAATATGTCATTGTAAACTTACAGATATATATATATATATATTTTTTCATCATGGATATATATTCCGAGTGAAGAACAATCATACTCTATTATTTTACATAGAAATAATATTTTTCTGAGAGATATCGGTTTCTAGTTTTAAACCTATTATAGGTTTAACCATTCTGGTATATGAGCCTCCTCATATTACTTCAATGTTTCTACTTCATCACAATCTGTTACATATATACCTGAAAGTATCTCCAAGATATTTGTATGCTTAAAGTAATATTTTTAATTTTTCATAAAATTTATATCAGTTTACTAGTTCTTTGTGAGCACATATCTTGCCCAATTTTTGAACCTGGGCTCCGATACCATTTGTCACACCTCCCAGACCCAGGTTCTTACCCATATATCATAACTTAGATATACTCAGCATTATGCATCAGCTAACAAAAAAACTACTTATTGAATCCATTTCAAATTCATACGGTTATCCGGTATTTACTTCTTTTGAGTAATTATAGACAGTCATGGGAATATAAGAATTTCTCAAACTTTCCAGTTTGCAAGCCTTATAAAATTTTCAACATTTTAAAGTCGCATCATCGAGGTATAGATGTATGCCTCATCGCATACATCTACCTATACTCAGTTAACCTCCATTGCTCCCACTACTTCCCCAGCAGTTTAGATGGACGGTAAACCGATGCTCTGTTCATTGTATTTTTACATATGCTTACAATCTTCCCTCACAAAAACTTTTGTCACACAATAGATGTTCAAGTAGGATTCCCCCGTATTCTACTGTTACAAACATTCAACATGTTTGACACTCTGGTGCAGATTCAACTATTCCATGGGAAAACTAGGACACAGATCCTCTTGCCTCAATCAAATAGGGGAGGATACTGAACCTGATAGTTTAGACTCCCTAGTGTTAGATCCTCTTACTTAGTTAGGATTCAACCTTTGCTTTCATATGTTTTCACATACATTTAATAGAATAATTTAAATTCTTAGTTCTACAATTCTTTCCCTTGTAACACAACTGACACACTGAACCCCATACTGCTATCACAGGGTTGTTGTTTCCTACCTTCTGCTATTGGTTACAGGGAATTATGTGCCATCAATATTGTTATGATATTAGTTGGTTGGTACTTGCTATTCATGGTTACTGTTTTGTTAACATTTTCTGTCTTTACACACAGCAACTTAATAACCATTTAAAAGACAACAAGCTACACCTATACATAATCATGAGATTAGCTGTTCAAAGGATCTACCATCTTTAACTCCATTACCACAAGGAACTCATTCCCATACTTCAACCAATTTCCTCTGCTATCAATAGCTTTAGTTTACAATTACATGAGTTACTGAACAAACAACCAATCCAGAATTTGCATAATGAACCATAACATAACAATTCACAAATTGCATAATGAACCATAACATCACAACTCATAAAACAGGGATATATTTAATACAGACTTACAGAAATCTCCTACATTAGGCATGCATCCCTCTCCTATGACCAGTCCTCCCAACCTTAGAATCCTCTTTATCTCCCAGGATTCACCATCGAGCAGAGATCCTCCAAGAACAGACTAACTTCAATCTATTCTGGAGCAGCTTATTTAAGCTGTGCTTTCCCCAAAGCCTGTTTCCAATTCTGCGTCCAGAATTTCAGGATGCTTTATTCCTGTTTAGCCTAGGCTTCCCATTTTGGGACTCTTTAAAGCTGCTTTAAGCTTTTCCTCAGCTTTTTCAGCTTTTTCTCACCTCTTCCCAACTACTCCTCTTCATTGGGGAAATTTAGATTTTTCCTCAAAAATCTAAATTAGAAATAATTTCTTTCAAGGATTTTTGAAAGATTTTTGGGGAAAGTCTTTTTCCTTTTCCATCACCTCATGGATTAGGCATGTGATCTCATTTTCTCATCTGGTCATAGTGCATACATAATATTTTATATATTTTTCATAAATAAATAGTTAACCACATCCACACAATAATTATCCATTGGGGTCCACTCCCCTTTGGATTTATGTTCAAATGTCTCATTTGAAAAGTATAGAACTTGGGGGTGTTACACCCTCGTGCCTTGGTTAAGTATTCCTCATTGCCTCACCTATGGCTAACCCCCTTCTGTCAACATAAGCCAATTTATTCTAGAAGACAGGTCTAGAGGGTGGTGTACAAAAACTAGCTAATTGTTTCGAGCTACACGACGAAGTTTTATTATTAATCAACTTCATTCTTTACAATTCAATATATATGATCCTACAAAATCCAAACCTTTAATGCATTAATTTGAATTAAATTACAATAATAATTCGTTAACCATAATTATAATACCATGTGACAAACCACCATGTGCCACAACACCACTAAAATTGAAAAAACTATGTAGAAAACTGTAAAAAATGCACACGAAAAAATGACTAAATATTATTGGGAGTGATATCTACCCCATTGTGACCTACCCATATGAATATTGCATGTTGTTAGTTGTGCAAAAGAATATAACAAGTACCCAACGTATGGAAGGGGAAAGAGGCTTGTGGAAAGATGTAGAACATGACTTATGGCCACATCTATACATGAAATTTTGATCCTAGAATGACATTTTTTAGACACAAGGTTTTCATTCAACTCCTTTACTTTGTTTATTTTGAAATGAAAAGGTTGAGAGATTTATACATAACCGAGTGTTTATTAAGCACCTATATTATAGTCGTGCCATAGTGGGGTAGGTATTAGGGACTTACAATTTTTTTATCATCTCAGTTCATCTGCTCATGATTTTCATGATTTTGCTTAGAGATGTCCATTCTTTAAGGGGGTAAACAATAAAAGCTAATTATTTGAGAACATAGATTTTCACAAATTCTTCAGAATTATGGAATATTTTCTGGTTAAAATTTTTCTACACAATCACATTAACGTGCCTCTTTCATGATCCAAAGAAAGGGCAAACAATTCATGAAGTGGAATATGACCTCTTTTTTTCCCTATTATTTTTACATTATTTTATTTCACATATGCTCATGATTATTTTTAGTTGGGAATACAAAGTTTCATACCAACTTAGAGCATAGCCTTTTGCTAGCAGGCTTTGTAAGACTAGAGGTTGTTGCTTAGGTGAAAGTACTAGACTCATTGGATGGCACTTTGAGCTGTTTGTAGTATGTTTGGTATTATGTTTCAATTATGAGTATAGTTTTTCCTATTATTACGATAAAATGATTGGAACACTTAGATCTAGAATATCCTTGCATGATTTTGGGTGCACATAGAATTTGTGATATATAGGCATATTTGGATAGTTTTTCTCTTTCATGCATTCTCATTTGCGGTTGAGAGAAAAAAATCCCACTTGGGAAACTGGATCATCGTTTTCCCTAAAAAATTAACTTGTGTAGAAAGAAGGGAGTTTACTTAAACCTGATTTGTTGGGCATAAATCTAGAAATGAATGATGATTTGGAGGATTTGATAGATAAAGAAAGCTTTATTTCTGAAGAGGACTTGAAAATACCTTAATTTCCCTCTGTTTAGTGGATGTTAATTTTGGTTTGAAATTTATCCATTGGAAAGGAATATATATATATAATCCTATTTTATATCCTTACAAAATTGATTGGGTAAGCCACCTTTCCCATCTTTTCTTTCTATCCATAGTTTGTATATTGTTTTTTTGTGTAGCTAATGAGTACAAAAGAAAAGCCTACAAAAAAATGTACATGTGACTGAGGTGAGTTAGAAGATAAAGAGACGAAGTTGGTCGTCACAATTAAGATTGTCACATAATGTAGGAATCAAATTGTAGTATAATCTTTGCTCATTTTTCTGATATAATGGATGTCTTGATTTTGTTAGTGTGGACTCAGGAATGAATTCAAGTGCAGTAGTGGCCCCTACAAAGGACTATGTCCTTTCAAACTTGGGGAAAATGTATATATACCACATCCAAGATGGAAGGGAACATTGGCTTGTGGGAAGATATAATGCAAGAATAAATACAAAATGTAACAATAAAATGGTGTAGTTGATTTATTCAACATTTTAAGTTTTTCGTTTTTTTGGGCATATTTGTTATTTGTTATTTTTTTTATTTTTTTAGATTTCTTGAAAACATAAAATTTTGAAGCATATAATGGTTTAGAGTCTTCAAAATTGACCATTTCCATAGGCTGGCCTTGTGCATATACTTTCAACATCAATTATCCAAGTCATTTTCAATTATCAATGGGTTATCTTTGCAAGCCACAAAAGTAAGAAGTTGTCTACTCAAGGTAGAGAATAGCCTGGACGACAGTTTTTTGCGGAAATCTGGTTCAGTAAAATTCAAAAAATGAGGTAGTTGCAGTGTTTGGAATCCATTTTTGATACTGGAAATGGATTTAGCACTATCAAAAACCCTTCGGGTACCCAAAATACTGAAGTTTAACAACTGTAAACAAGATTCTATAAAATCTTTGCCAGAATTTTTCAAAATCTCTACAAAAAGTAATTTAGACTATTCTATTTTTTTAGACTACGCGCAAAAGTAATTTAGGAAACTTAATAATACAATTGAGACATGACCAATTTAGAAAACTTAATAATACAATTGGGACATGACTCATGGTTAGAAACTGAGGATATCCAAGAAGAGTATGCCTTTCTTGTGATTGACCAGGAGATAACAGAACTCAGAAGGAAAATCCAAGAGTATGACTTGTGATTAACCAGATAACAGAACTCAGAAAACTCAGAAGGAAAATCCAAGAGTATGACTTCCTTCTAACGGTCATAACCCCAAAACGTTGCAGGAAGGAGCACCAGCTAGTATGGTCGATTTCAATATGCCTGCCCGAGTAGCGGACATTAAAAGAAAAACCTAATTGGAGGCGAATCTAGAACTAATTTTCTTGACTTCCTTGTCGCTGATTCTAAACGCCTTGACCAGCACATCCTCTGGAAGAGGAGGAGTCGACCCAAACAAGGTGAATGGAAGCACTTGGGCTCCTGGTAGCTGGCTGTTAAATGCAGTGATGGTCATAGCGGAGGAAGGCCCAATGTTCTGCTGAAAATGCACCAAACCCCTCGGAAACACAAACACATCTCCCTTCTCTAATTTCTGAGAGAACAAAGTATTGTTGGTAGTGATGAAACCAGCCAGAATGGTGCCCTCCACTACAAACGCAATCTCGGTGGCACGAGGATGGATGTGAGGAGGGTTGACGCCCCCGGGAGCGAAGTCCACGCGGTTCATTGATATTCCGAGCGTGTTCACCCCCGCAAAATTTTCTACATTCCCTGCTGTAACGAGGGACCCAAAAATATTGTTGGTGGAACCTTCATTTCTTAGACCTTGAAACAAAAAGTCGGAGGCCTTCACCGTCTTGGGATCCTTGCAGGGAAATCCATTCACCTTCACAGTATCTGTAATAACAGCGCCATTGTTATAATTAGTATTATGTTCCAAAAAAAAACAAAACACTAGTAAGGGAGATTGCAGAGAGAGAAATAATGATATCTGTTTTTACCTGCAGAGGTATTGTCAGCCACGCAGAAATCTTGCAGAAGATCTGGATCATATGAACCCGTGAGCACTAGGGCAATAGATAGCCATAGAAGACAGAGTATCATAGTTTTCGCCATAATTATATAATCAATTTAAATAGTGCGAATAAATAAGAAATGGATCGTAGTGCAGGCTACGTCGAATCGGAAACGATGGAATGAATATCGAAGCTGGAAATTACTGTAAGAGGCGCCGATGGTTATGAATATGGTGTACTGTGTGTGTTGCTTGGTTTTATAGAGAAAGAATGATTGTTATGGAAGGAGTAGTGGGTTTGTGATAGACGACTGAGTTACGGTGGAGATCATAAGACTGAGTCGTACTCAAAAGACACTCCATTGGCTCATTCATAGGAAGCGCATAATATTGATTGAAAAAGCAGCGCAGAGCAGCCATCATTGTTGACGAGAAAGGAAAGGGATAACGCGTCGTACCATTTCAAAACTAGTTATGAAAAGGATCGAGTCTTCGTATTTTAACCGGAGCGGAGTTGCTAGCTTCGTCTTAAAAATTTGAAATAAACCAATATCCCGAATCGCTCTTTCTTTTTCCTTGAAACTTTGTTTCGCATTCGTGCGAGAGAATGTCAACGGACCTTCTAAATCAACGAAAACTTTATCAAACAAGTGAAACTGAAAACAATGATGTTGTTAGAGCTTCGTGTAGTAAAGGCAAAGCTGTCAAGAAAGTGTATTAATTCCATGGGAAAAAATTATATAAATCAAGAAAGGTGTATTATTTCCATGGGAAAAAATTATATAAATCAAGAAAGGTATATTATTTCCATGGGAAAAAAATTATATAAATCAAGAAAGGTGTATTATTTTCTGGGGAATAATTTATATGGATTAAATTTATATATTGTATTCTATAGGGTAAAATCTATATTATCTAAAGTATTTATAAGTTAGAAAAGAAAAAAAAGAGGCAAAGTTTCATTTACTAAAGAAGTTGCCTCAAAAATATATTTCTTTTAATATTGAGATTATATGTGATAAACAAATTTAGATCTACTGTATTTTCTTCCATGACTCCTACATATTTTGCATCCCAAATCTTCACATTCATATAAAATTACTCATGAGAAACATGAGTATCAAGTAGGACTTTTATTTTCAAATCTCATACCCAAGACTATATTGATTTACAATTATTTCAAGTCCATAATAATCTTTCCATTCTCCATTCATCCTTTTCTCAGTGCTATAAATCTAGTTAAGCTTGTGATTGATATCGACTCCAAGGTATCCATGTGAAGGAACATCATCCAAGTTATTGTTCTCATTTATAAAGATATCATATGTGATCTATCTAGATTTAATTATCTTGACTTTTATTTTGTCAACATTAACAATCACACCCATCTTCAAGCATATATCTTGGAGGATTCTTAAACGTTTTCCAAGATCGTAAAGTCTCCTCACCAAGATAAAAATATCATAAATGTAAAGAAGAAGAGTGATGACTATACCAGTGAGAGTGTAGCCAACATAACATACTCCTTCAAAGCACTCTTCTAAATTATCAATGTGCATGCCAAAAAGGGCAAGGGACAAGGGGTACTCTTTCTTGACTCCAATATTGTATTTAATTTCTTCCAACAAGCCCCTAGTGCTAGTGAACTTCGAAATAACATTCTCATGCCATCATGTAATAGAATCCCTCAGCTCAAGGTTATTATTTATCTCTTTCAATCTCTTCCAAAAGTTTTTCCAAGGAACAATGTCAAAATATTTTCTAAAGTCAATGAAATGAAAAAGGAGATTGGGAACTCCTCCGTAATGATCCTAAGAGTAAATTGGTGGCACATAATATAAGATTGGAATTATCTCTTTCATCATGGATTCCTCGCCATATGATAATAGAATTCGTTTCCAAAAAAAACATATAGCTTATATAAAACATGGCTAATCATAATGGCCCTATAATTAGAGGGAATTAATCGATCCCCACTTTTAAATATAGATACAACGAGGCTTTGTTTACTAGGCACAAGGGATCCTTGCTTCGTTGCCAAAGTGGAGAGCTTGTGTATGTGAGGGGTGATGATATGCCCTCCTATTTTTTAAAAACTAGCTTCATAGACTTTAATGCCCTTAGCTTTCCCATTTTTGATTTGCTTAACCCCAAAATATATTTCCTCAAAAGACATGACATTATCCTCTATAAAAACAATCAAAATGGTGTCCATGGAATTAGGTGATTCATAAATATTTTTAAGGTAGAAATTCCTAATCCTCAAGGGAACCATATTATTTTCTTTAGTTTAACCAATTATAGTTTTCCTCCAAAACTTCCTAGGGTTATATTTAGATAGATGTAATAGTTTCTCTTTCTTTCTATTGATATAGTACCTTTTCTTCCTTTTTATAAGAGTTTTGTACATGTTTATTTTATCAGACCTTAAATATTAATTGGAAGCATCACTAATTTATTTTCTACCAATTTTACAATCATTTTCATACCAAGAGTTGTTTTTTCTATTATTCCTATTACATGAAACTTTGATGGAGAATTTGTTAATAAAAGTAGAGAGGGTTGTACTAAATTTATGATAGAGGGATTTGATATTTTATTTATAAGTTAAGAGGTTTAATTCCTTGTTCAAATCCTATAAGAAGAGATCAACACTATGATTGTCAAAAAGTACCCGCCTTTGATTATTAACATTTTCTTGCATGGGGATTTTGTGCATGACAAGTTTATAGTTAAGGTTAAATGACTATCATCAAAGTTAGTCTCATGGTCATTTAAGAGGTCAAATTTTATTAATTGACTAGAAGCAAGGATATCAAATGCCACACAATTAGCGAAATTACTACTAAGCCAATGAATACAATTCATTTCCTTGAAGTTTGTCCACTTAACTATGCCATTTCAAATTATTAGGTGCGAGGAACCGTGATTCTATACTAGCTCGAAACTATATAAACTCTTGGTTGTTCCCTTAATGTTTCTTTTGTATGTACTAGCTAAAATAAGGTCCTCATCTAGCGACAAAGGATTATGGTTGGAAGTACTACTTAAAAGAATAGCTTGGTTAGTTGCAATTATAACATTAAATTCTCCTAACAAGAGGATATTACCTCCATTCCTCATTTTGGAAATATCCCTTTTTAGGGTATTATATGGACAATTTTTATCTAGATATTTTTTCTTATAAAAGGTAAAATTAATAGGTGGAAAAGAACAAATTGAAATATAAATAGTTTTAACCCTAATTTCAGATATTTCTATCCAAATGTATTGACCAAAAGTGTTTATCTTGTGAAGCCAAATGTGAGGAGAAACATTATTTTTTATATAGTAAGTTATTCCTCCAATCCTTCTATGCTAAAATTTCTCATTTGTAGATTCTTGTGGTTGTTGATTTTTGAATTTTGAACCTAATTATAACACATAGTTTCCATCATTTTTTTATTGGTGTGTCGAATCTATATCAAGATTCATCTTCAAGATCATTTGTTGAGTGAAGAGCTTCAAGGGGAAGTTATATATACTTGTTGAAGAGTGTGGAAGAACTCCAAAAATAGTGATCTAATCTAAAAGATAGTTGGCAATAGACATTCTTATTCCATCTTAACCACAAGATGAATCCACCTATTTATTGCTAGTGTGTCCTAGCTCAATTAACCCATTTATTTTCTCCTCGAAGGGTATTATATCCAATTTATCTTCCATATAGCCAAAATATTATTTATTTTTTGTTTTACATTTTTAACATGGTCTCTCAAGTTGCAATTTTTGATGTTAACATTGTCTTTTTAACATTATCTCACACCGTTCTCAGTGCTCCCTCTAAATTTATAGGCCACACCATGAACGATGTTAACGGAAACCTCATCGGACAGTAAATGTGATAGCCAGGTGCCATACCGAGAATAAAATAGTGTGCGTGTGTCGATTGCTGGCCGCACCGACAATTTTTTTTTTTTAAATAACACTCTATGTACGACGGTGCGGTGGTTTACCGGAACACATCGTGCATTATTTAAAATAGACACATTGGCCCGGTGCGTCCATATTACCAGAACGCACTGCTATAGATCTAGTTAGGCTTGTGATTGATATCGACTCCAAGGTATCCATATGAAGGAACATCATCCAAGTTATTGTTCGCATGTATGATGATATCATATGTGATCTATCTAGATTTAATCATCTTGAATTTTATTTTGTCAACATTAACAATCATGCCCGTCTTCAAACATATATCTTGGAGGATTCTTAGATGTTTTCCGAGATCGTAAAGACTCCTCACAAAGAGAAAAATATCATAAATGTAAAGAAGAAGTGTGATGACTATACCAGTGAGAGTGTAGCCAACACAACATACTCCTTCAAAACGCTCTTCTAAATTTTCAATGTGCATGCCAAAAAGGGTAGGGGACAAGGGGTAATCTTGCTTGACTCCAATATTGTATTTAATTTCTTCCAAGCAGCCCCTAGTGGTCATAAAATTCGAAATAACATTCTCATGCTACCATGTCATAGAAACCCTCAACTGAGGATTATTATTTATCTCTTCCAACCTCTTCCAAACGTTTTTCCAAGGAACAATGTCAAAATCTTTTCTAAAGTAAATGAAATAAAAAAGGAGACTGGGAACTCCTCCGTAATGATCCTAAGAGTAAACTTGTGGCACATAGTGTAATATTTTAATTATCTCTTTCATCATGGATTCCTCGCCATAGGATAATATACTTATTTTCCCAAAAAAAAAACATATAGCTTATATAAAACATGGTTAATAATAATGGTCCTATAATTAGAGGGAATTAATCTATCCCCACTTTTAAATATAGATAAAATGAGGCTTTTTTTACAAGGCACAAGGGATCCTTGCTTAGTTTCCAAATTGGGGAGCTTGTGTATGTGAGGGGTGATGATATGCCCTCCTATTTAAAAAAAAAAATAGCTTCATAGACTTCAATGTCCTTAGCTTTCCCATTTTTTATCTGCTTAACCCCAAAATATATGTCTTCAAAATACATGACATTATCCTCTATAAAAACAATCAAAATGGTGTCCATGGAGTTAGGTGATTCATAATTATTTTTAAGGTATAAATTCCTAATCCTCAAGGGAACCATATTACTTTCTTTAGTTTTACAAATTATATTTTTCCTTCAAAACCTCCCAGGGTTATATTTAGATAGATGTAATAGTTTCTCTTGCTTTCTATTGATATAGTACCTTTTCATCCTTTTAATAAGAGTTTTGTACATGTTTATTTTATCAGACCTTAAATATTAATTGGAAGCATCACTAATTTATTTTCTACCAATTTTACAATCATTTTCATACCAAGGGTTGGTTGTTCGATTATTCCTTTTACACGACACTTTGATGGAGAAATTGTTAATAAAAAGTACAAAGGGTTGTACTAAACTTGTGATAGAGAGATTTATATTTTCTTTATAAGTTAAGAGGTTTAAGTCCTTGTTTAAATCCTATAAGAAGAGATCAACACTATTATTGTCAAAAAGTATCTGCCTTTGATTATCAACATTTTCCTGCATGAGGATTTTGTGCATGACAAGTTTAGAGTTAAGGTTAAATGACTATCATCATAGTTAGTCTCATGCCCATTTAAGAGGTCAACTTTTACTATTTGACTAGAATCAAGGATATCAAATGCCACACAATTAGCGAAATTACTACTAAGCCAATGAGTACAATACATTATAGAATGATATCAAATGCCACACTAGTCTCTAATAGATTGTAAAGAGAAGATTATATATTAGAGAATGAAAGATGGAACTCGTCAAGAATTACAAGGAATTAAGAAGCCCTTACAGTTGTGTCCTATCATAGCCTCCCAATTGAGTAAGTTTATTAGAAAAGGATGTCAGATATATGCCATTCAAGTGGGTTTTTCTAATTCTAAGGAGAAGACCCCTATGCCAGAAATCATACCAGTAGTACAATATTTCATGGACGTGTTTCCAGAAAATGTACAAGGTTTACCTCCAAGAAGGGACATCGATTTCACTATTGAACTAATGCCAGGAGCATCACCAATTTCAAGACCACCATATTGGATGAGTCTACCGGAGCTAACTGAACTGAAAATGCAACTAAAGAGTTGTTGGACAAAGGGTATATTCGACCAAGTGTGTCTCCTTGGGGAGCACCGATGTTGTTTGTAAATAAAAAGGATGCAACCATGCGAATTTGCATGGAATATAGACAACTCAATAAATTGAAAGTCAAAATAAGTATCCATTACCATGGATAGATGATCTATTTGATCAGGTGAAGGGGCAAACTATATTCTCAAATATAGACTTAAGATCTGGATATCACCATATCCGAATTAAAGACAAGGATATCTACAGGGTTGCTTTTCGTACCCGATATGGGCATTATGAGTTTGTGGTATTACCATTTGTTTTAACTAATGCACCAGCAACATTTATGAGCTTGGTGCATGGCATATTTCACCCCTTTTTGGACAGATTTGTTATGATATTTATTGACGATATTTTGATTTATTTAAAAATCATGGAAGAACAAAAGGAGCACTTAAGGAAAGTATTGGAGATGTTAAGAAGACATTAGTTGTACACCAAGTTCAACACTTGCAAATTTTTCAAATAACAGATACAGTATTTAGGCCATGTCATTTTCGTTGAAGGAATAGCGGTCGATCGAGAGAAAATTAAAACTATTATGGAATGGAAAGTACCCCAAAATGTGGCGGATATCCGTTCCTTTATGGGGTTAGCTGGATATTATCGATGATTCATAGAAGGATTCTCGAAGATTTATTTTCCAATTACATCCTTGCAGCGAAATGGAAAAGTATTTAGATGGACCAGTGAGTGTCAGAATAGTTTCGAAAAGTGAAAACATTTGCTGACCACTGCCTTGGTGTTGAGGGTAGTTGACCCCAACAAAGAATTTTAGGTTTGTACTGATGCTTGTAAGGAAGGAGTTGGGGCAATTTTATCACAAGAAAGAAGGGTGGTTGCCTATGAATCAAGAAAATTAAAGGAGCATGAACAACGATATTCAGCCTATGACTTAGAACTAACAGCAATAGTGCATGCACTCCGAGTATGGAGGCACTACTTGTTCAGGAAGATATTTGTGCTAAATACCGATCACGGCAGCCTAACCAACTACTTTAATCAAGCTGATTTAAATGCTCGTCAGGCAAGATGGAATGCCTTCTTAAGTGAATTTGATTTTGATATACAACATGTAAAAGGTAAAGAAAATAGTGTCAAGGATGCCTGAATCCGGAAATTGCATTGTATATATGAACTTTGTTATAATAAAATCGGATGTAAATTTTTATATCAGATAAAAGAAGAAGCCGAAAAGGATCCTAAATAACGATTTTTATGGGAGCGGGTGGAGGAAGCCGGAAAATAGGAAAAACCTTCTGATTATGGAATTATCAAGGGCCAATTGTTAACCTTCAAAGCTAATTTATACATTCCAAATCGAATGAGTTTAAAAGAGCTGATCATGAATGAGTATCACCGCAGTAATTATTCCGAACACCCAGGATACCAGAAAATGTTAACAACGATTAGAAAATTTTATTTTTTGCATGGTATGCAAAGAAATATTGTGGAGTACTTAAAAAAATGTTTGGAATGTCAATAGGTGAAGGTGGAGCATCAACACCGAGCCGGATTGTTGCAGCCTATACCAGTACCTTAATGGAAGTGGGAAGTGATATCACTAGATTTTATTACTGGTTTACCAAGATCAAAAATACATAATGACTCCATTATGGTGGTGGTTGATAGACTGAGTAAGGCGACACACTTCATACCTGTACATTCTACTTACAAAACCGTGAAAATAGCAGATATCTTCATGAGAGAGATTTTCAGATTGTGTGGCATCCCAAAGACTATTATATTCGATAGGGATGTGAAGTTTACTTCAGCATTCTAGAAGGTCCTATTTACAATTTTGGGAACCAAATAAATTTCAGCATCGCTTACCATCTTCAGACAGATGGACAAACTAAGTGGGTGAATAAAATCTTGGAAGATATGTTGTGTATGTGTGTGATGCAGCAACCAACGAAAATGGGAAGAATATCTACATTTGGTAGAATTTGCAGATAATAATGGTTACCAAGAGTCTCTTAAGATGAGCGCCTTTGAAGCTTTGTATGGGTGATAGTGTCGTACTCCCATTAACTGGAGCAGTCCCGAAACCAAGTTAAAATTTGGACCGAAAATCCTGGCTGAGATGGAATCGGAAGTAAGAAAGATCAGAAAAAATATGAAAGTGGCTCAAGATCGGCAGAAGGTATATGCAGATAAATAGAGAACTTATCGGGAATTTGAAGTGGGCGATCATGTGTATGTAAGAATTAAGCCTAAGAAAAATACACTAAGGTGGACCTCCTGTGCCAAGTTGGCTCCTAGATTCTGTGGACCTTTCCAAATATTGAAAAGAGTGGGACCTGTTGCTTATTGGTTGGCTTTACCTAGACATATTCGGGTTCACAATGTGTTTCATGTATCTATACTAAAACGATACGTGCATGACCCAAAGCATGTAATCCATTGACAAAGCATTCAGGTAGGAAAAGATTAAAAAAACTCCCATCTTAAAATACCAAGATTTATGAAATTTTAATTCTAAGTCTTGCTGCATGCAACGTGAACCCGACGACGAATTTCTTGTTGAACCTCAACGTATACTTGATCAGAGAAATCACGCTCCGGAGGCGTGCCATCACCCAGGTTAAAGTGCAGTGGAAGCACTTCAGGTCAGATGAGGCTACTTGGGAAGATGAAGGATTTGTGCATGAGGCTTAACCAGAATTGTTTGCTGAGCTAGAATGGAACACTGAGGATGGTGATTACTTCCAGAGGGGGAAGTTGTGACAGTTGGCTTAAGTGCAAACTAAATTGTTATGTTATTTATTTTAAAATGACTAAACATTCATTTTTGAAAAAAAGGATTACGAAAGATGAACATAAATTAATTCTATTTTGGAAATAAAAGTTAATTATGGATTGTGGTTCCATAGAATTAAAAGAAGACTGATGATAAAAGTATTCTAAGAACTGAGAGTGGTTGAACAGAAAACAATTAAAACATTTACCTTTCCTTTGGGGATAAAAAGTGCATCCTAGTGACGAAAAGGGGTTATGTGTCAAGAAACAATCAAGAAGCTAGGTAATATAAAAAGAATGATGATCCGCCTGGAATTTCCGTATGGTAACTATTATATGACTAGTGTTAATTTGAATAATATGCAATCACGATTATCTTGCTATGTTCACAAATATTAACATGGAAATTATATATAAAATAAGTAATTGTCATTTTTTCTTAACTGTTGAACTGTTATGTACGTTGCACATGGGATGCCTTATTCTACATGACATTAAAATATCTTATTCTATATGACATTAAAATATTTTATACATATAGAGAGAGGGGTTTATGAATTTAATATTTTACTTCTAATTCTTTTACATGATTTTTTTTTCTTTTTTTATTATAACCTAAATTACTTTTCTATTTAAAATGTATTTTATTGTTATTCTAAGAGCTATGAACATACTTATACATAGCCTTCACAATTAGATTGAACCTATCTTCTTAAAGTTATATAAAATGATATTATTTAACATAGACATCCAAATATTTACGCCGTAAGGCGTATTTATTTGAAAACAACCCACCTAAAGTGCCACCTGTACTATTATGTACCATTGATGTTCATGTTAGACGATTCAAATGATTTCAACCTTTGATGGATTATTCAGTTATGAAAACGCTTTTATTCAGTTTCAAGTAGAGAATCATTTTTCAACCGGATTCTTATATAACACGAAGCTACAGAGCCATAGCGCAATGGTGGAATCGAGGCTTGCATTCAACCTCTCGATAATCGTCGCCTTTCGCTTTTTGCTCCGTATTTCACAGAAGTATCTCCATAATCGTTCTCAACTTCTTCCGGGCGGTTCTCAATTTCTGAATCTGCCGAATGATAGAACCCACAGTCGATAATAGCATAGGGGTTTTCTTCATAGGACTTTGACGGACTTGCTGCAATTAATTTGAAGTTTCAGAGGGGATATCGTAGACATTGCTGCACAAGCTGGAGCAGTTGGAGTGATTGTATATTCTGATCCTCGAGACTTTGGAGGGAACAGAACACAAGGATACTATCCAAATTCTAGATGGTTGCCTCCATCTGGAGTTCAACGAGGTTCTATTTTTGAAGAAAATGGGGATCCTCTAACGCCCGATTGGCCTAGTCTCCCTGATTCAGAATGCTTATCAGTAGATGATCCCAGGACTAAACTGCCTACGATTCCTTCGATTCCAATATCAGCAGAGGATGCCACAACCATAATGAAGTCGCTCAATGGCCCGGTTGCTCCTGCAGAGTGGCATGGTGCTCTGGACTTGCCTGCATATCACCTTGGTCGGGGACCAAGCATTCTCAGTCTTCACTACAAGGTAAGCATGCCCACCTTTATTTAATCCAACCCTGCATCCATGAACCATTATGTATCCCCAAAATCATACATCTCAGTCATCTACAATAAGGATTTTATCGAGCTTTTTGCTTCAAACCCTCTAAAAAGCTCAGAACTGAATTCAGCTGAATTTAAAGGTGTGGATAGCTAGCGTCCTGTTACTCTGAAAGCACAATAGCAGGCTATTGTTTCGTCGAGGAGCTTCCTATTTTTCTAAAACGTGGTGTGGATATTTATCTTTCTGTTGCACCGAAAGCATAATTTTAGGCTATGGTTTTGTAGAAGGGCTACCTATTATTCTGAAAAGTGTCTTCTGAGAATGATTTCGGAGTAGCTAGGCTGCGAAAGACATTACTGTGCCCATGTGATGACGCAGAAAAACTGCTCAAGGCCAGCAAAAATTGGCCGAAATAAGAGAAAAGACTGAGGTTATCAGCATCTTCGAAGTAGGAGGAGAATAGAATTTTCATGAGATTTAAATTCCATTTACTGATGAAAGGCTCAGTTATTTGCCTCCATGAGACTGCCTTCTCCTCAGGGAACCATTAGTTTAGGACAAATCTAGTGATATATGCATATTTCATGGCCAGTTAGACGCATGGCGTTCTTACAGTACATTTTATATTTGGGTGAGAAGATATAAAATCTATACTTATTTTTCTTTAATGGAAATCTTACATTCTCGTGATTTTAGATCAAATTCACACTATAATACAGCTGTTTTTCCTCTCATGTAAAGTTTGTCACAATTAATCTGAATGTTGTTTGTAGTTCTGATAAAAGGTAGAGACCCTTACATATTGATGTTTGATTGTAATTACAGTCAAATCATACCATTACCCCAATTCGAGATGTATTTGGACTCATAAAAGGTTCGGAGGAGCCTAACAGGTACAGATCACCTTCTGGAACTTTGAAATGCTGAAGCAATGGTTAATACCATCTAACTCCTGATTATTTGGTGCAAGTCTTCGACTATTGATACAAGAAAAAAATATATTTTGTGATAAGCAGGTATGTTTTGCTGGGTAACCACCGCGATGCATGGACTTTTGGTTCCGGTGACCCAAATGGCGGAACTGCAACCCTTATGGAAGTCTGAATCATTGCGAGCTTAATCCCCCTTCTTTTCTAACCTATTTCTATTCGTAAAGATATCCAAGTTAACCACTCTCTGTCTTGTTCAGATATCTCAGAGACTAGGGAAGTTGCTAAACAAGGGTTGGCAGCCAAAGAGAAGTATACTACTATGTAACTAGGATGCAGAGGAATACGGATTGGTAAGAACTTCTATTTACTTTATGAGGAGTGGAGGACTATGATGTTCTGGCAATCAGTGTTTCATCCCCAGTATGTTATGGGGTACTGTTTTTGAGTTATCTGATCTATGAATACATATGGTAGATTAGATTAAGATAAAGGAGGTATGTGTCAAGAATATACGTTCAGGAGTCTAAAAATATAATTATAGTTACTCATTGTACCAAGAGAAAAGTCTACCTCAATGGGTAAGTTTATCCAGTATCTAGTATTAGTAATATTACTATTACTAAATACTTGTTTAATTATGTATTAGCAGGAGGTGACCTGTTACCTTTACTCTTTTAAATTTCCCACAAAGTTCACTTTGAAAAAATATATATATCCAGCTTAATCCAAAAAGGTGTTGAAAAAATTATTGCCCACCTCTTTCCATGTTTAATAAATGTGTCTCACACAAAACTTGGAATCACTGAGGAGATATACCTATTTATCAACCTATAAAAATTGCAGATTGGATCCACGGAATGGGTGGAGCAGAACTATGATATACTGTTCTCCTCCGCAGTGGCATATCTCAATGTTGATGTGGCTGTCAGGGGCCCAGGGTTTGCTCTTCAATCAACACCCCAACTTGACAATTTTATTCAAGATATAGCTAAAGAGGTCAGTTGGATATGTTATTCATTTGGGTCTATTCTATTGCCAGTAAAAAACTGATTGTTATACTTTGAATTGATTATTATACTCTGATTGGCAAAGGTGGAAGATCCAGACAGTCCTGGAAACACAATCTATGAATCATGGGCTTCTTCCAGCCCAGATTCCCATCCTTCAGTAAGTGTTCATGTTTTGTTTCATGACCTTATGCTTCAATTAATGATAAGGATTTAAGGATAAGTAAGATTACATCTCACTGGTTTTAAATCAATATGATTAATCTGATTCTGATCAAAAGAAAATATAACAAATATTAAGTAGCAATGATTAGCTTATTTTCTTTTCATTTAGTCAAATTGCATATCACATTATTTTCATCGGGATATTTGTCGAAAAATAATTGAGTATTGCTATAAAGAGCTTATTTAATTTCCATCTCAGATTAATAGGTTAGGTGGAAAGGGATCCGATTATTCCCCTTTTTGTACAACATGCGAGGGAATTGCAAGCACTCGACTTCGACTTTGGAAAAGGTAACAAAATCGCAATCATAGTATACGAGGAAATTGAAATTAAATGCAAATGAAGAGATCAACAAGTTACTCTGTATCGTACTTATTTCTACAATGTATTGATGATAGACTTTCCCACATATCATTCTCTCGTATGACGATTACAAGTGGATGGCAAAAATATGGCGATCCCGCTTTTCCATAGGCATGTTGCACGTAAGTACACCGTCAACGTTCCATACATTCCCCTGCGGCAAGGAATATCAGCCATGCACAAGTTGTGTGGATCCAACGTCTTACGAGGTTGTAAGAAGTTGGTGAATCTTACATTCCATAGCACAACTTGTAAAATCTGCAAATATTACGCACCAAGCTTTTTTCATCTTTTTCATTGGATATCATTTTTTCTTATCTAAAGGAGGAGTTGAAAAGACACTAAATCAATTCATGACTCAGAGTGCATGTCTGCTTAATATTTGCGGTAAAATTTTGATGTCTATACCATTTGTGCGAGGCAAACATCCCCCGGTCCCGGAGAATCAAATTTAATGATTATAATTAAACATACGATTTTCTACCTATTGTCCGATGGGGAGCAATATGGGGGTCTAACAGCGCTCAAGCTAGCGGATGAAAAGGTCCTCCCTTTCAACTATGCAACATATGCAGACAATCTCCAGGTAGGAAAGATGTTGGATTAGTTTAAATGAACGTTAATGAGAGGTTGTCTTTTTTTTATAAGTAATTATTTTGAAAAACCGAGCATAAATTCATGCTTTGTTTTTTAATTTTGAGTAAATAAATTCAAATCTAGTATAAATTCATCTGCAGTTCATCACTTAAATGGCAGCGAAGTGTTTGTTCGATCTAATTGTAATTGATACCATATGCTATAAATCAACTTCTTATACTAGGCAAATTAGTATCGAGAAGATCCAAATTTTGAAAATTCTTAACATGTTTGGTTTGTAAGTGGGACGGTTGTATGTGCATACATTGGAATCACGAGTTAAGGTCCGCCGATGCACCTTCCTTTGTGTCTACAAGCCCATTGCATAAGTCCATCGCTGAGCTCGGAAAAGTTGCTGCGTTGCGAGATTAAGAAAAAAAGCACGAAGTTTGGTTTCTTCTCCAAAACTTGTGCAAGAAATATACAAACTTCATATTTCGGGATGGTACACTTCATGATAATGCTGTGAATTCGAGAACCTGGAGGCTCTTGAGGATGGAAGTGCAGAACTCAGGGAGCTTGAATGACCATCTTGTAATGGCGGAGCGTGCATTTTGCAGATACGGATGGGCACTTTGAGTCAGCCTTGGTATAAGCACTTGGTAAAGGACATATGCTCAAAATATATGATTGCTCTTGTTTGTGATGTTTCTTAAATGCAAGCTTACTAAAACAGAGTTGCACATATGGGATCTATATAAGGGGTTGGTGTTGAGTATTTGTTTTGTTATTTTTGTTTAGTTGAGTCTATTTGGCATTGACTGATGTCTCTAATCACCTGTTGTGCCTAATTTGGAAAAAAATTGGTCCGTGGGCTGCAGGGGCAACAAGTTGATCATGGAAGTGCGGGGAATATTCTCTTGAGGTTTTTATCAACAAACGAGAGATGACAAAGTATCGCGAGGTCTATGTATCTAAGACTCCTTTTGAGTGTGTACTTTGTAGTGTTGGATAACTTTACAGGGATTATTCCATCGATATTTTATGATTACTTCACAATCTGCAGCCCTGGGCATAAATTGTGCAGGGACAATGGATTGAAAGGTGGGTTAGCGGCCATATTTGGGCCGAAAGCATCATCCAAGAGGTTTGCTAAGCTATAAGTGGTTTTTAGTTGCGGATATATGTAAATATTCTCTGTTTGTTAAAGGTGCAAGATTAATTGAGCCATTCGGGTGAATCTAGAACAAGAGTATAAGCAGGGTCATCATACAAGAGGATTGCTGGTCCTTGGCATGCGTGATTTGAGAGATGATTGATTGTTGCGCTGCAGGGCATTTCATTTAAATTTGGAATTCAACTATAGAAATCGGATTGATACCTCTCAAATTCTCTGAGACTTAATTAGGGATCTATTTGTTATGAATATTTTATTAATTATTAGTTAGATATAGTTATATTAGGGTTTATTAACTGAAAGGGCATGATCAAAGATCATGCCCTCTTTCCTGCACCACATACCCAGAGGCTATATTTAAAGCCCGGGCGATCCCTCATTTGTAATCATCTCTTATCTCATCTTTCATCATTAATAATATATATTTATCAAGTTTTACCAGAGTTTTTATACTCCATTGGTATCGTGAGCCATCGCTCTTTTGGGATCTGTGGTGGATCACCTGCACTAAGGAATTACAAGGAAAGTCCAGACTGTAGTATTTATAATAAAGTGCTTATGGCAACAACATTGTTTTGTAAAGAGAAGAAGGAAGCAAATATATATATATAAAACATATATATATTTATATATATATATATATATATATATATATATATATATATATATATATATATATATATATATATATATATATATATATATATAAAATAAAAAGAGAGAGGGAAAGTTAATATAAGGGAAATAAATTAAAAGAAAAAGTAAAAAGAGAGATATACGCGTACATGGAAGATGCAAAGAAAATTAAAAAGGAAGAGTAAAAGTAAAATTAGAAGAGTAATAGCTCGTGGTTTTGGGGCCCATGGTACTAAAAACCCATTTCATTTTCAAAACAACGTGCCTCGAAAAACAAAGTGACCTTTTAAAAACAACATTATATATATATTCTAATTACATACAATTCATTTATATATATATATAATTTCTCATTTAATAATTATATATAATAATTATATAATTAAATTATATATATATAATAATTATATAATTTATTTATTAATTAATTAATTATAATTAATTAATTTTAAAGAAAGGAGAAAAGAAAAACGCGGCAAAAGAGTATTTCTCACCTCAGTATCCGTTTCAGTATGTCTTTATCTACGTTTATGACAATTGATCGAGATCAAAAGTCTTTAGCAAAGCTAAAACGGAGGGAGTTTTTACACTCCATCGTAGCTGTTCTGCGATTCACGACCTGGGAAGAGCATCAAGAAAAAAGCCCGATTCCCCACATCCCCATGAAGATACGGATGTTTATAAACAACAAAGTGTTCTATCCCAGGAATTGAGCGGAACACATGAAGGCGAGCATAACGACGACGGAAACGTGTATCCAAAGCCAACGATCATAACAACGACGTACGCTGAGGCCTTCGGGAGGTGATGAAGCGAGATATGGTTGTTAAGAATGAAGCATTTGATGATGAGGAAAAGTTACATGAGGCAATAGTGTCGTGGCAACTTACGTAAATCTTAAAAGGAATCACAAAAAATCACCGAGAAAACAAGGAATGGTCGGGAAAACATGAAAAAGTATTCCAAGATCTACCCATAAAAGTGTCTTCCAAATGGGAAAATCTGCAGCGATTCAGGCCAGAAGTCAAGGTAAGATCCGGCCTTGTCGATATCGGATCTTTTCAATATCCACATCACCAACGGATGGAGCTCGAGAAGATTCTTCACGGTCTTTTTAAAGTGTGGACGACGCGAGCTCATCACCGCTTGAGAAAACCGGACATTCGTCAACATTGTCCATCATTACGTAGTGCTTTGGAGGACAAAGCATCCTTTAAGAGAGGGGCAATGTTATGAATATTTTATTAATTATTAGTTAGATATAGTTATATTAGGGTTTATTAACCGAGAAGGGCATGATCAAAGATCATGCCTCTTCACCAAGTGGACACCTTGAGGCTATACTTTAAAGCCCAAAGCGATCCCTCATTTGTAATCATCTCATATCCCATCTTTCATCATTAATAATATATATTTATCAAGTTTTCACCAGAAGTTTTTATACTCCACCACTAAGGATCGCGATCTATATAGGTGGTCTTGAGTACTTTGTGTGCTATTTTCGTTTAGCTGACATACCTACTTTTAGTCGATATATCTAATGGTTTGGAGTAAATATATCTTGGTGTCCTCATGTCTGATATTGTGGTTCTAGCTTTCTCCATCTCACGAAATGGTGCCTTCGATATTTTCATGTCCTCAAAACAAGCTTCAAGTTTGCAACTAGGTGTCTTCAATATTTTCTTCAACTTTTTTTAAGTTTTACGGTTTAAACCAAGTTTGCATTTCATCCCTGTCGAGTTTCAACAATATAATTATGTCTTCTTTTCAGTATAAAATGACACATAAAATTAATTATAGTTCATCTCCTCCTAGCATTTTCCTTACGGCGTTTCCTTTGCAACATTAGGTGCAATTGCTAGTTTATTTATTACTTGAAGAGTGAACTGAAATATCAACTAACCAAGCAGAATTAATCCATTTTTAATTCTTTATTTATATGGTTATTTATTTTTTGTTTTTTTTTGTTTTAACATAGACAATTATTTATATTATTTTTTGAGGTGTCATGCTTACACATGACCCTCATACTCGATAGTAGAATGAGCTTATAAGCTCAATGAACCTATTGGCTCAATAACTATCGTCCCAATAATTATAGTTAAGGAATTGTTGTTTAATATCATCCAAATTAATACATTAAAAAAATTTTGAAGATTTTTTATTTTGTTGAATAAAATAAATTGGTGTAACTCTAAACAATTAGCTAGACTTCGTAATACTAATTTTTACGATCCCAAATTTTGTAATGTAATTAAATGGGTAATTATGCTAGAGAACCAACATTGCTATATGACGAAACTCTTGATTTAAATTATAAATTGGTGAGAGGGCCTATATGGATCCCAATGTCAAGAAGAATAGTTTGCTTAAGAAGCCTGTGAGGAAGATCGAAAAAGTTTTCCAATCTTCCAAACTTAATGTTATGATCCCTTGATACCAAGATTTATGAATGGGCTGAAGTATTATAAAATGTGAATGATCGAACACACAATCATAACAGTCCAAATATAAGTTATTCTTTAACGTTTATTTCTAGACAAACCACAGTCCCGGTAATTTAACGACGCTTATATATGCAAATCAAATCAGAATCATGGCCATGATTGTCATCGCCCAGCGGTAATTAGATGACAATCATAACCCCAAAACGTTGCAGGAAGGGGCACAAATAGTGACTGAAAATCTTTCAAATTCATACGGCTTCTATTATTTATTCATAAATATACCTTCAACAATGGAACCAATTATATTTATTCATAAAAAAAATACCTTCAACAATGGAACCAATTAGTTTAGTCGATTTCAACCCGCCTGCTCGAGTGGCAAACATATAAAAAACCTAATTGGGGGCGAATTTAGAACTGATTTTCTTGACAACCTCCTCGCTGATTCTAAACGCCTTGGACAGCACAGCATCTGGAACAGAAGGGGTCGACCCAAACAAGGTGAATGGAAGCACTTGGGCTCCTGGTAGCTGGCTGTTAAATGCAGTGATGGTCATAGCGGAGGAAGGCCCAATGTTCTGCTGAAAATGCACCAAACCCCTCGGAAACACAAACACATCTCCCTTCTCTAATTTCTGAGAGAACAACGTATTGTTGGTAGTGATGAAACCAGCCAGAATGGTGCCCTCCACTACAAACGCAATCTCGGTGGCACGAGGATGGATGTGAGGAGGGTTGACGCCCCCGGGAGCGAAGTCCACGCGGTTCATTGATATTCCGAGCGTGTTCACCCCCGCAAAATTTTCTACATTCCCTGCTGTAACGAGGGACCCAAAAATATTGTTGGTGGAACCTTCATTTCTTAGACCTTGAAACAAAAAGTCGGAGGCCTTCACCGTCTTGGGATCCTTGCAGGGAAATCCATTCACCTTCACAGTATCTGTAATAACAGCGCCATTGTTATAATTAGTATTATGTTCCAAAAAAAACAAAACACTAGTAAGGGAGATTGCAGAGAGAGAAATAATGATATGTGTTTTTACCTGCAGAGGTATTGTCAGCCACGCAGAAATCTTGCAGAAGATCTGGATCATATGCACCCGTGAGCACTAGGGCAATAGATAGCCATAGAAGACAGAGTATCATAGTTTTCGCCATAATTATATAATCAATTTAAATAGTGCGAATAAATAAGAAATGGATCGTAGTGCAGGCTACGTCGAATCGGAAACGATGGAATGAATATCGAAGCTGGAAATTACTGTAAGAGGCGCCGATGGTTATGAATATGGTGTACTGTGTGTGTTGCTTGGTTTTTATAGAGAAAGAATGATTGTTATGGAAGGAGTAGTGGGTTTGTGATAGACGACTGAGTTACGGTGGAGATCATAAGACTGAGTCGTACTCAAAAGACACTCCATTGGCTCATTCATAGGAAGCGCATAATATTGATTGAAAAAGCAGCGCAGAGCAGCCATCATTGTTGACGAGAAAGGAAAGGGATAACGCGTCGTACCATTTCAAAACTAGTTATGAAAAGGATCGAGTCTTCGTATTTTAACCGGAGCGGAGTTGCTAGCTTCGTCTTAAAAATTTGAAATAAACCAATATCCCGAATCGCTCTTTCTTTTTTCCTTGAAACTTTGTTTCGCATTCGTGCGAGAGAATGTCAACGGACCTTCTAAATCAACGAAAACTTTATCAAACAAGTGAAACTGAAAACAATGATGTTGTTAGAGCTTCGTGTAGTAAAGGCAAAGCTGTCAAGAAAGTGTATTAATTCCATGGGAAAAAAATTATATAAATCAAGAAAGGTGTATTATTTCCATGGGAAAAAATTATATAAATCAAGAAAGGTATATTATTTCCATGGGGAAAAAAATTATATAAATCAATAAAGGTGTATTATTTTCTGGGGAATAATTTATATGGATTAAATTTATATATTGTATTCTATAGGGTAAAATCTATATTATCTAAAGTATTTATAAGTTAGAAAAAGAAAAAAAAGAGGCAAAGTTTCATTTACTAAAGAAGTTGCCTCAAAAAATATATTTCTTTTAATATTGAGATTATATGTGATAAACAAATTTAGATCTACTCGTATTTTCTTCCATGACTCCTACATATTTTGCATCCCAAATCTTCACATTCATATAAAATTACTCATGAGAAACATGAGTATCAAGTAGGACTTTTATTTTCAAATCTCATACCCAAGACTATATTGATTTACAATTATTTCAAGTCCATAATAATCTTTCCATCCTCCATTCATCCTTTTCTCCGTGCTATAAATCTAGTTAAGCTTGTGATTGATATCGACTCCAAGGTATCCATGTGAAGGAACATCATCCAAGTTATTGTTCTCATTTATAAAGATATCATATGTGATCTATCTAGATTTAATTATCTTGACTTTTATTTTGTCAACATTAACAATCACACCCATCTTCAAGCATATATCTTGGAGGATTCTTAAACGTTTTCCAAGATCGTAAAGTCTCCCTCACCAAGAGAAAAATATCATAAATGTAAAGAAGAAGAGTGATGACTATACCAGATGAGAGTGTAGCCAACATAACATACTCCTTCAAAGCACTCTTCTAAATTATCAATGTGCATGCCAAAAAGGGCAAGGGACAAGGGGTACTCTTTCTTGACTCCAATATTGTATTTAATTTCTTCCAACAAGCCCCCTAGTGCTAGTGAACTTCGAAATAACATTCTCATGCCATCATGTAATAGAATCCCTCACTCAAGGTTATTATTTATCTCTTTCAATCTCTTCCAAAAGTTTTTCCAAGGAACAATGTCAAAATATTTTCTAAAGTCAATGAAATGAAAAAAGGAGATTGGGAACTCCTCCGTAATGATCCTAAGAGTAAATTGGTGGCACATAATATAAGATTGGAATTATCTCTTTCATCATGGATTCCTCGCCATATGATAATAGAATTCGTTTCCAAAAAAAACATATAGCTTATATAAAACATGGCTAATCATAATGGCCCTATAATTAGAGGGAATTAATCTATCCCCACTTTTAAATATAGATACAACGAGGCTTTGTTTACTAGGCACAAGGGATCCTTGCTTCGTTGCCAAAGTGGAGAGCTTGTGTATGTGAGGGGTGATGATATGCCCTCCTATTTTTTTAAAAATAGCTTCATAGACTTTAATGCCCTTAGCTTTCCCATTTTTGATTTGCTTAACCCCAAAATATATTTCCTCAAAAGACATGACATTATCCTCTATAAAAACAATCAAAATGGTGTCCATGGAATTAGGTGATTCATAAATATTTTTAAGGTAGAAATTCCTAATCCTCAAGGGAACCATATTATTTTCTTTAGTTTAACCAATTATAGTTTTCCTCCAAAACTTCCTAGGGTTATATTTAGATAGATGTAATAGTTTCTCTTTCTTTCTATTGATATAGTACCTTTTCTTCCTTTTTATAAGAGTTTTGTACATGTTTATTTTATCAGACCTTAAATATTAATTGGAAGCATCACTAATTTATTTTCTACCAATTTTACAATCATTTTCATACCAAGAGTTGTTTTTTTCTATTATTCCTATTACATGAAACTTTGATGGAGAATTTGTTAATAAAAGTAGAGAGGGTTGTACTAAATTTATGATAGAGGGATTTGATATTTTATTTATAAGTTAAGAGGTTTAATTCCTTGTTCAAATCCTATAAGAAGAGATCAACACTATGATTGTCAAAAAAGTACCCCGCCTTTGATTATTAACATTTTCTTGCATGGGTATTTTGTGCATGACAAGTTTATAGTTAAGGTTAAATGACTATCATCAGAGTTAGTCTCATGGTCATTTAAGAGGTAAAATTTTATTAATTGACTAGAAGCAAGGGTATCAAATGCCTCACAATTAGCGAAATTACTACTAAGCCAATGAATACAATTCATTTCCTTGAAGTTTGTCCACTTAACTATGCCATTTCAAATTATTAGGTGTGAGGAACCATGATTCTATACTAGCTCGAAACTATAGAAACTCTTGGTTTTTCCCTTAATGTTTCTTTTGTATGTACTAGCTTAAATAAGGTCCTCATCTAGCGACAAAGGATTAGGGTTGGAAGTACTACTTAAAAGAATAGCTTGGTTAGTTGCAATTATAAAATTAAATTCTCCTATCAAGAGGATATTACCTCCATTCCTCATTTTGGAAATATCCCTTTTTAGGGTAGTATATGGACAATTTTTATCTAGATATATTTTCTTATAAAAGGTAAAATTAATAGGTGGAAAATAACAAATTGAAATATAAATATTTTTAACCCTAATTTTAGATATTTCTATCCAAATGTATTGACCAAAAGTGTTTATCTTGTGAATCCAAATGTGAGGAGAAACATTATTTTTTATATAGTAAGTTATTCCTCCAATCCTTCTATGCTAAAATTTCTCATTTGTAGATTCTTGTGGTTGTTGTTTAATGAATTTTGAACCTAATTATAACACATAGTTTCCATCATTTTTTTACTGGTGTGTCGAATCTATATCAAGATTCATCTTCAAGATCATTTTTTGAGTGAAGAGCTTCAAGGGGAAGTTATATATATTTGTTGAAGAGTGTGGAAGAACTCCAAAAATAGTGATCTAATCTGAAATATAGTTGGCCATAGACTTTCTTATTCCATCTTAACCACAAGATGAATCCACCTATTTATTGCTAGTGTGTCCTAGCTCAATTAACCCATTTATTTTCTCCTCGAAGGGCATTATATCCAATTTATCTTCCATACAGCCAAAATATTATTTATTTTTTGTTTTAAATTTTTAACATGGTCTCTCAAGTTGCAATTTTTGATGTTAACATTGTCCTTTTAACATTAAATCTCACACTGTTCTCGGTGCTCCCTCTAAATTTATAGGCCGCACCATGAACGGTGTTAACGGAAACCTCATCGGACAGTAAATATGATAGCCAGGTGCCATACTGACAATAAAATAGTGTGACATGCGTCGATTGTTGGCCGCATCGACAATTTTCTTTTTTTTAAATAACAATCTATGTACGACACTGCGGTGGTTTACCGGAACACATCGTGCATTATTTAAAATAGACATATTGGCCGGGTGCATCCATATTACCAGAACACACTGCTATAAATCTAGTTAGGCTTCTGATTGATATCGACTCCAAGGTATCCATATGAAGGAACATCATCCAAGTTATTGTTTGCATGTATGATGATATCATATGTGATCTATCTAGATTTAATTATCTTGAATTTTATTTTTTCAACATTAACAATCATGCCCATCTTCAAACATATATCTTGGAGGATTCTTAGATGTTTTCCGAGATCGTAAAGACTCCTCACAAAGAGAAAAATATCATAAATGTAAATAAGAAGTGTGATGACTATACCAGTGAGAGTGTATCCAACACAACATACTCCTTCAAAACGCTCTTCTAAATTTTCAATGTGCATGCCAAAAAGGGTAGGGGACAAGGGGTAATCTTGCTTGACTCCAATATTGTATTTAATTTCTTCCATCCAGCCCCTAGTGGTCGTAAAATTCGAAATAACATTCTCATGCTACCATGTCATAGAAACCCTCAACTCAGGATTATTATTTATGTCTTCCAACCTCTTCCAAAAAAATTTCCATGGAACAATGTCAAAATCTTTTTTAAAGTCAATGAAATAAAAAAGGAGACTGAGAACTCCTCCGTAATGATCCTAAGAGTAAATTTGTGGCACATAGTATAATATTTTAATTATCTCTTTCATCATGGATTCCTCGCCATAGGATAATATACTTATTTTCCCAAAAAAAAAAACATATAGCTTATATAAAACATGGCTAACCATAATGGTCCTATAATTAGAGAGAATTAATCTATCCCCACTTTTAAATATAGATAAAATGAGGCTTTATTTACAAGGCACAAGGGATCCTTGCTTAGTTTCCAAATTGGGGAGCTTGTGTATGTGAGGGGTGATGATATGTCTCTCATTTAAAAACTAAATAGCTTCATAAGATTTCAATGTCCTTAGCGTTCCCATTTTTTATCTCGCTTAACCCCAAAATATATGCTCCTCAAAATACATGACATTATCCTCTATAAAAACAAAACTAAAATGGTGTCCATGGAGTTAGGTGATTCATAATTATTTTTAAGGTAGAAATTCCTAATCAAGGGAGCCATACTATTTTCTTTAGTTTAACAAATTATAGTTTTCCTCCAAAACATCCTAGGGTTATATTTAGATAAATGTAATAGTTTCTCTTGCTTTCTATTTATATAGTACCTTTTCTTCCTTTCAATAAGATTTTTGTACATGTTTATTTTATCAAACCTTAAACATTAATTGGAAGCATCACTAATTGCTTTTCTATCAATTTTACAATCATTTTCATACCAAGGGTTGGTTGTTCTATTATTCCTTTTACATGACACTTTGGTGGAGAATTTGTTAATAAAAGTAGAGAGGGTTGTACTAAAGTTATGATAGAGGTATTTGAGTCCTTGTACTAAATAAGTTAAGAGGTTTAAGTGGTTTAAGTCCTTGTTTAAATCCTATAAGAAGAGATCAACACTATTATTGTCAAAAAGTACCTGCCTTTGATTATCAACAACATTTTCCCGCATGAGATTTTGTAAGGACAAGGTGTATGATAGTTGCTAAATGACTATCATCATAGTTAGTCTCATGCCCATTTAAGAGGTCAACTTTTACTATTTGACTAGAATCAAGGATATCAAATGCCACACAATTAGAGAAATTACTACTAAGCCAATGAGTACAATACATTATAGAATGATATCAAACGCCACACTAGTCTCTAATAGATTGTAAAGAGAAGATTATATATTAGAGAATGCAGATGGAACCTGCCAAGAATTACAAGGAATGTAGGGGTTACGCTTGTGTCTCATCATACCTCTCAATTGAGTAAGTTTATTTAGAAAAGGATGTCGGAGGACAGCCATTCAAGTGGGTTTTTCTAAATTTAAGGAGAAGACCCCTATGCCAGTAAAACCGCGCCTAGTGAGGCACAATATTTCACTGTTTCCCTAAAATGTACAAGGTTTACTCCAAGAAGGACATCATTTCACTATTGAGTTGATGTGAGGAGCATCACCAATTTCAAGGGCCCCATATCGAATGAGTGTACCATAGCTAACTGAATTAAAAATGCAATTGAAAGAGTTGTGTTGGACAAAGGGTATATTCGACCAAGTGTGTCTCCTTGGGGAGCACCGATGTTGTTTGTAAAGAAAAAGGATGGAACCATGCGAATTTGCATGGAATATAGACAACTCAATAAATTGAAAGTCAAAATAAGTATCCATTACCATGGATAGATGATCTATTTGATCAGGTGAAGGGGCAAACTATTTTCTCAAATATAGACTTAAGATCTGGATATCACCATATCCGAATTAAAGACAAGGATATCTACAAGGTTTCTTTTCGTACCCGATATGGGCATTATGAGTTTGTGGTATTACCATTTGTTTTAACTAATGCACCAGCAACATTTATGAGCCTGGTGCATGGCATATTTCACCCCTTTTTGGACAGATTTGTTATGATATTTATTGACGATATTTTGATTTATTCAAAAATCATGGAAGAACACAAGGAGCACTTAAGGACAGTACTGGAAATGTTAAGAAGACATTAATTGTACACCAAGTTCAACACTTGCAAATTTTTCAAATAACAGATACAGTATTTAGGCCATGTCATTTTCGCTGAAGGAATAGCGGTCGATCCAGAGAAAATTAAAACTATTATGGAATGGAAAGTACCCCAAAATGTGGCGGATATCCGTTCCTTTATGGGGTTAGCTGGATATTATTGATGATTCATAGAAGGATTCTCGAAGATTGCTTTTCCAATTACATCCTTGCAAATAAAGGTAAAATTATTTAGATGGACTAGTGAGTGTCAGAATAGTTTCAAAAAGTTAAAACATTTGCTGACCACCGCCTTAGTGTTGAGGGTAGTTGACCCCAACAAATAATTTGAAGTTTGTACCGATGCTTGTAAAGAAGGAGTTGGGGAAATTTTATTTCAAGAAGGAAGGGTGGTTACCTATGAATAAAGAAAATTAAAGGAGCATGAATAGCGATATTCAACCTATGACTTACAACTGACAGCAATAGTGCATGCACTCTGAGTATGGAGGCACTACTTGTTGGGGAAGAGATTTGTGTTAAAGACCGATCATAGCAGCCTAAATAGCTACTTTAAGCAATCTGATTTAAATGCTCGCCAGGCAAGATGGAATGCCTTCTTAAGTGAATTTGATTTTGATATACAACATGTAAAAGGTAAAGAAAATCATGTTGCGGATGCCTTAAACAGGAAATTGCATTGTATATATGAATTTTGTTATAATCAAATCGAATGTAAATTTTTAGATCAGATAAAAGAAGAAGCCGAGAAGGATCCTGAGTACTGATTTTTATGGTAGCAGATGGAGGAAGCTAGAAAATAGGGAAAACCTTCTGAATATGGAATTAACAAGGACCAATTGTTAACCTTAAAAGGAAAGTTATACATTCCAAATCGAATGAGTTTAAAAGAGCTGATCATGAATGAGTATCACCACAATAATTATTCGGGACACCCAGGATACCAGAAAATATTAAAAATTATTAGAAAAGTTTTATTTTGGCATGGTATGTGAAGAAATATTGCAGAGTACTTAAAAAAATGTTTGGAATGTCAACAGGTGAAGGTGGAGCATCAATACCCAGTCAAATTGTTGCAGCCTATACTAGTACCTAAATGGAAGTGGGAAGTGATATCACTAGATTTTATTATTGGTATACCAAGATCAAAAAGACACAATGACTCCATTATGGTGGCGGTTGATAGACTAAGTAAGGAAGCACACTTCATACCTGTATAGTCTACTTACAAAACCATGCAAATAGAAAATATCTTCATGAGAGAGATTTTTAGACTACATGGCATCCCAAAGACTATTATATCAGATAGGGATGTGAAGTTTACTTTAGAATTCTATAAGGCCCTATTTATGTGTTTGGGAACACAAATAAATTTTATCATCTCTTACCATCCCCAGACAGATGGAAAAACTGAGCGGGTGAATCAAAACTTGGAAGATATGTTGTGTATGTACGTGATGCAGCAGCCAACGAAATGGGAATAATATATACATTTGGTAGAATTTTCATAAAATAATGGTTACCAAGAGTCTCTTAAGATGAGCCCCTTTGAAGCATTGTATGGGCGACAATTTCATACTCTCATTAACTGGAGCAGTCTTGAAAACAAGTTGATGCTTGGATCGGAAATCTTGGCTGAGATGGAATCAAAAGTGAGAAAGATCAGAAAAAATCTAAAAGTGGCTCAAGATCAGCAGAAGGTATATGCAGATAAAAAGAGAACTTATCAGGAATTTGAAGTGGGCAAACATGTGTATGTTAGAATTAAGCCTAAGAAAAGCACACTAAGGTGGACCTCCTGTGCCAAGTTGGCTCCCAGGTTCTGTGGACCTTTCCAGACATTGGAAAGAGTGGGACCTGTGGCTTATCAGCTGGCTTTACCCAGCCATATTCGAGTGCACAATGTGTTTAATGTATCTATACTAAAAATATACTTGCATGACCCAAAGCATGTAATCCATTGGAAAAGCATTCAGGTAGGACAAGATTAAAAAAATACTATCTTAAAATACCAAGTTTTATGAAATTTTAATTCTAAGTCTTACTGATTACGAGTCAAAACGGGCGGCGAATTTCTGGTCGAACCTCAACGTATACTCGATCAGAGAGAAATCACGCTCCGTAGGCGAGCCATCACCCAGGTTAAAGTGCAGTGGAAGCACTTCAACTCGAATGAGGATACCTGGGAAGAAGAAGGATTTGTGGGTGAGGCTTACCCAAAATTGTTTATTGATCTAGAATGACACAGAGGACGGTGTTTACTTCCAGAGGGGGAAGTTGTGACATCTGGCTTCAGTGAAAACTAAATTGCCATGTTATTTATTTTAAAAAGACTGAACATTCATTTTTGGAAAAAGGGATTATGAAATATGAACATAAATTAATTCATTTTTGGAAATAAAAACTAATTATGGATTGTGGTTCCATATAATTAAAAGAAGACTGATGATAAAAGTATTCCAAGAACTGAGAGTAGTTGAACAGAAAACAGTTAACAGATTTACCTTTCCTTTGGGGATAAAATGTGCATCCTAGTGACGAAAAGGGGTTATGTTTCAAGAAACAATCAAGAAGCTAGGTAATATAAAAAGAATGATGATCCGCCTGGAATTTCCGTATGGTAACTATTATATGACTGAGTATTGAATTTTGAATAATATTCAATCACGATTATCTTGCTATGGTCACAAATATGTATGAAAATTATATATAAAATAACTAAATGTCATTTTTAATTGTTAGCTTGTTTATATCGTTACATG
>JAXQQM020063690.1:0-54838 GCA_034641835.2 Pinus albicaulis | reverse complement strand
TTATAATGATAGAGAACATGTAACAATACATAGCACAAAGCTCCTCACAAGCTCTCAACACTATCTCACATGCTACACACTAACTAGCTCAGATATGAACAAGTCACAAGTTCAAATCTCCTCCACCTATTAGCCTGCCTCTACTGCGCAATCCAAGATGAATAATGATGAGATCCAAGTTCGAATCCCACTGGCTTGTACTGCGCAATCCTCATTGGCAATCTCAATCAATGTGTGTGCAAATCTCATGCACAGCTATAGTCACAACTAATAGTAAACTCACCCTTTCACCCACCTCTAACACTGGTCTCCACTGAACTGTCCATGCATTGCAGTTAACTGATGTATTCTTTAGTTGATTTATGAGTTAATAATTAGTGAATCAATTAATAATTAATTCACACCACTCATCACTAGTGTATTTGTCAGTTAGACTAAATACAACTAGTTCAACTAAGTTAAACCGAACACAACTCCACCAACTGTCTCATCAACTCCACCAAACTCTGCCACATGAGTTCTAACTGAAGTCAACAATGCAATAGCTCAACTAACCCTTAGGAAAAGCGTATTTCCTTCTGTCAGCTGCATGTGCCACATCCAAGCATCAAACTGAAGTGCTCCAAGAGGATAAGATAATGTTTATAGTCTAAATATTATTAAGGGTTAATAATATTTGACTGTTCTATTTTTAGCTCGACAGTCTAAAAATAGAAACCGCCTAATGTCTAAAAATAGAGGTCCATCTATTTTTACCAACTCGACCAATCATCCATAAATAGCATCCTGCAACTCATAGACCATGATCCATATGTCTAAAAATAGACATAGTCTAAAAATAGACTTTGCGCCAAAAATAGCCTGCGGGCCCACTTAGTGAAGGCGACTTCTTTTCACTAAGCTCCATCATCTTGTTGCATTTTTAACACTCCCTCTCAACAAGATATGGATTATCTGCAACCCCTATCCTGCCTCTGTGGTATTCGAATTTTCTCCTGGTGAGCGCCTTCGTCAAGATATCAGCATCCTGATCTTCCGTGGGAATGTATGAAAGTAACATGATTCTCCGCTGCACACAATCTCTGATATGATGGTACCTGATGTCGATGTGTTTGGATCTATCATGAAATACTGGATTAGCTGAGATTTTAATGCAACTCTGGTTATCACAATAAATCACAGTAGGCTCCAAGTGTGACCCGAACAACCCGACCAGGATCTTCCTCATCCATATGGCCTTGCATGCGGCCAAGCTTGCTGCCATATACTCAGCCTCTGCTGAACTGAGTGCCACGGATCTCTGCTTCCTGCTGTACCAAGAAACTGCTGTTGACCCGATACTAAAGATCCCTCCAGATGTGCTCTTTCTGTCCGTTGGGCTCCCTGCCCAATCTGCATCCGTGAAGCCACACAACTTCACCTCATCCTCCTGTCTGTACCACAAGCCATATCCCGATGTGCCTCTAAGATAATGCAATACATGCTTGCCTGCCTTCCAGAAGAGCTTGGTAGGCTTAACCATAGCTTGCGAAAGCTGGTTAACAGCATAGCATATATCGGGTCGTGTATTGACCAGATACATAAGCGACCCCACCAACTGTCGATAAACAGTGGCATCCACTACCTCCGCTGAAGTAGCATCCTCCTTCCTCCAACCTCTAGGAAGAGGAGTATCAACAGGCTTGCAGCCATGCATGTTGAACTTCTCCAGTATCTCCTGGGCATACTTACCCTGAGAAACAAACAGTCCATCACTGCGCTGCCAAATTTCCAATCCCGGGAAATAATGAAGGAGGCCCAAGTCCTTCATCTCAAACTCCTTTGCAAGATCAGCCTTGCATGAGTGTATCAACAGTTCATCACCTGTCAAAATCAAATCATCTACATAAAGTACAATGATCAGCAACTTACCCTCCACCACAATCTAGTATAGGTTAGGATCCGCCTCACTCTTGGAGAATCCAAGTCCGGTGAAATAACTGTCTATCCATGTGTACCAAGCACGAGGTGCTTGTTTCAACCCATACAACGCTCTCTTGAGCCTGCACACATGCGACTCGCTGATGAAGATCTCGAAACCTTCGGGCTGCTCTATGTACACCTCCTCCTCAATGACTCCATTGAGGAACGCAGTCTTCACATCCATCTGATGAATGTGCCACCCCATCTGCGCTGAGAGAGCAAGAATCGTCTGTATGGAAGAATACCTTGCGACAGGTGCAAAGGTCTCCTCATAATCGATCCCCTCTATCTGTGAGAAGCCTCGGGCAACAAATCTTGCCTTGTACTTCTCCACACTCCCGTCAGCCGCCTGCTTCACTTTGTAGATCCATCTCGAACCCACCACTGATTTCCCTTCCGGCCTTGGGACAATCTCCCATGCACTGTTTCTGACAATCGAATCATACTCTTCCACCATGGCATCTACCCATGCGGGGTCCTCCACAGCTTCCTTGAAAGAGGATGGCTCTGTCATGACACATTTTCTCACAAGAGCCATGTATCCAGTGTACCGGTCTGGTGACTGTCTCTGTCTGCGCTGTGCTGTAGGTGGTCCTACAACCTTCTCTGCATCTTGAGCCAGTCGCTCAGCTTCTGTAGTGCGCTTCCGCCCTCTGATGGTTGGCGCTGCATGAGTGGTCTCTCCCACTCCATGAACTTCCTCTTGTGGCTGATCCACATCCTGAAGCTCATCCTTAGGAACTAATAGCTCCTCATCTGCATGCAAGTGTGGCTCCCTCTCAAGCGAACACTTCATGGCTTTCTCCTCATGAAATTTGATATCCCGTTGCACAACAGTCTTGCGACTGTCTGGAAAATACACATGATAGTTGTGGGGCGTATCAGTGTACCCCACAAATATCCCAACCTCTGCGGTCGGCTCCAGCTTCTTCTTGGCATCCTTCGTCACATGAATGTAAACAGGTGAACCAAAAATCCTCAAATGGGAAATATCAGGCCTCTTACCAGAAAACGCCTCCTCGGGTGTACTCATGCCAAGTATCTTGTGAGGACAACGATTTTGCACATATACTGCAGTATTGCATGCCTCCGCCCACAAGTGAATGGGTAGGCCCTGATCATGCAACATCACCCGTGCAGCACCCACGATCGTTCTGTTCTTCCGCTCAGCAACCCCGTTCTGCTGTGGGTTATGGGGTGCGATGAGCTCTCTCTGAATCCCTTCTGCGCTGCAAAATTCCTTGAATTCAGCAGAGATGAATTCACCACCATTGTCACTCCTAAGAGCCTTCACATGCTTCCCCGATTCCTTCTCAACCAGCGCCTTGAACTCACAGAACTTTGAGTATGTCTCGCTCTTCTTCTGCATGAAGAAGATCCAGCACTTCCGAGAATAATCATCAAAAAAGATCACATAGTACCTGTGCTTTGCTGTCGAAGCTACTGAGAAAGGTCCACACACGTCTGTGTGAATTCTCTCAAGGATCGTCGTGGCGCGACTATCCTTCTCGTGAAAGGTGGCTTTCACAAATTTTCCCCAAGGTACACCCCTTGCACTGATCTGACTGCGCAAGAGTGCCCTTAGGAAGCCCAGTAGAAATCTGTTGCAGTATCTTCAAAGCTCCATGGTGAAGGTGGCCCAATCTCCGGTGCCACAGCTCGCCATCATCCCGGCTCACCACTCCTTTTGCCTTGCATGCCATTGCTACGCAGCCATCTACTTGCATTTGATAAAGGTTCTTGAATCGAACCCCTATCTTCCGGGTTTCTCCAGTTGTCTTACTGCGCAGGAAAGCCTTTCCCTCGCTGAAGACAACATCATACCCCTTGTCTTCTAACATCGCCACAGAGATCAGATTCTTCTTCAATCCCGGAACATGCATCACTTCCTTCAATACGAAGGGTTTACCAGACTCCCTCTCAAAGGAAATGGTACTGATACCGGTCGCACTGTATCTACCATCATCGCCCATCTCGATGTGCACTCCAAGATCTTTCTCATCCAGATCAAAAAACAAATCTCGATCTCCTGTCATGTGAAAAGACGCACCACTATCCAAGAACCAAAATGAACCCATCACACTTGATACCAAGCATGCGATCAGCGAAAAATCCAGCTCAAACTGCGAGGCTAAGGCCTCTCCCGCTGCAGATCCAGCAGCCTGCTTATTTTTCTTCTTCTGCGAACAATTTGTGGCATAATGTCTTTGTTGGTGACAGTGAAAGCACTTCACCTTGGACATGTCCTGCTTCTTGCCTTTTGCACCAGACTGAGAAGCTTTCTTGCTCTTCCCCTTCTTTGCTTTGGCAGCCAAAGCGCAATTCTCTTCATCAGATGCCTTTGATGAAGATCCGTCCCTAGTACTCCGCCTTATCTCCTCTTGCACAAGATCCGACCAAAGTCGCTCCCATCCTGGCAATTTCTCCCGACCATTGACAGAATCCTGATAGGCATGCCAACTCTTCGGAAGACCAAGGAGAGCCAAGCTCACCAATTCCTCATCATCTACAGTCACCCCCACACTTCCCATCTCATCCCTGCATTGGATGAACTTTGTGAGGTACTTGGGCATATTGCGCCTTTCTTCATCTTTATGTGTCTGAGTTTATCCTTGAGCGCCAACTTCCTCTGGTCGCTCTTGCTTTGGAATAAATATGTCAACGCTTTCCACATCAAGTATGGAGAAGCTTTTCCATGCAGGCTGGACACTATGTGATCCTTCACGCCCTCCAACAGAATCCTTCGACACTTTGTTGTCTTCTTTTGCCAAGCCTCAACTTGAGCAGCATTAGTAGGCTTTGGGACTTCAGCATCTATGAACTCCTTCAACCCGTTTTCATCTAACACCGCCTCCATCCTGTCTTTCCATGCAATATAATTCGAGTTGCCTTCAAGGGCATACTCCAATCGCAATTCGTTGAAAGACATCTCGACTTTCGACACCAAGAAAACACTGCTGCAAATTCGAATTCCACCAGCTCAAAACTCAACCACTTCTGATTTGTGAGAACAAAGTATTTCTAGCACAGAGATCGACTGTAGGGGAATTTACTAGATTTTTCACCTTTCAAAGAAAGGATGAATCCAAAGGCTACCTGGCCCTCTTACAGACTCTGTCTACCGAAATAAAATGTAATCACTGTAATAGATCCGATGATCAACTTTCGCTCCGATACCATGTAGAAATTTGAATAATAGATGAGTTATTCACCGAGATTATCCTGATTACACACTATTTGAGCTTCATGCATAATACATAATCTCTTCTACCATTGATCATCAATTTGCAGAATTAGAAGCAGTCGCATGCGCACATTAAAACATAATCAAGCACACATATAACACAGTATGTAATGGGGAAAGCTTACAACTGAAAACCCCCAACTATCTGTATATTATAATGATAGAGAACATGTAACAATACATAGCACAAACTCCTCACAAGCTCTCAACACTATCTCCAATTGTTACACACTAACTAGCTCAGATATGAACAAGTTACAAGTTCAAATCTCCTCCACCTGTTAGCCTGCCTCTACTGCGCAATCCAAGATGAATAATGATAAGATCCAAGTTTGAATCCCACTGGCTTGTACTGCGCAATCCTCATTGGCAATATCAATCAATGTGTGTGCAAATCTCATGCATAGCTATAGTCACAACTGATAGTAGACTCACCCTTTCACCCACCTCTAACACTGGTCTCCACTGAACTGTCCATGCACTGCAGTTAACTGATGTATTCTTTAGTTGATTTATGAGTTAATAATTAATTCACACCACTCATCACTAGTGTATTTATCAGTTAGACTAAATACAACTAGTTCAACTAAGTTAAACCGAACACAACTCCACCAACTGTCTCATCAACTCCACAAAACTCTGCCACATGAGTTCTAACTGAAGTCAACCATGCAATAGCTCAACTAACCCTTAGGAAAAGTGTATTTCCTTCTGTCAGCTGCATGTGCCACATCCAAGCATCAAACTGAAGTGCTCCAAGAGGATAAGATAATGTTTATAGTCTAAATATTATTAAGGGTTAATAATATTTGACTGTTCTATTTTTAGCCCGGCAGTCTAAAAATAGAAACCGCCCAATGTCTAAAAATAGAGGTCCATCTATTTTTTCCAACTCGACCAATCATCCATAAATAGCATCCTGCAACTCATAGACCATGATCCCTATGTCTAAAAATAGACTTTGCGCCAAAAATAGCCTGCGGGCCCACTTAGTGAAGGCGACTTCATTTCACTAAGCTCCATCATCTTGTTGCATTTTCAACATGACATGGGTATCTCATATTTTCATTTCATCCCCTTGGTATGTTGATATTGTTTATGTACTACAACACTTAAATCCTCCCCGGGGTGTGTCTAAAATCAAAGGTAGATCACTGAAATTCAAGGCTTCAAAATATTGTATTTTAGACAATGTTTTGTATTGGAAAGACCTGAGAGGTGTCTTCTTGAATTTTCTTGTTGAAATTGAAGTGAAGGAGGTGATGAATAACTTTTACAAGGGTGATTGTGGCAGTCATTTATTATGGAAAACCACAGCGAATAAAGTTTTGAGGGATGTTTTCTATTGCCCCACTCTTTTTGTTGATGTGTACAAGACCCTGATGAGCTGTCATGAATGCCAATTTTTTCAAGGAAAGAAGAAGTTTCTCCCGCTCCCTTTGCATCCCATATTAGACGAGGCACCATTTTAGCAATGGGGTCTCGATTTCATAGATGAGATCCATCCTTCATCATCCACCCATCACAAGTGGATTTTGATAGCTACAAATTATTTTACAAAGTGGATTGAGACAATCTCAACCAAGCAAGCTATTGATTTTTTTATCATTCAATTTATGGAATCTAATATCTTGTCTAGATTTGGTTGTCCACAAAAGATAATCACGGATAACAAAGTAGGGGAATTTTGAGGTCTAAAATGGGCCTCCCAAGGAAATAATAAAATAATAGCTAAACCAATAAAGTAATATTTATGAATTTGCAATTCACTTTTTGCACCACAATCCATGTAACCATAGTTAAATTCAATTCAAAAGTTGTACCAAAATAAAATGAATAAAAAAAATTGTATTGATGTGACTATGAATAAGAATGAGCTTTTAAAAAAAAAGTCATTATCATTGAACAACTAATGCATTTTTCCTTTGTACTTAAATAACTTTAAAAAATACATAAATATAAATTTATAAATTCTTAATTATATTATATGCTATTAATTAAAATTTATATTATTTAAATTGTATAATAACATGTAATTAATATACTATATAAAAATAGTATAATATAATATAATATAATAAATGTATAGGGATATGCATTGTTTCTTTCAAGAAATATGAAATGACAATAATATATTTTTATTCAAAAAGTGTGAAATGACATTTATTATGAGTACTTCACTTTGACTTTAAAAGTACTTAGAGCACTACCATGGTTAACCATGAGTTTTTATCCACCATTGAGAATGTGACAAGTAAGTACCTTTAACTCAAGAAATGCCACCTCAACCATTAGGGATGATGTCATCTCCTAAAATGTGATTGGTTCTCATAAAGTGAATTTTGATTGTACATTTTCCTTAGGAGGCCCATTTTAGACCTCAAAATTCCCTAATGTCGAGTTTTAATTCCAAAAAGATGGTGGAATTTTGTGAGAAGTATGATATCAAATTGGGTCATTCAAATACATACTATCCACAAGGAAATGGACTGGTCGAGTCTTCAAATAAGTCTTTGGTCAATATCATCAAGAAGATGTTGGATGTAAATAAGAAAAATTGGCATAAGAAACTCATCAATGCTTTGTGGGTAGGCAGAGTAAGTAATAAGAAGTACATAGGCATGTCGCATTTTGAGTTAGTGTATGGAGTTGATATAGTCTTTCCTACTTCTCTTGTTGTTCCAGTCATGAAGATTTTGCAGGAAATTGGCAGCGAACGAAATGATGTTCAACAACGGATAGACTAAAAGATTCATTTGCAACAAACCAGAGATGAAGTGTTTCAAAACACTTCTAAGATTCAAGAAATAATAAAGAAAGTTTATGACTGGAAAACAAAAGCTGATGAATTTGACATGGGAGATGTAGCCCTCTGTTGGGATGCTCGAAATGAAGAAAAAGGAAAGCACGGAAAATTCGATAACTTATGGAAGGGACCGTACAAAATTTCAGCTTCAAGAGGGAAGCATGCCTACTTTTTGGACGAAATGGATGGACAAGAATATGGAGGAGGACCAGTCAATGGTAGGCTTCTCAAGAAATACCTCTTTTGATCAAAATTCTGAAGTTTCTTACCATTATTGTACATATCATTTTACTTTTCTGTCGAAGTATGAAGGAGTTAATCATTGAAGCTTGAAGCCCGAGGTGAAGGCCATAAGGTTTCTTTGATTAGTTACTAATTTTTAATTTTAGTAAGTTTTGTTTCAAGTCAAAGTCAGTTCAGTTTGTCAGTTAGTTTTCAATATTGAGTTTGGTATCTTGATTTTTGACTCCATGCCCCATGGATAAGGCTACTTGGTCTATGAAGTTCTTGACACCTCCAAGGAGATGCCATCCCCAGCTGGAGCCAATGCTAGTGTCTGCCAGTCCTGCCAGTCACCAATGATTAAATATTCTCTTACAAGGTTTTGTTAGTGTCTTAACTCATTTTTTTATGGTTTTAGTAGGTCTTCAAATAAAAATTTGGTCACTGGCTAGTGTGTCTAGGTGTGTTACTATTCCTTTCAAAATTCATGTTTTGGTCAATTCCATCATTCATTTTGATAATTCACCACTGAAATGTCAACATCGCCATCTCAATCACATTACCATGGTCACCATTCCGCTCATCATTTCATGTAGTGTCCTCACTAGGTCTTAGGGTCAAAATCATAAAATCAAACATTTCACCATGAATTTAGCATTGAAGGAGTAGTAATTGTGAAATTTTTTCAATAAATGTGTCAAAATTGTATTTTCATTTCTATTATGATGTAATATGTTTCAAAAAGTTCTAAATTTGCAGTTCTAGATCAAAATGTAAAAAGGATATGGTGGGACCACTACACCACCAAAGGAGAAAATCGATTTCCAAGCTACTTAAAGACTAAAAGAGCATCTCATTTTCTCATTCCAACTTCAAGAGACACAAATCCATCAGGAAAAGTCATTCTTTCCCTCTGAAATAAAAATTTGTTTGCCCAAGTGCCTCATCATTTGATGTGATGTGAATTCACTGTGCTTTCTTCAAGGGAGCCAAATCATCATTTCAGACGAATTATTCATCAACGACAGGTTCCAGTGTATCAAATACAAGTAAGTGGGCCCTCAAATTTCCTCTTTTCTCTTTATTTTGTGCTTGGAAGGATCAATTCTCTCTTCTAGGGTTTTGGTTGCAGTTTCTTGGTTTCACAATCTCATTGAAAATTGCTAAGTAAACCCTAATATTGAATCTGACTCACCTTCCCCCACCTGGTATAAAATATCCTAATAATTTCACATCATTCCTATCCTTCATTTACCATATTTTCCTACAAACTCTAGCCAAGAATAGATATTTCTAGGTTAGGACCATTTTTTCCCTTTTTGGACCCCTTCCCCTCACCTACTCCCTCCAATTTCACTTTCCCCTAATCCATAACATCTCTCCCTACCCCCCTAAATTTTCCAATTATTTAGGAAGCCATTAACCCCTTCATCTCCCTTCATTCCCAGAAACTACCCAAATCCCCTATTTATCCCTTGACTAAACCCTAATTCCCTTTCCCATTGAACTAGGGTTAGAAATGGATTTTGAAACCACTGAGCAGAAGAGGCACAAGGGAGGTTATATCAGCAAGCATGAGCCCACTTTAGTTCATGAGATCATGCCTTCACCCTTCCTCAAGAAATCATTTCAGGATGTTGTTTGCCTTGCCTTTTTCCAAAAGGTTGAGAAATTTGGTTATCATGACAAAATTACCAATAGTTTTGCCACTAGATTGAGGAGATATAAGGTGACTATTGCAGGGGTGGTGTTCACTCTTTCAAAAGATACCATTGCCATAGCCACAAGGATTCCAAACTGTGGATAAAATAGGTTCAAGAGTAGAGACATTGACATTGAAAGTTACAAAATGTAACTAAAGCCAACACAAAAAGTAGCTCCAACACACATCTTCACATTTAGAAATTTTTTGGAAAAGTGTGCCCCTCTCATGAAATTGATCATGAGATATTTCACATTTGAGTGAAGATACTCAAGGTTATATTAGTATCATATGAGACTCTTGATGCATTTCACCAGTGTAAAATCCCTAAACTTACCTCATTACCTTTACAAGAGCATGGTAAAGATGGTAGAGAAGGTACGAAGAATCAGAGAAAATAGTCATGCTATCTTGTTTCACCATGGCTTGGTGAAGGTCTTGGGTTTCTATCAGTTAACACAGATCAATTTTTCATGGGATGGTTTTTTATATTCAACTTCTCTTTTGTCTTCTCCAACTTAGTCTAGTAGTTACTCTACACCCTTGGCTTCACATATCAAAAGGCTGCTTCCACAAGAAAACCTACCAAAATATGTCCTAGGGTAGAGGTGACTCAAAAATATATCAGAGGTAAGAGGCTTGTTTTTGCTCTAGATATTGTTGAAAGGGAAAAACCTATATCAGGTGAACAAGAAACATCATCACATCATGAGGCACCATTGCAATATGAGGAACCATTCCATCTTGACACTGGCATGGCAGATTTGGAGGTGAATGAAGAGAGAAAAAAAACAGAGCAAATCATCATGGAGAAGGAGGTTGATATCAGAGAGCTAAAGTATAGTTTTTCAAAGGCTAACTTCTTGGTTTCATTGTTGGAACAAGATAATATGCAATTAAAGGTAAATCAACTACTCTTAAACAAGCCCAAAGTTGATTTGAGAAAAGATGATGTAAAGGGTAAGGCAGTGGTTGGGATTGGTGATTCAGATGAAAAAAAATAACATGTTAGAACAAGAATACTAAGGACAAGAGTCCTCAAAAGGGAACTTGAGCAGAAAAAGTAAACAACTCCACCAAAGACTCAAATGACAGTTGATGAACTCATATTGGCAGAAATTGAGAAGGATAGGGTATATTGGATTGATAGGGTCAATTTCCACTTGGAGAAGCTCCTCAAGGGGAAAAAAAGGAATAAAAACATAAAAATACACATGGCTATGCATTACTATAAAAGGAATCAGGTCTCCAAAGTTAGATTCAAGCAGTTGAAGAAAAAACTCAAAGAAATCCTAATGAGGCAAAAAGAGAAGGGTAAGTTGGATTTACTTGTTGAGGCCTCTCTCATAGCATGAAACATTATCACAGGCCTTCATGGGATAATTTTGGAGAAGGTTTGAAGAAATTTTGAAATTTTTTGGGTTTTTGTGACTTTTTGGCTAATTTGGAAATTACAATACAGCTAAAAGCGCAACGCCTTGGTGCTGTGCTTTTTCCTGAGCTATCCAAATGACAAAAGGTCTACCTTGTTGGATATATAATTCCTCATACATCACAAATATCAAATTTTTATTCCTTGTCAGCAAATTGGTGGAGAGAAAATGCCCAAAAATAGGTCAAAAACACACCTTCTGCCATTATTTTGGGCTAAGCGTTGCGCTTTTGGGAGTACCTATGGGAGAATGTAATTTTGTCCCTCATGGATTGTCCATTTGGGTTGCTTGAGGTGTCTAATGAAAACTAGACATCCTTATATTTCCATAACATCTTTTAGATTTGGATTTGGAGCAGGGGAAGGCCTTCAAAAGTCCTCCACAAGCTGGGCATTGCACTTTTGTTTGGAGCCGCTACGCTTTTGCCTATAGTGCATTTTTTTGAGGTTTTTCTTAGTAAATATTGGTTTGATGATATAATTACTCTATTCATGTTTATATAATGTAATTAAGGGTAAATGGGCTTGTTATAGTCACTTTGATGTAATTTTGGACCTCATTAATGAGGGTCAACTCAGTCAATTGTATTTGGAGGATTTGTTTTAACCTCCTTATACATTAGGGTTTTGTTGAGAGATATTTGTAATTTGTTCCTACACTGAGGGATTCGACCCCTCAGAGAGGTGAAATTTTTTCTTGTCTATATGTATGTGTTTTTCGATCATTTTTATGGTTGGACATCAAAGGGTGAAAGTCTTGTAGCTTGTACTTCATTTTTTTTTACAAGAAATCAAAGGACAATTGCAACTATTATTCAGTAATTCTTGTGATGTGAGTTTGTGATAATATTTTCTCTCTGTTATAGGTTTATATGAATGATATATTATTCTCCTTACCATATCTTTGATCTTTAGGGATTTTCCTAAGAGGTTTTAAACAAAATTATTTTGACTAAGCTCTGTTTTATTAGGAAATTCATCTTTGTGTATTAGAAATGAATTCATGGCATACATGCTCATTTTGATATTATTCTTCATTCAACCCTACACCACATTGAACAATCCTCCAAGATATCATAAAATCATACCTACCTTTCTCCTCTATATTTCTTGCAACTGAAACCTTTAATATTTTGACATAGTTCCCTAATTTTCACTCCTGATCTAGCAAAGAAACCTAAAATATTTCAAACCCTAGAGCTGAACTATCTAGCCTAAAATCCATCCTTGTACCAAGAAAGCCCTTGGCTATGTTTTTTTCATAGAGAGAACCCTCTCTGGTTTGGTAGGGCTTGCTACCAAAATAAAATATTGGTTTGAGGCTACCTTTGTCGATATCCTTTCAACCTTGATACATTGTGGAGGCTAATGGGAGATATGGAAAATCTTGCATGAAGCTTTGCAAGATAGGATTAGATATCACCAAGTGGTTGGAATAATGGGATATTATCCCCTCCACCTAGTTTCAAATCCCATGGAGGGGCATCTTTGGCTCATCATGATAAGGCTCAAGGATTAGGCTTCTCTACCCTCGTGGAGTCTTGCCTCTTGCTAAGTTAGAAATTTCATGATTTGAAGATGGACCCGACTAATAGTTTCGATACGTTGACTTGAACTCTCAAATATATGGAACTTCCTTCAATGATCAATAATCATGTTTTGAATATGGACCCGATAGTGGGTTTGAAACGTTGGTTGAAAATATCAAATCTGTAGGTCTTCCTCCATTAATTAACAATCCAACAACAGAAACGTAAAAAATATAAGTCATAAATTCCTAGTATCTTCGGCTTATAGGTTGTTGGATATACTCTTGGTACTATAGTGGTAACCAATAGGTATGATATTGATTCTCGCCTATATTAATCCAAAGAAGTAACCGATTCTCTATGGTAATAATAATAATAATAATAATAAACACCTACACTAAAATCAATGAACACTATTAATCTATTTACTTTGAATTAATGAAAATATTCCATCTAGTTACATTAGATTAGAAATTAACATATGAATTGAAATCAATGTAGCTAGTGCAATTAATCAAATAAAATTATAAATCAACATCTATGTTGAAATAAATGCACACTATTTAATCTATTTACTTTTAAATTAATGCATATCATCCATCTAATTACATCAAATAAAAAATTAACATCTACACTGAACTCAATGCACTCAATAAAATAGGATTAGAAATCAACATATACAGTAAAATAAATACATTTAGTGCAATCAATCCAATAAGATTATTAATTAACATATACAATAAAATCAATGCATTTATTTCAATAAAATCCAAAAATAATAATGTCAAAGTAATCCAAACTCTAGCTAGGACCTTACATATCCATCTACCCCTTTAATTTAATGAAACTTTCAATAATTTTTGTATCTTTCTTTTAATATAATTTTGAGACTTTGATGGCTTTCTAAATCGAACTTATTTTACCTTTTGTAAAACCCTTACTTCTTATTCCTCTATTGTTAGCCATATGTAGATCTCTCAATACTGATCTAGATTAAGGTGGATTTTGTTAAGATGGATGTAGGCACATTTAATAAAAAATTAACATTCGTGGTGAAACCAATGTACACTATTGATCTATTTACTTTGAAATTAACATACATAATCCATCTAGTTACATCAAATAATAAATTATCATGTACACTGAAATCAATGCACACTATTAATATATTTACTTTGAAATAAATGTAGATCATCCATATGATTATATCAATTAAGAGATTAACATCTACATTGAAATCAATGCATTGATTTCAAATAGAATTTGAAATTAACATGTATAGTTCCTTTACCATTTTAAATTGGTCAACATCTCGATAGTTTTTGGCATGTTGTTTTTAATCTAAATTTGAGACACTATTATATTAGATTTTTTGCATTTTTAATAATACCTAAATTATTTAGTTACACTTATATTTTATTTGAAGTTTGTAGATTATTGTGTATGAAAATGTCTTATATTTCATAATTATCCAATATATTACGAAGAAAAAATTGCCAAATATTTAGACATGGTAATGACATATATGACCACTCTAGATAAGCATAAAATAATAAGTAATAATTTTAATAAAAAAATGAGGACCTTTACAAAATACATAATCTATCTTAACTTTGGATCTACCAAGTGCAATTAGAGATACATAGGGAGACATCCAATTCGTGTAAGTGTAAGAAAAAGATGACCAACTACATTGAGCTCACATGGAGTCATATAATCTTATAGTTGTAATGTTAATATTTAAATGTTATTTTTACTTGTTCAAACATTGTATATAAATAAGTGAAGCAATGCTTAAATATGTTTAAATAAAGAAAAATTAAAATGATAATTTTGACCATTAAATGTTTCACCTATAATTGAAATGTGTAAATATCTCTTCAATAATGCTTCAATAAAATATTTCTGCAATAGTTTCATCACAAAGTAATATGATTAAATGGAATATAAGTTTTTTTTCTTTATAAAGTATTTTTTCACAAATATATAGATATGGATAATATTTTTGGCATGAAATAATTACTTACTAATACAAAAGTATGCAATTTTATGGCGAAAAAAATACTTTTATCTAAGTTTTTGGAAAGAATGAGTGCATAAAAAAATATAATCCTTAATTTTTTTTGTATAAATCCATTTTAGCTTGGAAAAATGAAATTGGTCATCTTACCTTCATGTATTTCCAAATTTAAAATGAATTTAACAACAAATAATGACAAAAAATGAAAATTACATGTTAAATAAAAATAATTAACAAAAATAGTTTAACTTTTTTGAAAAATAAAAAATATACTACTCAATTTCACGAGAAAAACATTTACAATATGTGGGAATGCATAAATGTCCACTGTACAATACATGACAATACATGTAGAAAGTAATACTAGCACAACTAAATTAATAAATGTGGTCGATATACGTTGATATGCGTATAGCAATTGCATGCAGAACCATTTAACCAATGATTTTAGTGTATTATCTGTGAATAGGAAAAAGATATTGGATTTGAAAAATGTCACAGTAGAAACAATAATGAGCACTATTACAGAAACATATACCAAAAAAGACAAAAGTTAAGGAAAATAAAACATGGAAGAAACACAATAAAATAGGTAGTCCTGTCAAGATTTAATTAACTGTATATCAAATTTAATTTTTGTTGTTATTGTGTGTTTTTTTAATTAATTTCAATTCAATGCTTGTGACTAGGAAAAAATAAATCGAGCCTATGCCATTATTGATCGAAGATATTAGTAACAATATAAGAAGGATAATTTTTCATGGCATTGTCTTAGTTACATATTGAACTATTTTGGACAAATCAAATAAGACAAAAGGAATACTCTATGTAGATTTAATAGATAAAAAAATCCGAAATGAAAATAACATTGCTCGTTCCATCACAATTTATCAAACAACATAAGCCAAAACTTATTGCAAACGTTGGTAACAATGTAAAATTTGAAACGGGAACTGATATGAGTACCCTCTTTTTGAGGTAGCAAAAAGCAATCTGATTTTGAAAAGCGCCGATTCAGAATATAACTTTTTTTTTAGGTAGCAAATATTATCTGATTTTGAAGAGCGTTGAATAAGAATACACCTTTTTTTATTTTTAACATACTTTCGACACTTTAAATTTTCTCATGTATCAGGTATGAACATTTTTCTAAAAATGTTAGCGACTTTTCAGGCTAAATTTGAAAAGTGTTGATGCAACATCAACCCCATTTTCTAGAGGGCTTATTTTTGACAGTTTAAATTTTATAATGTACGAAGTGTGATTTTTTTTTTTTTAAATGTTGAAGATTTTCATACAGATTTTGAAAACCATCAACATTTTTTTTTAAGGCATATTTTTGACACTTTGAATTTTCTTATGTCCTAAGTATACATAATATTTTTGTTAAATATTGATTATTTAACCATTTTTCAAGTTGTCTTATTCCTCTTCATGTTTTTCATCCTAGGATATTTGGTTTTCAAAGGTTTCCAAATTTTTGTTTTTTGTTTTACTTTGCAATATATATATATATATATATATATATATATATATATTATATATATATATATATATATATATATATATATAATGTTTTAAAAAATTAATAAAATTAATATTTTGAGATTATGATTTCTTTTATATTTATATATTGTTAATTAATATTTCAATACACATAAAATAATTATCACCAAAAATAATAATTTTAAGAACTCGATAAAAAAAATACATTTTACATATAAATATTGTTAAAAAGTGATTATTTTAAGACATTTTCACTAAAAAAAATGTTAAATAAATAAAAAATATAGAAATTTTGAATATTTTTTTTTGGAAAAATAACAAATTTTTAAAATTTTATATAGAAAAAGATGACATTTAAAAAATAAAAATTCCAGAAAAATAATTTAGATAACATTTTAAGTATCAATAAATATATATATATATATATATATATATATATATAATAAAATCCTAAACATAAAAAGAAATACAATTAACTTATAAAAAAATAAATCATTAAACTTAAAAAAGTAATAATAAAAATACATTGAAAAAAATAAATTAAAAAATAAAAAACAAGAAAAAAAACATTTAAAAAAATTAAATAAAGCAATTTAAAAATATAAACAAAACATATATAATATTAAAAAATAAAACATATATAATTAAAAATTAAAATTAAAAATTAAAAAAATTAAAAAATTAAAATAAATAAAAACGAATTATTGCATCTCTTGAGGGGCCGATCGCCATGCGCGGCAAAGCCATTGTAGCTTTCGCCAACAGAGGCAACCCTTCGTGCCACTAATGGCTCAAATATGATTCCGAGAATCGGATTCGATTCTCAAATCGATCCGAGCCTTGTGGTCCGAGGGGCCTGCCATGGGCGAGAGGAGCCGTAGCTCCGCCGAGGGGTCGTGTGGCCCCTTGAGCCACCAATGGCTCAAATCGATTATGATAATCGATTGGCCCTGGCCGTGGGCGGGAGCGAGTACCTCCTCCCTCCTCCGCCACGACAGCGCCTCGCCACCAATAACTCAAATATGATATGAGAATCCAATCCGATTCTCAAAATCGGATTTGAGCCGTGGCCCAAGGCCTCCCGTGGGCGAGGAGTTGCAACTCCGCCGCCCACGGCAATGGGCCACAAACGGGCTCAAAGCCGATTCTAAGAACCGACTTGGGCCCCTAGTCGATTCTAAGAATCGCCTGAGCCCGCTTGGCCCAAGGGACCGAATTTGTATATTTTTTATTTTTTTAAAATTATAGTTATTAATTTTTTAAATCAATTTTAATGAGTTTTAGTTTTTTTTTTTGTTTTTTTTTTTAATAATTTTTGTTTGTTATTTTATTTTTGTTATATCTTAAATTTTTTAGTTTTTTGGTTTTTAATGTTGCTTTTAAATTTTTTTCTTATTTATTTAAATATTTTTATAATTTTGTTTTTTTTTAATGTTTCCTATTTTTTAGTTTTTTAATGTTTTTTATTTTTATCATGTTTATTTTGACTTTTTTTAATTTAAAATTTTATTATTATTTTTTTAAATGTGTTTTTCTTAATATATAGTTTATTGATTTATTTTAATATTTTTTGGTTTGTTTTATTTAATTATTCAATAAAGTATTATTTTTGATTTTTTAAATTATTATTTTTATTTTCTTTCCTTGATTTTTTTCTTTAATTATTTTTTTTTTTTTTTTTTAAATTATTTTCTTATTTATATTTTTTTAATTTTTAAATATTATTTTTTGGTTTTATCTTTTATAAGTTAATTTTTTATTTATTTATTTATTTTTTTTTTCTGACATTTTTATGTTTTTCCTTTTTATATTTTTTTATATATTTGATTTTTTTTGGTCACTTCATGTTTTTTTCTAATATATACTTTTATTTACTTTTTATTGTTAGTTTTAACTTTTTTTTTGTTTTTTTTTTCGTTTTTTTATTGTTTTAATTTTTTTTTTTTGAAATTTTAAATGTTTGTTGGAGTCATGATATTTTATCTTTTATGTCGTTATTTCAAAATGTTGAAAATCTATCCTGAAGAAAAAAAGTTGTATTCAAGCATTGACACTTTTTGTTTTAAGGGTGTTTTTTGCACAAAAAAAAATTGTTTTCACTGCAAGGTTTAAAACATGTTGAAAATTCACCCCAGAAAAAAAGTTGGTATTCCAGCATCAACACTTTTAGTTTTCAAGTTTTTTTTCTATATTTTTTGGGTTTTTTTTGCTAGAGTTCTTGTTTTTAGTTTATAGTTCTCGTTTCATAGTTTACATTGTTTGGTGTTTCTATTAGGGACTTCAAAATAATTCCAAAGCATAAACACAACAATGGTGATTTTGAAAAACTATTTGTCTAAATAGTTTTAGCGTTGTAGAGAAATTTTTTCTTGTTTGCGCAGAGTACCAATTCTTTCCAAAATGATGATTGCAAATTTGTTTCATTGTCAAGATCCATTTGCATTTGACACAATCGATTCTATTTCCATTTCAATAACATAACCGTTGGAACACCTATTCCTACATGGGTAGGTGTGGAATGCGAAAAGTCACAATGGAGTCCAAGTGACCTTGGAATATGAAACCAAGAGTCACACCATTGTACTATAAATGTACATCTTTGTATAATGGAAAATAAGAAAGCCTCACGTTTATCCTTCATTGTGTGTTGAGTCTCTTGTGTGTGTGTGTTTATCTTTCCCCACACCATGTGTGTGCTTAACATGGTGTTTAACATGGTATCGGAGCTAAGACGTCCATAACCAACTCAACCTTGAGTGAGCCATTTGTGTTTATGGCCTGTGCATATCTGCAAAAATTCTTGGCATTTTTGCAGCACTCAAAGATTTCTGCAGCATTCAAGAATTTATTTTGAGAAGAGCAGCGTTCAGAAATTGGCAGCATGGGTTTTGAAGAGAAGCAGCATTGTGCATCTGAAGGTTTTCTCACTGCTCATTTTTCCTTTTAAATTCTGCATTTTGAAGAGCTGCTGAAATATTATTCAAAGTGGGTTTTTTGAAGAAAATTTCTGAGTTTTTTAAGTAAAAATTTTTGAGTTTTTTAATTGAAAAGTTTTTGCAATTCTGGGTTCTTCTGTTGCTGGGCTATTGGAAAAATTTCTGCAAAATCTCCAATTCTACTATACATTTGGAAAAATTCTACGTTTCTCCGGCTTTTCTCTCTCTGCTGTTTTAAAATTTAAAATAAATAAATAAAAATAAAAAATCGATTTGAGCTCCAGGCCTCTCGGCCTCCCTCTACGCTCTACAACTCGACCTTCCCACTATTCCAACCAACCCCCCTCACTCCTCTCACCCACCTTATTTCTGCCTAAAACCCACCGCCCCTATCACCTCTCCCCTCACTCAGCTCTCGCTGCCCAAACCCCCCTCACGCCCCTCTCCATACACTCCCTACACTACATCTCTAGCCTCTCAGCCTCATTCCTTACCTAGACCTCACCGCTCTCACACAAGTCTCCATGGCTCGTTCTTCTACCCTCGACCTAGATCTAACCGGCCCCCTCTTCCTGCACTCTATACTTACCCACTATGCCCCACCTCCCTCTACGCTATGCCCCACCCAATGCACCTGCAAACGCCCTTCCATAAGCTACCTGCCCCCCCCGCCCTCCACCTAAACTTACGGCACCCTAAGCTACCCACCCGATCCTGCTCACTCCCCTTAAAACTCTCGACCCCGCTTGCAACCCTCAAGCTCGCAAACTGCACTCCCTTACTCATTCGCTCAACCCTCCCTTTCGGGCCCTCCCTCACAGCTCGACCCCACGCCTGAACCCTCACTCACAGCCCAACCTCACAACTCTCAACGCACCCAACCCTTTACTCCCTCATCCCCGTTGGCTCTCACGCGCCCCCCTCTCCATCTCACGAATGCCCCCCCTCTCACACAACTCAAACCTTTCCACTACCCCTACCGTGATCCTAATTCCACTAAACTTACGCTATCATCACCCAACAACCATTAAATTCGGCTTTTAGATTTTAAATTTTCAGTCCTAATTCCCACGATTTTTAAATTCGACTTTTTTATTTTGTTAATTAAAACACAACAGTTCCCTTCCCAACTAAAATTCCCTTCCTTCACCTTTTTTATTTTAATTTAATATAATTTAATTAAATAAATAAAAATAAAAATAAAAAACAGCAGAGAGAGAGGAAGAGCAGAGAGAGAATATGAACAACAGAAATGAAGGAAATGGCATATGAAGAAGATGGACTGAATACATAGAGAAAATTGCAGATTTGACATTGTGTGTGTTTAACATGGTGTTTAACATAAACTATAATTCAATTTCCTCTATATATCAAATACGACAATGCATAATAGGATAGGGCAACAATAAGCTTTGATTTATTTGAATGTTTCATTGTTACAAATTTATTTTCTATCTATTATATGAGTTCCATGTATTTATTTACAAATGTTGAATATGTAATAAGTTCAAGTATATGATAAACTTGTTTCAGCATGTCTTTCAATTCAAATACAGTTGCGAGAAAACATTTTTCCATTGATATTGCTAAAAAATCTAGTTAGAAAACAAGAAATAGTTTTCCAAAATTCACAATCAAGGTTCATATGTCCATTGAAAACAGGAAATAAATGAAAAAATATAAGAAAAATATTTTCTTCAGGGAGTGGGATATGCACGGTAAATTTTATTATATTATAGTTATTGTGTGTGTGTGTGTGTGTATATATATATATATATATATATATATATATATATATATATATATATATAGGAAAGGATAAAAAGACATTTGATTTCATGTTGTGAACCTTTTGTTTTCTATGTCAATTTTACAACACTTCCAAGGACACCTCAGAGTGACTAGTGAATATACGAATCCATTTGAGATTGTATGTGAAAAATGCAGTAGACCAATTACAACTACTAGAAATATGAATGAAACTATGCTTTATTGTTCCATTTTCAATGAGCATTATTGCTTCATTGATTTCCATCAATTAAATTGTATCCTACATGAAAATGACAGTATTAAAATACAGTGTGTTCTGAGAGGCATGGAACTAGAAAAAGTATTACCTGAGCTATGAAAAATTTCCGATGAGAAATAATGTGCAGACAAACCAACTATTATTGATTTTTTTTTCGAGTTTCAAGACACATGGCATATTTATAATAAACAATAAAAACGTGATGATAAGTATATAATGGCGGTTATTTTGAAGCAATATACTACTTAATACTAGCAAAGGGTGTAGTGTTATGTGTATTTCAATGCTTCCACATATCCACACTTGCAATCTTAACATCATCTTCTACTTTCTCATTCAATAATTTGACCATTGTTGAAGATTTTTTAACAAGGAAGTGGGATTTGATTACATTGTACAAGAACATATTATGATGATTTTTTTTTCAAGTTCAATGTTTTGTACTATGCTATTTACTACAATTAATCACTAGGTTTTGATTGTTATGTGTAGTTTGTTCATTATGTTATGTTGTATCTGCTTTCTTGCAATCTTATTTCTTGCATTGTTTTATTGATTTATCAAATTTGAAATGTATATAATTAGCCATACGTGTATATTTAGTCATACGTATATACTTATTCATATGTGGAAATACATACGTGTATATTTCCCAATATTTTGATATTTTCCTTTTTAAACTTTTCAAAGAATATTAAAAATATAGCTTTTAGCATATACTTAATTTTAAAAGTGGTTGAGAAAATAGAAAAAATCCGTAATGATTTCTCTATTAATCAACCATTGTTCTTGGAGATTAACACTTTTATTGATTATGCTACAAAAATGAAGATTCACTTGATGTGTTCATGTTTTGTGAAAGATATTCTTACAATGTTATCACGACATCCATTTCATCTTCAAACTGCCAAAGCATTTGTTCGAGTTCTAATATCTTCTATATTAGCATTAAAATATATTTACTAAGCATTAAGATATCTTAGATGAACATTAAGATATCTTGGCTCTGTCTATATACTTCTTCCTATGTGCTTCCACCATCTTTCCTTTGAGCCATTTGTTTCATTGTTACTAGCAAATTCAAAAAGCAAAATCCCAAAAACACTTAGCAATTTTAGAAGAAACAAAGCAAGTCGGTTGCCTAAAAATTTTAGTGTTGACTTCTGTACTAATATGTTAGGTCCCTATAATACTAGTGTAGCCCATTATTGTTATTGTTGTGCCCATGTAGTCCCCATATTGTTATTATTGTTCCCCATAGAGGCCCATTATTGTTATTGTTGTGCCCTTACATTAATATTGTTATGTCGTCTATGATTATATTATGACCCCTTAGACTCCTATATATAGAAAAGAGGTTTTTTCATTTGAATTATCCAAGAATTGTTCATTTTTGTAACTTAAATGAGGTTTTCCCCTCGAAGAGGATATTTTTTTAGTCATTGATCTATTAATTCTATTGTTTTATGATTTTGTTGCATAACATTTGGTATCAGAGCTTTGGATTCTAGGGTTTCTCTTCTTCAAACATGTCAACATGAAATTTTTGCTATAAATTTGTTTATACAAAGATTCAAAAGCTTAAATTAAAACCACGAGGAGCTGAAATACTAGTGAACCACATGTACAAATTTGAGATCTTGGTTCGCTATATTTTTGGAGATATGATCTCAGGAATTTAGTGTTTTTTCAAGCTCCATAATTTCATCTCAAATAGGTGACTGAGGGAAAATCGTTATAACTTTCAGTTTAGGCATCGGATTTGAATTATGTAAAAAGTGACTGAAATTTCACAGACCACAATTTTTTCTATATCAATTTTAAAGACGAATGTGTAAATAGGGACAAGTGATATCCATTACAACTTCACTCTACTGAACCAGACCATAATCATGTTATCGTGGGATATTTTCCATAACTTATCTTGAAGAATCCAAATTTGGTCTGACTCGTGGCATTAGAAATAAGACTCAGATAGCTACCACAGGACCAAATTTTAGATTTTAGAGATATGAAATCACAGAGATACAACAGTTTCAATATTGAGCTCCTAAAAAGTAAGAAAAATGCGTTTATTTTTTTAATATTGCAATTTGAAGTGATTTAAAGGGCATATTTAAGCATAGATATCAGTATTTGGTTCTAATATGCCTCCCAAACAAAATAATTCTACAACCATTAAGTCCTCTGAAATCTCTACTATGACGCATGAAGAGGAAGAAATGCAACATGATATATCTAAATTACGAGACCAAATGCAACAAGTTTCGCTTTCGCAAAGAGTAACAAAAAATGAAATGGAAGCTAAGATAGATGGGTTGAAGGATGGAATAGAAGCAAAAATGAAAGGCAACATGGAATATTTAAAGAATGGTTTACAAGCAGAAATATAAGGTTTGAAGAATGGTTTAAAAGAAGATATGGAAGGTTTCAAGGAGTGTTTGACAAAGTTGCTACAAGAAATGATTCCTAATGCTGAAAAGGTACTAGATCAAACTCATGATGAGAGCAAAAGAAATGTTAATCATTATTTCATAGACTCTAACATTGGCCCTGAAGACCCACCATTTCCAAAGATCGATATGAGGAAGTTTGATAGAAATGATTGAGTAACATGGATACTACATATGGAGCAATATGTTTATCTCCATAATCTGAAACACACACAATTTAGAACCCAATCAGTTTGTATGGTATTGATGGATTTGTTCTCCTAAACCACTCTTAACTTGGTCGATTTTTACGGAGGAAATTATATCACTTTATGAGGATACAAAGAGAAACACCTTCTTTATCCAATTGATAAATCTCAAACAAAAGGGATCTAATGGAAGAGCACATTGACGACTTCCAAAAATTGAATATAAGGGTAAATGATATCCCAGAGGAGCATAGGATTTATATCTTCATAGGGAATTTAAAGGATAACATCCAACATCAGGTTTTCCTTTTGGAACCTGATTCATTGGAGAAGGCATTTAGGTTAGAAACAAAAATTGATAGCAAAATTATGGTGACAAGGAAGCCTACCACTCACAACTGTAAATATGGAAGTGTTGCTAATCCTAGCCTTCCACAATATATAAGGTTCAAACCACAACAATTGGAAGAAAAAAGAGCAAAAATGATTTGTTATAGTTGTGATAGAAAATACAGTAAAGGTCATAAGTGTGATGAGAAGAAATTATTTTACATAGATTATGAAGAGGAGGAAGAAAAGGAACAAGAAACTTCAAAAGAAGAAGATATACACCAGGAACTAACCTTAGAGAATGAAGAAATGAATATGACCATATATTCTAATGCATTGACAGGAGTTACCACTCCTCAAACTCTCAATATAGAAGGACATATCAAGAAGAAAAATATAACAATGTTGATTGATTTAGGCAATACCCATAATTTTATTCATTGTAAGATAGGCAAGTAATTGAATTTCCTCTTATATCCAACACCAGAGTGTCAAGAGATGCTTACAAATGAAGGAAATATAAATTTCTCTAGAAAGTGCCATAATATCAAGCTAACCATGGGACAATTTCTCTTGAATATTACAATGCTTTCCATTCCAATGGGTGGCGTTGATGTTGTAATAGGAATCCAATGGTCACAATCTTTGGGTACGATAAATTTTTATTTTCAAAATTTTTTCTTGAAATTATTTTGGTAAGGAAAGGAATTTGAATTAAGGGGTATTCCAGGGAAACCAATAAATATAATTAGCTCTAATGGCATGAAAAGTATTCTAAATAAATAACAATGAGGCGTAATTGCACAATTATGCTCACTACAGGTTCAAACATCAAAATCATCTATTTCTCCAGATGTCCAAAAAGGCTTGGAAACTCATTCTAAGGTATTTGAGACTCCAAAAGTACTCACACCTATTCATGATCATGATCATGTTATTCATTTGATTTTCGGAAGTATTCCTCCAAACATGAGGCCTTATAGATATCCCTATCCCCAAAAGGCTAAAATTCAACGCATGGTTGCAGAAATGCTAGAGGCCGGTATAATTCAACCTAGTCAAAGTTATTTCTCTTCTCTAGTAGTATTGGTGCACAATAAGGATGGATCATGTTGCATTTTTCCAGATTATAGGGATCTCAAAAAGCTCACTATTAAAGATATATTTCCCATTCCTGTCATTGATGAATTATTGTATGAATTTGATAGAGAAATTTACTTCAACGAGTTGGATCTTCGTTCAATATATAATCAAATTATAATGAAGATTGAAGACATTATGAAAACAAAATTTAGAACTCATGAGGGTAATTATGAATTTTTGGTCATGTCTTTTGGCCTTACCAATGCACCTTCTACATTTCAAGGTTTGATGAATTCCATTTTCAAACCCTTCCTTAGAAAATTTTTGTTAGTATCTTTTGATGATATACTAATCTTTAATAAGTCTTGGAAGGATCATGTTCAACATGTTGACAAGGTGCTCAAACTATTGGAGGAGAAACATTTATATGAAAAAACCTCCAAATGTTTCTTTGGAGTACATGAGGTGGAATATTTGGGTCATATTGTATCTCATGAGGGTGTTAATTTAGACCCTAACAAAATTAAATCCATTCAGGAATGGAAAATACCTGCAACCATAAAGCATCTGTGAGGATTTCTTTGGCTAACAGGGTATTATTGCAAGTTTTTTAAGAATTATGGGAGAATAGCAGCACCTCTAACAACATTACCAAAGAAAGATGCATTTTCTTAGACTGCATAAGAAACTAAGGCCTTTGAACATATTAAATAAGTGATGTGCCAAGCATCAGTCTTAGCTACACTTGACTTCACAAAAACATTTATTGTGGAATGTGATGCCTCGTGAAATGCAATTGGTGCCATTTTAATGTAAGAAGGAAGACCCATTTCTTTTGAATTTCGTCCAATCAAAGGAAAGTATTTACACAAACCTATTTATGAGTAGGAAATGATGGAAATACTACATGCACTAAAGAAATATTGACCTTACCTAATGGGAAGACATTTCAAGGTAAAAAAATAACATGATAGTCTTAAGTACTTTTTGGAACAAATATTATATTCAGAAGAGGAGAAAAAAAGGGTCGCAAAGATGTTGGGTTATGACTTTGAAATTGTCTACAGAAAGTGGAAGCAAAATGTTGTTGCAAATGCACTCTCAAGAAAGGATGAAGATGTGGAAGCATTGCTTTGTGCCATCTCTATTATCCAACCAAATTGGATAACTAAATCAAGGGATGAATGGAAGAATGACGAAGAAGTGTGGACACTAATTCAAATTTGTAGCAAGATCCTAATACAACTGATACATTTAGTAGGAAAAATGGTTCATTGTGGTACAAATATTGCTTATATATTTGTATGATTTCTCAACTCAAATAAAACATTCTTTTGTAATTTCACGTCTCTCCCTTAAGAGGGCACATGGGATTTTCAATAACTTACCACAAGGTTAAGAAGGATTTTTTTTGGGATGGCCTTAAATATGATATTCAAAATTTTGTGGTGGAATGTTTGGTTTTCCAACAAAATAAATTTGAGACAATTAAGACCTCGAGTCTATTACAACCTTTATCCATTCCAAGTTAACATTGGGAGGAGGTTTCAATGGATTTTATCAAAGGTTTACCCAAGTCCGAAGGAAAGAGTGTCATCGTGGTGATAGTTGATAGCATTACCAAGTATGCACACGTTTGTGCATTGTCTCATTCATTTAAAGCCACCATAATTGCTAGTGCATTTATGGAAACAATTCAAAAGCTACATGGAAACCCAAATATTATTATAACCGACAAAGATCCGATTTTTACTGGAAAGTTTTGGATGAAATTATTTTCTTGTCTAGGTACTCAATTAGCTCATATCGCATATTATCATCCTCAATCTCATGGGAAAACTAAGATATTGAATAAATGTTTAGAAGGATATATTCTTTGCTTTGTATCTGGTATACAAACATAATGAGTCAAGTGGTTACCTCTAACTGAATAGTGGTATAACATTTCCATATTGTAGGAAAAATGACCCCATTTATGGAACTTTACGGATATCATCCACCTTCCATCATATCATATTTAAGAGAAAATTCTAAGGTTCAAGTATTGGAATATCACAACGAGTATCAACAACAAGTTCTACACCTCTTAAAGGATAACCTCACTTTGGCACTGAATCAAATGAAACAACATGCATATTAGTGTTTCAGCGAAAGAAGTTTTGATCTAGGCGATTGGGTATTTTTATGACTACAACCATACAAACAAAATTACCTCAAGCAAGCTAAGAAGGAAAATAAATTATCACCAAAGTACAATGGTCCTTACAGGGTGTTACAAAATATTGGTACTATGGCATACAAATTGGAGCTTCCTGCATCTTCCCGAGTGCACCCATTTTTCCATGTTTCATGCTTAAAGAAGGTTATAGGTGACAAGCTTCCAATTCAAACAATATTTTCAGAACTTGACAAGGAAGAAAAAATCATATTGGAACCTGAAGCATTCATGAAAACAAGAACTCAAAAAATATGAAATTGATAAATTTTATAGTATCTCATCAAGTGGAAGAACTTACCCGTTGAAGATTCGACATGGGAGGATGTGAATTTTATACATAAGCATCCATAACTACTCAAGCATTGAGGAGAACACTATTTTGAAGGAGAGGGGCATGTTAGGTCCCTATAGTACTAGTTTAGCCCCTTATTGTTATTATTGTGCCCCATAAAAGCCCACTATTTTTATTTTTGTGCCCTTAAATTGTTATCGTTATGTAGGTTCTAATTATATTATGAACCCTTAGCCTTCCTATATATAGAAATGAGGTTTTTTTCATTTATATCATCCAAGAATTTTCATTTGTGTAATTTAAAGGAGGCTTCCCCCTCGAAGAGGATATTTTTTAAGTCGTTGATCTATTAATTATATTGTTTTGTTAGCTGGTTGCATAACATACTGTGTCTACATAAAGATGAATATTGAAAATTTTATTTCACAACAAACAAGCCCACATATAATGTATCAAAGGTGATAAGTCATCTAAATCACAAATTGACATCTAAGTTCTGAAATGAAATTTAACTACTATCAATTTTAATGGTATTCATTAACTGGTGATCTTCATCAATTTGGCTAGTACTGATTTGAATAATATTTAATTATAAAAGTATGTTTTGAAATCGATTGCTTTAAATCATATTTCTTTTACTTAAATTCCAACTTGATATAGTCTAATTGATAAGATTGTTTTTCATGATTTCTTTGTTTGGCACACTTTAGAAATCGATATCAAGATATTGTTTTATTAATATCCTGAATCACATTTTATTTCGATTAACTAAATCTCTCTTTCCAATAAATACAAGTCTTTTTGGAATTTATTTGGTGAACCAACACATATTCAAGACATTTACTATGTAAACTTGTTTAGCAATCAACCAATTCTTCATTGGCGATTTCACATTTGTTAATTGAATTCATATTATCCAATATTAAATGAACAATAACAATTTATGAATTGGTATGGTTTCACTTCTTCTACACAGTGGAATATTTAATTATAGGATTTACACAATCAGAGCTTCACACAAGGAATGTCTATTATAAAAAAGCATGAGTTTGAAAATCAAATTGCGAAAATTTATTATTCGAAATGAATAAGACATTAGAAGTTTCTAAAATTGAACATTGCAAATATAATTAACATTGCAACTCACACATATTTATCGAAGTTTAGAAAGGTGGCATATGAAGAGCTTTTTTATTTTTATATATTCATTCATGCATTTCAACATTGCTTTCAATTAACTAAAATAATTTAAAAAAATGGAAAAGGAAAAGCTCAAATGATTGACAATGTTCGTCATGTTTGTAAATGAAACTAAGTATCATTTCAAGCCCCCCAAAAAGGAAATATTACAATATTGGTAACATCTTAACAAAAATTTCAAGATCATTACATTCCAAAAAACCATTCTACTTCAAACATCACCACAAAGCTAACACTAAATAGTACTTTGAAACCTACAACTCAAGAAAATAGACCACCCATATCCATAATTGAAGTGAATCTCAAATTATTTACTTGTGACATAGCCTCAAAAAGAGATTCAAACTGCCATGGAAGAAACAGATTGATGTCCATTCACATAACCACCATTTGAACTCCAACCTAATCTCTAAATTACAAACTATACTTCCTCCACATATCATTCGTCTAGGGCTAGCCTCTCTCACTGATCACATGTAGACACAAACTACCAATCTCCAGCACCAGCTACAACAACACCAACACAAGTGCATCTCTAGCCAAAACTCATCCCTTCTTCTCCAATATAGGATATTCTATTGAAGGCTAAATTCTTCTTTTTCAAAAGTAGTATAATTTATTTTGTGATATCGATAGATATGATTTTATTGATATGTTTGCATCCAACAATCATTACATAGTGCATAAGAGTAAATGTCAATAAGAAATTGAATGATAACGTGATTGTGTATCTATTTGTTGAATATATATTAATAGCATTGTTAAGAATTATTTAATTCTTCAATTCTAAGTGAGACTTCCAAGTTTCCACATCTTTGTAAACATTACTAGCTTGACACAATTTTTTCATATAACACACTTGTTCTTTCTCACGTGATCTAGGATGAAATGCTTTCAAAAATTTGTATCTTACCTATTATCATTAGAATGATTACATAATATAATATGTTATAAGTTACACTAATGTTAAACTGCATTAAAAACAAGTACAATACGTGACATTAAATTTGATAAATGATATTTGGTATTGCATGCTAGTTTTGAAGTATGGAGAAGTTAATTTTGCAGGATTACAAGGAATTTTTTTTCTCCACACTAACTATCCACACTCAAACAAAACTCCACATTCTCGCATGTGTTCTGTGAAAAATTCTAGAGTGTCGAGTCTTTAGTGTGAAAGAAGTTGACTATGCACGAGTGTAGAGAAATCAAAATTCTCTGCACAATAGTTTTTTTGCTACTTGCTATTATTAGAATGATTACATAATATAATATGAATATAAACACTAATGTTAAACTCCACTAAAAACAAGTACGATACATGATATTAAATTTGATAAACCATATTTCGTATTGTATGTTTTCTTTGAAGTGCGAAGAAGTTGATTGCATGGGATTGTGAAGAAATGTGTTTTCTCTGCACTCCAGCACAATCAAATTTTCTACACTCACTCTCTACACTATTACGTTCCACACTCATGCAAGTATTTCGTGAAAAATGTCTAAAGTGTCAAGTCTTTAGTTCGGAAGAAGTTGATTTTTCAGGAGGGAGGAGAATTCAATATTCTCTGGACTTCCATACTCGATCTTTGAGAGGTATTTGCTGAAATTTGTGTTGAGAGATTTCATTGTGTGGATATATTTTCAATATGTAGATATTTCATTATGCAGAGAGATTTAAGTGGATAACTTTAATTATGCAAAGAGATATTTCATTGTGTGGACAAATTTCAATATGCGAAGTTTTTTCCAGGCTCCACATAACCTTCAATCAATTAATTAGTGATATTAGAAATACAGAGATATGGAGTATTTCGTATTAAAATAATACCAATAATATATAGTAATATTGATGTGAACGAACTATGTGGATAGAGAATGTATATGGAAGTGTGAAACATCATAACTGTGAGGAGAGATTTATGTAGATAGTTTTCATTGCGTAGATTTTCATAGTATGAAGAGATTTCATTATGAGGATAAATTTAAGTTAATAACTTCATAATGTGGAGAGATATTTCATTGTGCTGAGAGATTTTATTGTGCAGATTTTTGTCCTCACTCGACACAATATTTAATTAAATTAATAGTAGTATTCGAAATATGGAGATATGGAATATTTAGTATTAAAATGTTACCAATAATATATAATAATGATGCAAAGAACTGTGTGGAGAGAGGATGCATACGAAAGTGTGGGACATCATAACACACTTGTATTTGTGCATGAATCTTTCACTGGATGAGAGATTTCATTATGTGAAGAGTTTTGGTCAAAGAACACAACCTTTAATTAATTAATTAGCAGCCAAGGAATATTACCAATAATATGTAATAATAATGATATAGAAGACATATTCAGAAAGAGAATATATACGAAAGTGTAGAAAATCATAGCACACTTGTATATGTGTTGAAATATTTCACTATGCGGAGAGCTTTCATTATGTAGGGAGTTTTGGTGAGAGAACAAAATATTTAATCAATTAATTAGTGGCAGAGGTAGGGACTATATTGCATGGAAGCTATTCCTCTTATTAATTTGATTCTCACTCACTGTGATGTACATAACCTCTCATTGTAGTCAAATAAAATATATTTTAAGAGTAACTTGAAATTTTCCTACAATCTCAATATTTGAAGTGTAAAATCGATTTTTTGCTACAACCTTGGTTTTTCTAGAAAGGCTTCAACAAAATCCCTCATTTAAAATAATGAATCTTTCCTACAATGTTGGTTTGTCTAGAAAGAAAATGTAGAACAATTTGATTGCACCTTTTGAAATTTGTTTTAAGAGTATGGATTGTTTTTTAAAATTGTGAAACTCAGTTGTAATAAGGGTGTTGTTGGGGCTTATATATCTAAATACATCTTAATAACTAACCTATATTGTTCTAATAATGAGAAACTTTGTTTTAGGAAATAATTTAAACATTTATTTCCATCTTGATTAGCAATTAAATTCTAATAAATACCTCTATTTCATTAACACTAATCCAAAACCTCTTGGAAAATGTCTCAACCAATACGTAAACCCTAATAAAATCAAACCCTACCAAAATGAGTGAAATATTTTTTTCTTTTTGGTAACTAAAAATATATAATTTTCTAGACCATTCAATACAAAAAGGGAATGGGAAAAAAATGAAATAAACATTATTACAATTCCATGATTATAAAATTAGTGATTTGTATCCCTGCAACCCATTTTATCTTGTTCATATATAACTAACACCACCTGTACATAGACCCTTTATTTTAGGTATATCATGAATTTGATCTATTTGAGATGATTCCTAAGTTGCAACATAATTGACCCGATAATTTGATTTATGATGAACCCATCAATTTCTAGTGACACCCACAAATGTTTTATTCCATATTACAATTTTCTAACAAACTAATTTTGACCTCTATACTTTTGAATCCGCTAGTGGTGTTTAAAGAAGAGTAAATTTTAATTAAACCACATGAAAATATTTAAAAAAATATCAGTCAAATTTATATAATTATAAGAAGTAATTTAATTGTATTTAAAAATTGAGATTTCTTGGAATAATTTCATTGGTAATTTTTAAAATCATTTTAGCCCTTTAGTATTATTATTATTATTATTCTTTATAAAAATTAACATTTAAAATCAAAATGATTAAGAAATATGCCTTGCATAAGTATGGTATATACTAGAGTAGGCCCATTATTTTATTATTAATCAAAATTAAAGGAATTTAATGTAAAGTCTACTATGTATTAACCTTTTCAAAACGACGATGAAGACCAAGGAGAGAACTTGTATAATTGGAGCTCAATATATTTCACTCCTTATAATAGAGAGTTAAAAAATATGTCTCCATGTGATGATGTGTCCCTAGGATTGTATATTTACTAAAAAGTTCATATTTGTGTGGTTGGACATTCAAATCATTTTGTGTGCAAATGATGGAAATATTCAACTCTCTCAATTGATATTCACTCATCGACGTTGAATTATACACTTTGGTCTCTTTCATTTCCCCTGTTCGTCCAATTTAGGGGTTTAAATCAGATCATTAATTTAATTATCAATCCGAAATTTGTGAACTTAGAGGCACAACAAAATGTATGGTTTAGAGGTTAATTCTGAAACTAACTAAATTGCAGATTTTTAACACACTTGTACTTGGAAATGCTTCTAAAATACCTTGAGATCTAAAATATTGTAAGAAAATAAACTTTAAGCTCCCTTAGTGAATATGGATTCATAATGTTTCAAATGCATAACAACAAATGTTTTTAACCAAAACAACATAATAATGAATTACCAAAAATGAACAATTTGATAATTTTCAACTATTGTAAATGAAAGTAAATTAAAATCCTTTACAACAGGTCACTGCATAACATACTTATCAAGCCTAGAAATAGTCAATATTTTTCAAATAATAAAAACTGAAACACGTAGGAAATACAAAATACTTGAAATATCATACCAGACAATTAACGGCTAAGTGCACATGCTTAGCAACAGGGGTCCTCCATGCTTCACTTGCACACTTGGATGAAATCCAGTTAAAGAGACTTGAATAACAACATAATCATCATCCAAAAAACATAATGAGAGTTCAAAAAAGCTTCAAATCAATTAATTTCAATCAAGTAGAAATCTTTCACAAAAATGACACGTTTCTTACTTCCAAGTCCCACATATTTATACAAGACATTTAGTAACCAAAATGACTAAAAATTCTCAAATAAATTTATAAGATCCTAAATAAGTGCTAATAGGTTGAATTAAATCTTCAAATCCCTAAAATATGAATAATATCTCTCAAAAATAAAAATTGTCCTAATTTCTTGCCAAAAAAGGGGATTTTCTGAATAAGTGGCCTAGTTTGACCAGCGTTTATTGAGAACATACGAAGCTCTTTTCTGAAGGAATATAGGAATTTATCCATCCTTGGAAATTGAGGATGATCCCACATATCTCATCATGCACCCAACTATCCTGTACATGTGCGAATATTGGAGCTATTATGGGAAGTTGCAACATCCTATAATTTCTGCTAAAGAATTAATTTTAATGTCAAACTTTGCCAAAATTCAATTCATGAAAAGTAAATGATAAATGTACTTGAGATGGTCAATTTCAAGAAAATATGGGTAATGTATGACAAGCATGGAAGGAAAATAGAGTCAAAATATGGGTTATGTGACTAAAATAAACATCAAAAAGTGGCACCCAACGTTCCCCCAAGAGGAATATGTTGCATATCCCTATGCACAAAATTGTCTCTGGTGCCTTGTCAATGCTACCCTACTACCTATGCTTCCTATAAAAATATTTCCATATTAGCTTGAGTAGTGTGAAGAATCTTTAACTTCTCATAGTTTGTTTTTATTCCCTTCTTTTGTTGATACCATTTGTATGGCTATTTGAAAATTAAGATTTCCTCTATTTGTAATCTCTTGTTTTTCTTCTTCAATCTTTCATTTTCCCTCTAAATTTTCTGATTTTAATTTCTTAATTGTTCATTTTCTTGTTTGAGATGTCTTTCAAGGACTTCCATTTCCTTCACAATTTGTTTCAATTTTTTACTTCTTTGACTCTTCTTTGATGGTTCCTTGATTTTTACTTTGTTTCAAATTTATGATTCTTTCTCATCCATAAGAATATCATGTGCCATTACCTCTTATTTCCTATCCATTTCTTCTTGTTCCTCTTAAGCTTGAAGATAGTCATGTTGATATTTTTGTGCTTCATCATCTTTTTCTGCTAACTGTCCTTTTTGGGCATGTGGGCACTTCCTCGACTTCTTTTCATAAGTGTAAAAGGTATTTTCTTTCTGTTGAAGGTATTCCTCTCGTCTTTTCATGCGTCTTGTTTTTCTCTTTTCCATAGGTTTTTTTGAGCTTGTTACCTTAGGAAGATTTACTTCTTCTTCATTATCACTTATAATGAAAATGTTTTCTTCTTCTTCCCTTGAGTCTTCTACCATAGCTTCAAAGCCATTATCTAATACAAATTGAACCCATGAAAGGTTCTACTTTTGTAATTCATGTATCACAATCATCTAGATAAATACATGATGATAATGATTTTGTCCTTGTTTTTTCTTTTCTTTTTTTCTGAAATCCTTTAGCCATTTTGGAATGGCTTTGTAGTAAAAAAAAAGGCATGTTAATCTCACACTCTCCTTTCATATGTTGTAAAATTTTAATGTGATAAAAATATATAATATATTATACTAAATATGGCCTCGCATGTGATAAATTTGTTGAATAATGCAATCCATCTCATCCCAAGGATGAACTAAATAGCTTCTTGAAGTTCATTTCTTCCAATTAATAGATAATTCTCTAGATATGCATAAAAATGGAGTCCAAGGTTTGTCTTTGCATTGTTTAAATTTAAAGTATCTTTCTCCTTCTTGGGGTAATCTAGTCACATGTTCCATAATATATTCTAATATTATTATGGTTAGGTTACCTACTGAGGCGCTCTCACCATCAAAACAAGAAGAAAATTCCAGACAAATATTTTCATTATACCCATCAAACTTTTCCAGAAATGAAATCCAATGATTTTTTTCAAGAAGTTCAAAACAATAGTTATGAATTGATGTGAAATCAAAATTCACTGGTTCAACCCAAGACACCTCGATAATTTTCTGAAAGAAACACAACCTCTCCTATGACTGTAAAATTTTCTAAAATTCCCCTTCTTTGTCAAAGCCCCAATTGCTAATACTCTGTGTTTTTTTATCTCTGTTTAAAAAAAAACACAAAAATTTCTCAATTTTTGTTTCCAAATTCATAACTTTGTATTAATTCATGGTTCATGTAAAAATTTCTTACCTTTTGACCCAAATTTAAGGAGAAATTCTGTTCTTTGTAACTGGTTAGCTCAAAATTTTGTTCTCGGTGACTTCTTGACTCAAAATTTTTCTCTCTGCTCCTCCCCTGCTTTAGCAAAATGGTCTTCATACGAGGATACAAATAAATTATACTTATGAGGTCTTGATTTAGAAACTCCCTCTCACCGAGTTATCTAAATCACCCCAAATTTTTATTTTAAAAAATTATGGCATTTTATTTGGCTTTGGCGAAACATAAGTGATTTTATCTTTGGCAGTTTCATTTGTCAACATAAAAATCATGTCTTTTATGGTTGGAAGTTGTTACACTAAATTTTTGGCATATTTAGTGATGAGAAAAGCATAAAATTTGTCATAGGAAGACAACTTGTGTTCTACACAACCAAGGTTCGATTCTCAGGGAGTGAATATGCTTTGGAAGACAATTCAGGTTTTATATGATCAATGTTCGATTCTTGGGGAGTAAATATGCTTTTAAATTAATGATCAAGAACACAAGGTTTAAATTTCAGTAAAATGGTGGTGTGAAACATCTTGAACACAACAAAATTCGTTTCCGAATGAAGCCGGATGAGATTATGGGTGAATGAAGCTTACCTCATGAAATCATGGCACCGTTTTGAAAAGGCTGAGCATCTAAATCAAAATGCCGACTCTTGAGTATGGTTATGTGTTCACTGAGTTCCTATATGTACTGGATTTGTATAGTGAATTATGACAAGGGTATGTGATAGAGTCAAAGGTAAGTTCACATAGAAAAACAATTACAAAGTACCCAGGGCATTATATGAGGTCATGGTCTATTACTTTAGTACATTCTTTAGCCCATATAAAATTGTCAAATAATGAAGCATAATGGACTAGGACAAAGGTAATAGATTAAGACATAGGTAAAGCACCAATTAGGACAGACTATTCGTATCGCCATAATATGACTTCTCAATCACTTTTAAACACAATAAGCATAATGAAGTTCTGTAGGTGTCATTTTTTAAAAATAATTTACCACAACAACATTCATGACTTCCTCTTAAATCATGTGACTTTTTCTTGAAACTTGAGCATATCCTTGTTCCTTGAATCATATGCTTTTATTCTTATCTAAAATTTTTCCACCGAAATTAATTCTCATATGTTGACAAATGAAATTGTCAACATTAAAATTATTTTTTCTTGCTTGAATGACCACTCTCCATTGACAAATTTTTACTTCCTTCTTGATGCCTTATTTTATGCCATGATGTAAGTCCTTGTTATGCATGTCTTTAAAGAGAAGAAATCCATGTATGATGTAGACATCCTTTTTCTTCTTTTGAAACTGATATTTGTGACCAATTTACCTTTATATCTCATTCTTTTTGGAAAAATGGTATACCATTTTTTTGATGTTTAAGGAAAACTGAGATGAATGATCAGTGAAGTGAAAGGATGTGGAAGGGGAAGTAATGATTAATAGGAAATAGGTACACTAAAATTAATTTTAAATAAAGCAATTTTTCAAAAATAAAACATGAAAAATAGATTTCTCTTAGAGATTTTTTAATTACTTCATTGGTCATGCTTTTGTACTTGATTTGATTAAAGAAACTTATTCATGTCTATTCTTCTAATTGTCCTTAGCTTGGAGTTGTTACTATTATCTTCAAATTTTATTTCTTGGAGTTTTAGACTGCATGAATTGTTGAAAGTGTATTCAAATTTCAATGTTAGAGTAGACTACAGGTCCCTTTGCCAAATATGTTGTCAAGGTAAGATTTTAGGTCCCTCTTAAACTCCTTCAATGCCTTCAAAAGATTATACTGATGGATGTAAATTCAAGTCCCTATGTATGATCATTATAGGTCCCTTGGAAAATGAGATTTTATTCAAGATATAGTGCATAACTATAAAAAGACTTCAAGAAGGAAAAACTCAGAAATTTTCACTTTCCCACTCAACTTAAAAATTAACTTTTCCTCAAGTCATGTTTGAAAGTGAAAATGTGCCAACAAACTTGAATTTATTGAGATTACAAGTTGAAAAGTAAATGGTAGATATTTTTATGAATTGTCATTGAATATTTTACTTGGTTTTACAATGATAATTCCAGTTCATATTGTGCCAATTGCCTCGTTTTCACAACTAAACCCTTTTTTATTTTATTTTTATTTTTTATTCTTTTAATTTTTTTATTTTTTTTATTCAAGAGGGAAGTATCTATATTGTGTTTTCCCAGTACCTCCATCTCATTTTGTTGTGAAAAATGTTGAAAAAAGTCTTCTTTGTTTATAGGATTGTTATAGAGCTTTAGCCTATGCCTAGTAACCAAAAATAATATTTATTCTTCGTCAATTCTCTTGATTTTGACTGAGCCATTCTCATAAATTTCTTCAATATGATATGGACCAAGCCAATGAGTTGTAAATTTGGCTTGAAGGTCTTTGAATTTTGAATCAAATAATAAGGCTCATTCATCTGCTTTGAATTGTTTCTTCTTGATGAATTTATCATGCCAGGTTTCTCTTTGTTGTTGTATCAAAAAAGTATGTTGTAGAACTACTTGTCTCATCTCATCTAATTTATTCAATTGCATTACCCTTTCTTTTTGTGCTTCATCTAGATCCATCCCTAAATCAACTGCTAACTTTTAAGTATGAATTTGAAACTCAATACCAGTTGACAAGGAGTGAAACATGTTGTATTTTACTAAGTGATTTTATATGCCCATAACACCTCAAGAAGGTTTTTTGACAAATATTTTCTATGCATTCGAACTGTCTTGGTCATGATTGCTTCCAAAGTTTTGTTAGTATACTCCACTTGGACATTTTCTTTTGGATGATAGGGTGTATATTTATGATGCTTGATTTTGTATTTTTCTGCTATCTTGAACTAGTTTAGAAGTAAACCATGTTCCTTTATTAGTAACAATTTCTATAGGAACTCCAAATATTACAAAAAATTATTCAAAGAGAAATTTGATAACTATTTTTTCTGTAGCTCTTGGAAATTCTTTTGCTTCCACCCACTTTTCCACAAAGTGAGTACATACCAATATATACTTATTTCCATTTGATGGTGGATTGATATGACCAGTGAAATAAAGTGCCCATTTCTGAAATGGTTCTATGAGAACTTGTGGATTTAGTGGAATTTTGTAAGATGGTACTAGAATTTCCATCCTTTGACATTTGTCACAACTTTTGACATATTTCTTGGAGTCTTTAAAAATGGATGGCCAATAATACCCCAAATGAGTATTTTGTATGTTGTTCTCTTATCTGCAAAATGTCCACCACAAGGTTTGTCATGAAAAGCCTTTAAAATTTCTAATATATCATCTTCTATTACACATTGCCTAATAATAAGATCATAACTAGTATAGAAAATATCTGCATTAATCCACGTGTATCTAGAAATTTCTTTAATCACTTTTATTTTCTCTTTTGATGTAAAATGCAGAGGTAATTTTCCTATTGATAAATAGTTCGCTATATCAGCATGCCACAAAGTTATAATTGATATTGAAAATAAATGTTCATCAGGAAAATTATCTGAGGCAGGAACAATACCACCAGGAGTATGTAATCAATATAGAAAATATGCCACTTGATTTTCCCTTCAAGGTTTATGTAGGATAGTAATGTTGAATTCCTGCATCAATAACAACTACCTTGTTATTATGCCATTAGTAATGGGTTTATTCATCAAATACCTGATGGAAAAATGATTTGTATGGATGAAGACTTTATAACCTGTGATTTAATGATGAAATTGATTCACAGAATGAACTACATCCAACATTTCTTTCTCAATAACTATGTAGTTCAAATCTGCAGGGGTTACATTTTTGCTAATAAAATAAATAGCATAAGTCATATGATTCTTTTTTTGACTCAAAGATGCCCCTATTTCAGTATCTGATGCATCAATAGAGATGTGAAATGGTAAAGCCCAATTAAGTCCTCTTAGAATAGCTGCTGTAGACATATTTTCTTTGAGATTTTCAAATGCAACTTGAAAATTTGCATCCCAATGAAATGGTACATCTTTTGCAAGTAATTTTAATAAAGCCAGGGAAAGTTTACTAAAATTGTCAATAAATCTTCAATAAGAAGAGGAAATATGATGACCTAACAAGAAAAACAATAAAAAACATTAAATGATGTTTTTGTAGAATTGATTGTGCAATTTTCCCGAAAATATTGTTCTAGAATCTTATTTGCAACATTGTATTCCTCGTTCTTAATTGTTATGAAATATTTGGTTCTGAAATGAAATAATCTATTAAATCCTCATTATTATCCTCCTTGAAATCAAAATCTTGATTAATACTTAAGATAGGTTGAATTACCTTTTCCTTTTTTTCGTTCCGTTTCATCGGGCCATGATAACAAAGTAGGTGATTGAGCAAGAGGATAAAGTGTTATATGTTTTCTTTCATTTCCATGTGCAATAATCATGCTTCTTGATCTACAACCAATGAACGCATCATCTGTGTCCAACCAAGATCTTCCAATAATTAATAGTTGTCATCCTAGATTTGACTTTAGTTGAAGAACTAGGAAGTCCACTAGATACTCCCAAGAATCCAAGGAAACTATGATATCTTCAAGAACACCTTATGGCACTAATTTAGATCTATTAGATAGCTCCAAAAATGTAGTGGTTGGTTGAATATTTGGCAGAGTCAGATATTTCATTGTTTCTATTGTCATCACATTAATAGTTGCTACCAATTCAATTAAAATTTTAGGAACTGAAAAATTGTTGATAGTAATTGTCTTGTCACCATTGGAAATCCTGGATCAACCTTTTTTTTTTAATTGTATTGTTGGTGGATCTTTCTTTCTTCTCCCAATTTTCTTTATACAGAATTCCTTGATTTCCTCTGTATAGATTGGAATATCCTTAATAGCTTGTAGTAAAGGAATTTTCACATAAGCAATTTCAATTCATCTAAGATATCAAATTCAAGAAGAGAAATTAAATATTTTTGTTTGACTAACCTTTCTGGAAAATAAAGTGTTTGAGTAATTATTGTTTTATTCTTTTGAATTTGGTTATATTTTAATACATGCTATGTGCTAGATTTTTCAGGACTCTTTTCCTCTTTTATTTGTTCTTCTATGATGATAGGAGAGTCTTTTTTGTAAAACTTTTCCAAACTTTGAGTGAATATCTTGAATAGGAAGGAATGAATATGTAGGAAATGAGGTGCCTTCCTCAGCATTATATATTGTTCTTTCCACTTTATTACTTGTATTTTCCACTAGCTGGGTTGGTAATTGAGTTGGTCTTGGTGGTTGGTTAGTTGGCAGTTGAAATGATGAGGTTGGGTTAATGGTGGAAAAGGTAATGATTGTTGAGGAAATGGATTTTGTTGTTGGGTTTGGTGGTTGTTGATATGGAAGAGGTTGTTGAGGATAGAATTGTTGATATTATTGATTATTTTTTTGATATGGTTATCGATATGGTTGTTGATATGGTTGTTGGTAAAATTGTTGAGGAGGTTGGTTTCCATAAGAATATCCTAGACAACATTGAGAACGTTTCTTTTGGGCTTCTTGAGGAGTCCAAGCCTGCTAAGGAATAGGAATATTCCATAAATTTTGAATAGGATATTAATATTTTTGAGTAAATTGTATAGAAAATTGTTGAGTAGGATTTTGAGGCGTACCTGCAAATCATGGCTGCCAAGGTCTTCTTGGTGCTAAGTTTTAAAGAGATTCCATCCCTTGACCTTCTTCCATTTGGGTTTCCTACAATTCCTTGAACTTTCTAAAATCATTAGTTGCATTATTTTCTGTGCAAAGACAACAAACTTGAATATTGTCTAAAATCCATTCTTTCAATGGATGCTTATTTGTACATTTAGGACAAAAAATTGATAATACTTTCTTTTGTTCTTCTTGTTTCTTTCTTATTTTTAGTATATCAAATTATGTTACTAATGTACTCAAGAGATTAGTTTTGAAATATTCAAACATATTTCTAAGTTCATCTCTTGTTATACCTCCTGTTGTTTATTTGATAACTTTAGAATTTTCATCTCCTTTTCCAATTTTAGCTCTCCCTCTTGAGTATTTTTGACATATTTATGGAATTTATTCAAATGGTAAACACGAAATATCTCCTTTTCCCATTACATTAAGAATATCAAGATACTCATCTTGTATGCCTTTTAAAAAGGTTGTTCAAATTATTTCTTGATTCAAATATTGATGTTTAGATTTTTTTAAATTATAGAGAAATATTTCTAAATACTCCTCTCAACTTTCATCCCCTTGTCGAGACATTCTAAAAATATCATCCTTTGAATCTCTAGACCTACAGTATGCTTGATATTTCTTAAGTAATATTTTTCTCATGTCATCCCAACTAGAAATACTATGTTCACCTAATCCCATGAATCATTTTAATGCAGATTCTTTAAGCACGGTAAGGAAAAGACGAAGCTTATGTGTATCATCAATATAATCCTAGGTACAACATAAAATATCAAATTCAAACAAAAATGAGTCAGGATCTTCAAGAGCCATACCATAGAAATTTGGTAAAACAGAGGGTGGGATATTTTTCATTTTTACTTCTTCTCCGAAAATTTCTCTAGTGTCCAAGATTGTAAATCCAAAAGTGGTTTCCTGTTCTCTTTTCTCATCTTCTTCTTTTTCATATTCTCTTCTCTTGTTTTCATTTTCTCATTTTCTGTCCTCTTCTTCTTTCCTTAAACTTTCCCATTCTCGTCATTTTCTTTCACATTCTTGTCATCGCTCTGGAGTTAATCCTCTTAATACTCCTTTTGGTATATTGGATCCTGCCTCTTTTGCAATTTATTTTTAAGTTGTTTCCTAAAGATCCCTTTCTAATGTTTCTTTTAGTGTTTCAGTAAGAATATGAGATTGTGTTTCTTGTCCTATCTATTCAAGGATGGGTTGAACAATGGATTTATTAATTTCTGTTGTGAAGCCAGCTCCAAAAATAGAAGAAAAGAGACATCAACACCTTAGAAATAAGCCACTTCGAGGGGGCAACCTCTAATACATTACATGAATGAACAATTCTTGGATGATACAAATTACAAAGCCTCCTTTCTATATATATGAGTCCATGCGGCCACAATGTAATCCTAGTGGGGCCACAATGTAATCCTAGCCGACCTAAAAATAATAATTTAAGGGCACAATAATAACAATATGTGGGTTACAGGGGTACAATAATAACAATAAGGGGGTTACACTAACAAAAATAAGGGACTATACTAGTAATATAGGGACCTAACATGCCCCTATCCTTCAAAAAAGTGTTGTCCTCAATGTTTGAGTAGCTCTGGGTGCTTCTGCATAAAATTCTCATCCTCCCATGTAGAATCTTCAGTGGGTAAGTTCTTCCACTTGATGAGATGCTCTGAAATTGATCGATTCCGTAGCTGTCGAGTTCTTGTTTCCATGACCGCTTCAGGTTCCAATATGATTTTTCCTTCCTCATCAAGTTCTGGAAATATTGTTTGAACTGGACAATTTTCACCTATAACCTTCTTTAAGCTTGAAACATGGAAAACTGGATGCACTCGTGAAGAAGCAAGAAGCTCCAATTTGTATGCCATAGTACCAATATTTTCCAACGCCTTGTAAGGACCATAGTACTTTGGCGATAACTTATTATCCTTCTTAGCTTGCTTGAGGGACATTTGTTTGTATGGTTGTAGCCGTAAAAATACCCAGTCTCCTACATCAAAACTTCTCTCGCTGCTATTATCACTCAAGTTTTCCTTGAAGTTGTGGAAAAGGAAAGTGTACCCGAGGTAACCACAAACCAACCTTCAGATGCAGAATCTAGCCAATCTGCATCCAGAGAGGGCTCTCTCTTTATGATTTATCTTTGTTCTTAGAAGGTTTTCAGCTAGGTATAGATCCAAGAGTTTGTTTGAAAATGGTGGAATCCGCAAACTAGGGGCAAGGTTGAAGATTTTCAGTCTATTGGGCTATGGAGTCAAAGGATGGCTTTACTAGATTTCTATTCTACACACAAGATGGCTTTGCAGGGCAAGATAGCCAGACAGAGAACAATCCTTAAAATTTAAAGTGGATGGGATGATTTTGAAGGGATGAAAGGCAGCTAAGAATCTTTCACCATGTTCAAAAAGAAAGAAATGAAATGATTACAAACAAAGAGCAGTGAAGAATTCTTTATTATAGTAATCAAGAATGTTTAAATTAGCAAAGCAAGAGCATTTAAGAATTCATGCTTATAACCAATTTAGAGGAAAACATTAAGAATAATCACATCTGAAATCAGAGTACAATTAAGTAAATTCTGATTCAATCCTTTATGTAAATTACTCAGAAATGGACACAATGATATTATAAACAGATATAAAACTTAAAACATAGGATAGAAAGACTTATTGAACTGCAGTCCGACACATGAATCCTGCAACAAGTCCTGAGCTTCAAATTGTCATCCAGTAAGCCCCAAATAAATTTCTCCAAAACAATTTTTATTCCAAAAACATCAATGTCACAGGAAAGTAATAGAATCCACCTCAAATGCTTCCAATAGTGGAGTATTTATACAAATTCTAAACTAAAATATCTTGAAACAAATATCAAAATTGGTTCACAAATCTCTCCAACTATTTTACATAAATAGAACTTAATTAAAGGACACTCAAACTAATGCATCTATTTGGCACTATTTTGTATGGATAGGTGATGACAAAGAGGAGAATTAGAATTTGATCCAACTCTTAGTTGATGATGAGGCATCCAAGTCACTAACTGCTTCCTTTCTTTGTGCATTCTGCTCCAACAATTCTGCAAAATTGGGGTCCAATTATATCTTTTTATTTCTCAATCCGTAATAGATATGAAAAAAGTGAAAGAGGTTATTGTAGATAAATAGGTTGGTGAGATAAACCTCTTTCCGGTTCCCAAAATTCCTCCCCAGCTATGCATAATAGTCTCTGTAAAAAATATGTGTAAAACAAAGTTTTACAGAGTCTGAAAAATGGCCTGTAAAGATGTGCATGTATCTCTCATTCTGAAATCACTGTGAAAAAAGTGAGATAGGTTTTTGTAGATGGGTCTCTTAGGAACAAAAAACTCCTTCATTTTTGTAAAATGTATTTCTAATTGGCCACAATATTCTCTGCAAAATGATGACTTGACTGTAATTTTCTGCAAAAAGTGCTTTTCAACATTGTTTAATATTTCCAAAACCATAATAGCTGTTAGAAAAGTGAGAGATTTTTTTGTAGATGGTACTCTTAAGAAAATAAACCTCCTTCAGTTTTGCAAAATTAATCTTATATTGATCACAATAGTGTCTGCAAAACAATGACTAAAACATGTAATTTCTGCAAAAATGTTCCTTCTTGTTGTGTTTTTCATCTTTTCACTTTTTTGTTCCTTTGACTATTTTACTTTCACTTTAGACAAATTTCAATGTTGGTGAAAGTATTTTCATTTCCTCTTTTTACCATTTTACTGTCTCTGTAATTACTTTTACTGTTTACCTTTGACCGCTCTGTAACTTCATTTTTACTTTCACTCTGACTTTTACCTGATACACTTTAACCACTGATACTCTTTAATCCTGATACTCTTTGACTGTTCTTTACTGTGTCCTTTTACTGTGTTAGACTGAGCAGTAATTGGGAAAAGGACATTCTGGTTAGGGGACATTACTGCTCTTTGAGTTGGATCATAGTTAGAATGGCAGTAATGGATAATTTCTGGGAAAATAAGGACTGAGGGGATGAGATATCTCGGGAAATTGGATTCCCACAACCCAATGACATCCAATCCCTTCGAATAATCGTCTCTGCAGCGACAATAACTTTGAAGGGGGCTTTCATCAAACACTAAGTCTTTAATTTGGAAGTCTTTATCCACTAAGGAAAAATATTCTAACTCTCTGTGGGGGGCATTCAATGGGGTTACATTCAGGGCCGCCAGAGCTTCCATTTTGGTTCTTGTGTATTCAAAATGGAAGTTTCTAGGTTTTCTTCACAGACCGGGCGCGATTTCAGTTTTAATGAGGGAAATTTGCACAGTTGCAGGTTTGGGGGAACAATTCACAGTTTTAAAAATTAGGGAATGATCTAAGCGATAAGATTTTGACACTGATTCAGCGGAAAAACAAGGAACACAGAGTTTCTTTTAAAGTGCGGAGCGCAATAGAATAAATACCTGTTTTCGGAGGCAAACTGGGTTTTAACAGGTATCAAATGGTGGCAAGAAGATGCTTGAATACTGGTCTAGCGGAATTCTGGAGCGAAATTGGATAGAACAGTAATTTTCAGTGAAAATTTTGAATTTCGCAGTGGAAGGCGCAGTCGCTTTCAGCAATGAAAATGACGGAAAAAACACGAAATTTGTTTTATTTACAAAGTCAAAAAGGGATTTTTTATTTTATCGAGGAATGACGTCATTTGAAGTACGGGATGACACGTGGCAGGGGTCGAGCGGTAAGCGGTAATTCCCGCACCGCTCTTTGGGAGATGGTGGTATTCAGCGCGAGGGAAGCGATTCCACTCGGAGATCAACACGTGGCTGGTGCACTGTTTCGAAACCACCGTGATCCCACAAGTTAATCATTGGACGGGAGACAGTCAGCGGAATGAACGATCACCGTTGATTTATGATGGAATGATCCAACGGATGATGGTACGGGAAGATGGCAGAGCGTTATCGTGCGGGCCCGGCGGGGTTTTAAACGCGATTAACTTTATTAAATATCCCGGGGGGCGTCTAATAGGCGGAAAAGTTTGGTTATTAATTAATTCTGATAATTAATTAATCCCAATGGTTATAAAGGTGGTTGCGACGGGGTTCAGTTTCTAACTCGAGTTAAGGTTGGAGAATGGGATATATAACGGGATTTCTAACTCGAGTTAGGGCATCGGGTATGGGATTATTTCCAAAGTTTTGGTTTAAAATAAAACTTCGGGTTTATTATTATTTTTTTGTGTTAAACATATATATCATATGTTTAAAGCTTTTCTCATATATGTTTTTTTATTATATGATAAATTAACCAATGTAATTAACTTATCATAAGGGCGGGAATATTACATAATGATATATTTTAACCAAGGGGCGCATAATGCGGGTTTTTAATGAATAATTGGAAAATAAATACTTTGGTTAAACTTTATAATAAGATGGGTTTTTTTGGATATTTATATAAAAGGAGTTATATACTTAGGATAAGGCATTTTCACTAGGGATTTAGTAAATAGAGTTAAATGTAAATATGACAAAGGGACAAGGACAACTCAAAATACTTTACACATCTAAGAAAGTGAAGATTTCTGAAGTAAACCACATCATCTTAATTTCAACACTTTAATATAGAATAGTAAGTAATTTTGAGGGATTTATTGTGGAAATTTACATGATTTTCCTAAGTAAAATAGGATTTTACTTAGAAAAAGGTAAAAGTGAATGATTATAATGACAAATGATCTCAAGTACTTAGGTCTTTTTGATCATTAGGCCGAGGGTCCGGTCCCTCCAAAAGTCAAAGAAATGCCTTGAGCCCCTTTGATCTCCAAATACCTTAACACTTTGGGGAAATTAGTAAAGATCTTAGGGAGAAAGTGATGTGGGAAGTTAATGATTTTGACTTTGCTTTCTGTGATTTTTCCAGTGCATTTCTTGCTTTCAGTACTTGTGATGAAGATAAAAGATTAAACATATTTAGCACCATAATTCATCATATAAAACTTTGCAACACCATCTACCTACCCTATCTACTTGACACTACCATTTTCTCTTCTTTATTAGGGTGCATTTGGACTTGCAAACCCTTATCAATCTTCCTTTCTTTTACAAGGCAAATCTATCTAATTCTACCCTTATTACATCTAAGGGCTCAGATTAAACTATTGAGCACCTTTTATTAACTCTACCTATCTACTTATCTGCCAAGATTAAACTGTTTGGTCAGATATTTATTCTCTATTCTACAACATGAAATTGAAATATGAATAAGTCAAGTTTAAACATTTTGACTCTTCATAAGTTGTGGCAAAAGTTTGACAAGCTGCACACAATTACTTATTTACAAAAAATGAAATAGTAGTGTCATTTGGATTTGCACACTTTCCTTGGTCTATTTTTTGCTTGGGGTTCATTTCTTTCACTTTTTTGACCACTTTATTTTTCTTACCCTTTGATTTTTCTTTTAGGGTATACCCTCTTTACATTTTTTAAATTTTTTGATTTTTTGGTTTTTCAAGAATATGGAACACCTTTGCTGAAGAAAAAAGGTTTGAACATATTCCATAGTTCAATCAAGACAATCATGAAAAATGACACCTATTGGTATAGGAGACTAACATTGCGATGTTGATCGGCCTGTTGTTTCATTCAATTTTGTGCCAAATTCGGGTTATCCTTTAAGAGTTGGAGAACTTCTTGCTGATGCTCGATGTGATCTTCCACTGCTTGAACCTTCGAATTTTCCCTTAAAGATGATGTGATGGATGGTGGATGATATCCATAAAGTGCCATAAATGGGGTCATTTTTGCTGCAGTATGGAAGGAAGTGTTATACCACCAGTCAGCGAGAGGTAACCACTTGACCCATTGTGTTTGTTTATCAGATACAAAACAACGAAGATATCCTTCCAAACATTTATTTACTATCTAAGTTTGACCATTAGATTGAGGATGATAAGATGAGCTATGAGCTAATTGAGTACCCAAACAAGAAAATAACTCCGTCCAAAAATTTCCAGTAAAAATGGGATCTCTGTCGCTCACAATAACCCTTGGGTTTCCATGTAGCTTTTGAATTGTGTTCATAAATGTAGTAGCAACTGTACTTGCTTTAAATGGATGAGATAATGCACAAAAGTGTGAAACTTGGTAAGTCTGTCAACTACCACCATGATGACACTCTTTCCTTCGGACTTAGGTAAACCTGTGATAAAATCCATTGAAATCTCCTCCCAACGTTGACTTGGAATGGATAAAGGTTGTAGAAGTCCCGGGCTCTTAATTGTCTCAACTTTATTCTGCTGGCAAACCAAACATTCTGCCACAAAATTTTGAATATCAGATTTAAGGCCATCCCAAAAAAATTCTTTCTTCACCCTGTGGTAAGTTTTTAAAAATCCTGGGTGTCCTCCTAAAGGAGAAGTATGCAATTCCAAAAGAATCTTTTGTTTTAGTAGGGAATTCTTAAAAAGATATAAGCGATCTTTGTACCATAAAGAATAATTTTTCCAACTAAATGTATCAGATGTACTAGGATCTTGCTGGAAATTTTGAATGAGTGTCCATACTTCTTTGTCCTTTTTCCATTCATCTCTTGCTTCGGTTATCCAATCTGGTTGGATAATAAAAGTGGCACAAAGTAATGCTTCCACCTCTTCATTCTTTCTTGAGAGTGCATTTGCAACAACATTAAGCTTCCCTTTTTGGTAGATTATTTCAAAGTCATAACCCACATCTTTGTGACCCATTTTTGTTGTTCCTCTAAAGATAGTCTTTGTTCTAAAAAGTGTTTAAGACTATCATGATCAGTTTTTACCTTGAAGTGTCTTCCCATTAGGTAAGTTCGCCATTTCTTTAGTGCATGCAGTATTGCTAACATTTCCTTCTCATAAATAGGTTTCTGTAAATACTTTCCTTTGATTGGATGACTTTCAAAAGCAATGAGTCTTCCTTCTAGCATTGAAACAACACCAATTCCATTTCTTGAGGCATCACATTCCACAATAAAAATGTTTTCTTGAAGTATGGTGTAGCTAAGACTGGTGTTAGGCACATTTCCTCTTTCAGATGTTCAAATGCCTTAGTGGCTTTAGGAGTCCATGAAAATGCATCTTTCTTCAATAATGTTGTTAGAGGTGTTGCTATTCTCCCATAATTCTTAACAAACTTATGATAATACCCTTTTAACCCAAGAAATTCGCGCAACTTCTTTATGGTTGTGGGGACTTTCCATTCCTTAATGGCTTTAATTTTGTTAAGGTCTACATTAACACCCTCATGAGATAAAATATGACCCAGATATTCCACTTCATGTACTCCAAAGAAACATTTGGATGTATTTGCATATAATTATTTCTCCTCCAATAGTTTGAACACCCTATCAAAATGTTGAACATGATCCTTCCAAGGCCTACTATAGATTAGCATATCATCAAAAAATACTAGCACAAATTTTCTAAGGAAGGGTTTGAAAATGGAATTCATCAACCCTTGAAATGTAGAAGGTGCATTGGTAAGGCCAAAAGGCATGACCAAAAATTCATAATGACCCTCATGAGTTCAAAAATGTTGTTTTCAGAATATCTTCATTATTCATTCTAATTTTATGATATCGTGAACGAAGATCCAACTTGGTAAAATAAATTTCTCCATGTAATTCATCAAATAATTCATCGATCATAGGAATGGAAAATTTATATTTAATAGTGAGCTTATTGAGCTCCCTATAATCTAGACACATGTGCCATGATCCATCCTTCTTGTGCACCAATACTACTGGAGCAGAGAAAGAAATTTGACTAGGTTGAATTAGACCAACCTCTAACATTTCTGCAATCATACGTTCAATTTCGCTCTTTTGGACATAAGGATATCTGTAAGGCATAATTTTTGGAGGAACACTTCCTGGAATCAAATGAATATCATGATCATGATCAGGAATAGGCCGGAGTCCTTTGGGAGTTTCAAGCACCTTGGAATGATTGTCTAAGACTTTTTGGGGATCTGGAGAAATAGATGATTTTGATGTTGGAACTTCTAGTGAGCATAATTGTGCAATTACGCCTTGTTGTTCTTTCTTCAGAAACTTTGTCATGATATTAGAGCTTATTGTCTTTCTTGGCTTCCCTGCGATACCTCGTAATTCGATTTCCTTTCCTTCTACAAAAAATTTCAAGAAAAGTTCTTGAAAATTAAAAGCTACCGTCCCCAAAGATTGTAACCATTATACTCCTAGTATAAAATCAGCACCTTCGACTAGGATGGAAAGAATTGGACTATTCAATACATATTCCCCCATGACTAGCATGATATTATGGCATTCTCGAGAGCAATTTATAGTTCCTCCATTTGCAACCATCACTTGACATTCTGGTACTGGGTATAGGAAACAATTCAATTCCTTGGCTACCTTACAATGAATAAAATTATGGGTACTACTCAAATAAATCAACACTATTACCTTTTTCTTCTTGATATGTCCTTCTAACTTGAGTGTTTGAGGAGTGGTAATTCTTGCCAATGCATTACACGATATAGTCAGAATCATTTCTTCTTCTTCTAGGGTTGGTTCCTGGTGTATATCTTCTTCTTTTGAAGTTTCTTGTTCATTTTCTTCCTCCTCTTCACAATCTATGTAAAATAATTTCTTCTCAGCATACTTATGACCTTTAGTGTATTTTATATCACAACTATAACAAATCCCTTTTTCTATTTTTTCTTCCAATTGTTGTGGTGTCAACCTTGTAGGTTGTGGAAATTTAGGAGTAGCAACAGTTCTATCTTTATAGATGTGAGTGGCAGGCTTCCTTGTCGCCATAATTTTACATTCAATTTTTCTTGCCAACCTGAATGCCTTCTCCAATGAATCAGGTTCCCAAACGCGAACTTAATATTGGATGTTATCCTTTAAAGTTCCTATGAAGACATCAATCCTGTTTTCCTCTAGAATATTAGTTACCCTTATATTCAAATTTTGGAAGTCCTCAATGTGCTCCACCACTAAAACCTTTTTTTTGAGATTTATCAATTTGCTAAAGAAGGTGTTGCTCTTTGTATCCTCATAATGTGCTATCATTTCCTTCGTAACAATTGACCAAGTGAAATTTTTTTTAGAGGAGCAAAGCCATCGATACAATACAAATGTATTTTGTTCTAAATGTAAAGTTGCAATGCGTACCTTTTTTGTGTTTTGTACATTATTGAGATCAAAATATTTTTCCATTTGTAGTATCCATGTTATGAGATCCTTGCCATCAAACTTCCTCATATCCATCTTTGGAATATGGGAGTTCTTCAATCCAACATTATAGTTTATGAAATCACGATTAACATTTATTTTGTACTCATCATGATTTGCCTCTACTATCTTTTCGCCATTAGGAATCATTTCTTGTATCAACTTTGACAAACCTTCCTTAAAACCTTCCTTGTCTTCCTTCATACCTTCCATGTTTTCTTCCATACCATTCTTCAAAACATCCATCGTAGCTTCCACTCCTTTCTTCAAAACATCCATCTTAGCTTCCACATTTTTCTTCAAAACATCCATTTCATTTTTTGTTGCTCTTTGCAATAGCAAAATTTGGAGCACTTGCTCTTGTAATTTTGATATGTCATGTTGTATTTCTTCATCTTCATGAGCCATAGTAGAGCCTTCTAAAGGCTCAATGGGTGTTGAATTCTTTTTAGGGGGAATTTTAGAACCCAATACTGATATCTATTTTACAATATTCCCTTGGAATTAATTCAAATTGATTCTTTAAACAAGACTTGTGCAATTCGGTAAAAAAATACACACATTTTTCTTGCTTTTGAAGAGCTCGATATTGAAATCGAATTATCTCTGTGATTTTGAATCTTTAATACCTGAAATTCCTCCTTGTAGTAGCACTCTGAATCTTCTTTCGAATTCCATGGGTCTAACCTGATTTGGATTCTTCAAGGCAAATTTATGCCCAATATCCCACAATGACCTAATTAGCGAACTTATACGACGTGCCACATGTCACTACTACCTCCTTTGGCTCTGAAATTGATACAAATGAAACTAAATTCCATTTACTTGTGGCCACTTTTTACAAAATTCCAATCTAATGCTCAGAGAGAGAGAGAGTTATGACAATTTTCCCACGGTCACCTCTTTGATATGAAATTCGGGAGCGTGACAAAACCCTAATTTCCACAGATCATATCTCCGAAAATGTTGCAAACCAAGATCTGAAATTTGTACAGGAAATTCCACATGATTTCGTCTTTGCTCTGTAAAAATTTCAGTTTCTGAACCTTCGTAGAAAAAAGGTTATAGAGAAAATTCCACGATGACATGTTTTTGGTGAAATTCAGGAGCCTAATAAAACCATAACTTCCACAGATCATATCTCCAAAAATATTGCAAACTAGGATCTAAAATTGTTACACGACATTCCTTAGGATTTCAACTTCGCTCTATAAAAATTTCATCTTCAGAACCGTCGTAGAAAAAACGTTATAGTGAAAATTCCACGATGACTTGTTTGGAGCAGTGAAACCTTAGAATCCAAAGCTCTGATACCAAATATTATGAAACTAGCTCAAAAAATAGAAGAAAAGAGAGATCAATGCGATAAAAATAAGCCACTTCGAGAGGGAAACCTCCAATACATTACATAAATGAACGATTCTTGGATGATACAAATAACAAAACCTCATTTCTATATATAGGAGTCCATGAGGCCACAATGTAATCCTAGTTGACCTAACAATAATAATGTAAGAGCACAATAATAACAATATGGTGGTTACAGGGGTACAACCATAACAATAAGGGGGTTAAACTAACAACAATAAGAGACTATACTAGTAATATAGGGACCTAACATAGTTGTCCTGCACACGTGCAAATCTTGTAGGGAATACAGGAAGTTGCAAGATCTTGTAATTTTTGCTAAAATTTTAATTTGAATGTCAAAATTTTCCAAAATTAAATTAACGAAAAGTGAATGATAAATGTAACTGAAATGGTCAATTTCAAATAAATATGGATGATGTATGACAGACATGGAAGGAAAATAGAGTCAAAATATAGGTTATGTGACTAAAATAAACATAAAAAAATGCCACCCAACAGCCCCGGGGCCCAAACATTCTACATTCAGATTGGGCTTCACTAAATAGGGTTATCTTGGAATATTTTTGGATAACATATATTAGTTTTGGATCTATGGAAGATCTTGAAAATTTTCAATTTTAATTATTTTTTTCTCCTTAATGTGAACCTGACTAGAACTTATAAATCTTCACATATATAATACTTGTTTTGCTAATAGAAACTAATTTCAAGGTTTTAGTTACAGTCAATATTAATTTTGATGAGACTTTGCAATATAGTTTTCAATTTTATTTTAATTTTTTTCATGACATGAGACGAAACATATATATGATTGTAAATCAATTCAAATAAAAATTTTGAACCTTGATCTTCATGTGAGTTTGAAACAAATTTATTTGTTGTGAAATTTTGAACAATTGATTTATCACATGAGTTTGAGAATAATTAATTTTTTGTAAATAAATATAGGTGTAATTAGTGATCTGTTTTGAAATATTGTGTTTTTAGTTAATGCACAGGGATGAATATGGACAAAAGTTTGAACCACGGATCTCTTAAATTCATTAATAATTCAAGCTAAGTTTAAAAAAAGTGTAATTATCTATTGAAATTATATCTTTTAATTTCATTGTCAGCGTCCAATAAGGATGGACACCGACCAGAAATTTAAAAAGGTGTTTTCGTAGTTTAGGAATTGATAGATGCAGGGTTAAAAAACTTTAAATAGATTTTAAAGTGGTGGTATGTACAAAATTTAATTGATCTCAGACCTTAAAAAATATGTAGAACAAACAAAATTCCACTCCAAGGATTTATTTTTTGTTCCTCGAATACTCAATATGATCGTCTGTCAGGCCACAATGAAAAATGTTCTCTAAGAATGGACTATCATTACAATGAAATTCGATTGAATAAATTGATTCCATTCGAATGATTTCTTTATTGTTCCTCGAATCCTAGATATGATTGTCGTTCGGGAATGTATCAAAATAATGGTTGAATAAATATTTTTGTCTTTTGAATTTAAAATATTTTT